>OY821757.1:15401014-15721014 GCA_963682095.1 Potentilla sterilis
GGCAATTCACCGATTAGGTATCATTCAACCGGCTGCATGGTATCTCCACGACAGCTCTCCGGTTATGATTTTTCAACCGGCTCGAAGGCTTCTCACCGGTTATGATTTTTCAACCGGCTCGAAGGCATCTCCACGACAGCTCTACGGTATGGGAGTCCACCGGTCGGTTCGGTAATTTCGCCTTGGGGGACTCGTTCCGATATGGCAGAACGCCCGGTCGAGTTCCTATGCACTCTCCGACTCGATACGGTATGGGGGTTCACCGGTCGGTTCGGCAATTTCGCCTTGGGGGACTCGTTCGGATATGGCAGAACGCCCGGTCGAGATCCCATGCACTCTCCGACTCAATACGGTATGGGAGTCCACCGGTCGGTTCGGCAATTTCACCTTGGGGGACTCGTTCCGATATGGCAGAACGCCCGGTCGAGATCCCATGCACTCTCCGACTCGATACGGTATGAGAGTCCACCGGTCGGTTCGGCAATTTCGCCTTGGGGGACTCGTTCCGATATGGCAGAACGCCCGGTCGAGATCCCATGCACTCTCCGACTCAATACGGTACTCACCGCGCCTCGTCTGACCGAACGCCCGGTCACGCCCAATCTTCAATACGGACTTGGGGGACTGGGTACCGTTGGGTTGGTAATTGCGGGTCTGCGGGACAGAAGCAAGACATTAAGTCCCCATTCAAGATTGCACTTGACCGAAAACTTGGGGGACTTGTTGACAGTAGCCACAGAGGGGCTACAACAGGCCCACAGACCCGCAACCAGTGTACCCGGGACCGGCCTAGGGCCCGGAACCAGATCGCCAGCACCCGGAGCCGGGGTCCAGCAGTCTACCTTGCGACCAGGGACCCGGGGACCGGGGGCGCCAGCCTGCCAAAGAGGTCACCAGAGCTGCCCTTTGGTGTACGAACAGAAGGAAACCAGTCCCACATCGAAGAGTGAGGCCAGACCTCACGCCCGGCCACCTATATAAGGGCCTCAACTACCCTCAGTAATAGGTAACTGATCTTTCCTACTGCTTATCATACGTGCTTAAGTTATCTATTCATCCCAACTGTACTAACTTAGGCATCGGAGAGGAGAAGACCGGCCCGCCCGGTATTCCCCTTAGTAAGCAGGTTTACAGGAGATCATACTTGGATTTATCTGTCTCTGCCAGGCCTACGGGTTTTAGGTACGAACAAGACCCATGATGTTCACATCCTGAGACGACTCCATGAAGCGCTCAGGCTTGAACTTCTCCGACTCAGACCATATATTGTCGTCATGAGTGATTACCCACATATTTATTCCTGAGGTTTCTAATTTCATCATTGTTTTAGGTATCTATTCCTTCAGCATATGTTTGCCTGTATCTGCAGGATTCTACGGTTGTTTGCCGCCTTAGAAAGAACAGTGAATTCCGTCTGAATGACACTACAAACCGAGGTTCCTCAAGTCAAAGTCCATCATCAACTATGCAAAATAGTGAAAATGTTATATTCGAAGTTGGTACTAATCAAGGGGAGAAGGCAACTGAATGCAACTCAAAGAAGTCTACAAGCAGTTATGATTCTCATTCTATTGAGCATGAGTGTGGGCAATCACTGTGATGTGCTCTAAAGTCTAAAACCCTTCCCAAATTTCCAACCCCAAATTCAAAACCATGAGCTCCTTCAGCAACACCTCCAACTTCGACAACCTGATGCTGCAAACCCTCATGGGCCGCCTCCAAATCCAACCCCCAACCACCGCCGCCAACAACCACTCCTTCCTCTCACAAACCCTCGAAGACCTCCTCTTCGACGACGCCAACCTCTTCGCCGACGACGACGAAGACGACAAGAACAAAACCCAGCTCACTAGAGAAGAATCTAAGCTAGAGAGGGAGATCATCCAGGTCATCCTCACCGGCACCACCAATTCCCTCAAGTCCAATTCGGGTCAGGCCGTCACGATCGGCGAGCACCACATTTATGTCGGGTTTCACGAGGAAACGGGTTCGGGTTATCGGGTCTGGGAGTGGCATGGTCATATTATGCTTTTTAATGAGGAGAATGGGTACACGCCTGAGTATATATATGGGAATTACTTTGAGAGGTTGGTTGGGAAGGCGTGTGGCTGAAGTAGCGGCGGTGCGCGTGGCGGTGTTGAGGTGAAAGAGGAGGAGGAGGATGAGGAGAAGGAGAAGGTGGGGAATTCTCATTCTCATTCTACAAGCAGTTATGAAATCAAGAACCTCAAGAATAAATATGTGGGCAATCACTCATGACGACATTATCTGGTCTGAGTCAGAGAAGTTCAAGCGTGAGCGCTTCATGGAGTCGTCTGGGGATGTGAACATCATGGGGTATGATATGAGGTTAGCTCCTTTCGGCTCTGGAAGGAGGGTACAGTGCAATTCTATTGGGGAAATGGCCAAGGGCATTACTGTTTTTTTTGAATGACAAGTCAGGCATTTAGCTGAGCTGACATGTGTCTATTTGCCACATCACTAACTTAACAGTGCAATTGGATGGAAAAATGACGGAAATAGTAGATTGTTCGAAATTAGAGAGTTGGAGGAGTGATCTGTTGAAATTGAAACCTTAAGAACTAAACTGTCGAGTCATTGAAAGTTAGAGGAGTGACTAGTATTTTGTTCATATATATTTCATGTAACCAAGTTGAAGGATTCATGTTGTGTGTCAAAATCTCTGAAAGAGAAAAAGATTTTTAGGACACAATGATAATCTAACAAAAAGAAATCAAGCATGTCATTGAAAATTAAGAAAGTATGTGATTCTCTTTGTTCATAAATCATAACCCTCCCTCTTCCTGATATTCCAAATCATAAGCAGATAGCATATAGTATTTACAGAACATGACCCACAGGGTAAAATAGGTGGAACTCACAGCATGTGAACAACCCTTCAGCACAACCTTTATGCCTCACTCTTCTACTCCCTCTCCCTGTACTACTCCCTTTCCAATCTGACCCACAGGGCTGTCACCCACGACATGTCGGACCCCATCCCAATCCCCTGCATCAAAACCACCATCAAACCCCAAACTCGCTCACCATCTCCACCCTTTAACCAGCCCCTCTCCAACTCAACCTCCACTTGTACGCCCCAAGATCAACGTCCACCATACCCCCACTGCACCTCCCCACACCCTCCCACTTGAAAAGACACAACACCCGGTGGCTTCCTGCATTGGCTAAACCCCCTGCTGCAAAACCCTACAGGGCTATAGGCTCCAAATATCAACCATTTCCAAAGATGGGCGTGCACCCTTCATCACAAAAACCATTTCTTTATTGCTTTGCGAAACGTTCGGTCCGATCAAACGGTGGAGAGCAAACATCGTACAATTTCCGAGATCAGAAACCGTAGAAGAGTTGGACTATTGGAGAAGAGAGTTAACTTCCTAGTCAACACTCCACTGTCAGCTTTTGCCTAAAAAAAAGAGAGCTTCTTTCTTTGAACTGCCCACCACTACATTTAGTACATTACCACCTTTCCCCTTTCTCTCTTTCTCTCTCTGCTTCATTCATGGAGATTTTGAAACCCTTGTTCTGCTTTCTGCTCTACTTCACTCTATGCTTCACTGTCTCTTCTTCTTCTTCTTCTTCAGATGTTGAGCTTCTGTTGGGAAACATCAAGGCTTCACTGCAAGGTAACACTCAGAACTTGCTCTTAACTTCATGGAACACTTCTGTTCCACTGTGCCAATGGAGAGGCCTGAAATGGGTCTTCTCCAATGGCTCTACTTTGCTCTGCAATGACATGACCTCACCCCATTGGACCAATCTTTCTCTCTCCAGAGACCCAAGTCTCCATCTTTACTCTCTTCAGCTCCCCTCTGCTAATCTCTCTGGTTCACTACCCAGGGAGATAGGGGAGTTTGCTATGCTTAGAAGTTTGTACCTTAATGTTAACTCATTGAGTGGGACCATCCCACTTGAGCTTGGCTACAGCTCTTCACTTTCTGAAGTTGATTTGGGTAACAATTTGTTCACTGGGGCTTTAGCTCCATCTGTGTGGAACTTGTGTGAGAATCTTGTTTCGCTTAGGCTTCATACTAATTCGTTATCTGGGCCTGTTCCTGAACCTGCATTGCCCAATTCTACCTGCAAGAATTTGCAGGTTCTTGATTTGGGTGACAACAAGTTTTCAGGGAGCTTTCCTGAGTTTGTGACTCAGTTTGGTGGGCTGAAGGTGCTTGATCTTGGGAAGAACATGATTTCGGGTCCGATTCCAGTGAGTTTGGCTCAACTGGAACTTGACAAGTTGAACCTTTCACACAATAACTTCAGTGGGGTGTTGCCAGTTTTTGGTGGATCAAAGTTTGGGGTGGAGGCTTTTGAGGGGAACAACCCTGGACTTTGTGGGGTGCCCTTGAGAAGTTGTAGTGGGAGCTCTGGGTTGAGCCCTGGAGCAATTGCTGGTATTGTCATTGGTTTGATGACTGGGACTGTGGTTTTGGCTTCACTGTGTATTGGGTATGTGCAACACAAGAAGAAAACCAGCAGTGCAGATAGTGACTATGAGTTGGAGGAAGGGGACGATGAAGAGAATGGGGGTCTTGGTGAAGGTGGTGGTGGTGGTGGTGATCATGGCAGACTTATATTGTTTCAGGGCGGCGAGCATTTGACATTAGACGATGTGTTGAATGCCACAGGACAAGTGTTGGAGAAGACCAGCTATGGGACTGTTTATAAGGCAAAGCTCGCTGATGGGGGCACGATCACTTTGAGGTTGTTGAGGGAAGGTAGTTGCAAAGATGGGAGCTCTTGTGTGCCTGTAATAAAGCAATTGGGCCGCATTCGCCATGAGAATTTGATTCCACTGAGAGCTTTCTATCAAGGGAAAAGAGGGGAGAAGCTTCTGATATATGACCATCTTCCTCTCAAAAGCCTTCATGATCTTTTACATGGTATGGTATCTTTTGCTGTTCTTTGTACTTCGTTATATGCCTGAATAGAATAGTTTGTTGTCTTTCTATATTAAGAATAGCTATATTACCAAATGCTTCCAAATAACAATTGTGTTTCTTTGGAGCCTTATGATTGTTGGAAAAATTAAAGACATCAATGTTGTTATAATGATTTATTTACCTAGATAGAAATTAGTTTCTAGCAATAGATGACTGTAACTTAAGAACATCAGAGTAAAACATGAGTGGAACCTGTAATCAGGTTCCTCTCACCAAATTTCCCAGCATAGTAGGATTATGATACGCCAAAGGATCCATTTCTCCACAATCTACCATAAGTTTGGATGTGAAATAGTGGAAACACTATTACAGGTTCCTCCCATGTAAGAAAAGTCAGTTTCAGTAGTTGATGAAAGTCCACCACAGAAGTTACAAAACAATGTGTTAGTTTTAAGCCCTGTGACAGAAACTCTTGTATCTTCTTGGACCTGATCTTATTTCTGTCAATTAAGAATCAACATTCCTTCCACGACCAATTACCTAATTGTTAGTGGAGCTTCATGTTGTAAAATCAAATAAATCCTGAATTGGTACTATTTATATGCTGTTTGATTACATATGGACACTTGACGCCAGACTCATTGATAATCTTTTTTATCTGTTTTGGTTGAATGCAGAATCTAGGGTAGGAAAACCTGTGCTGAACTGGGCTCGGCGACACAAGATTGCATTGGGTATAGCTAGAGGACTAGCATATCTCCATACAGGTCTTGAAACACCTGTTACTCATGGGACTGTAAAATCTAAGAATGTGCTTGTGGATGAGTTTTTTGTATCTAGGCTGACTGAGTTCGGGCTTGACAAGGTGATGATCCCTTCTGTAGCTGATGAAATGGTGGCTGTTGCAAAGGCTGATGGTTACAAGGCACCGGAGCTTCAAAAGATGAAGAAATGCAATTCTCGGACAGATGTTTATGCATTTGGCATTTTGCTATTGGAAATTGTGATAGGCAAGAAGCCTGGTAAAAGCGGGAGGAGTGGCGAATTCGTGGATTTGCCTTCACTGGTCAAAGTGGCAGTTCTGGAGGAGACAACATTGGAGGTTTTCGATGTGGAGGTCTTGAAGGGGATAAGGAATCCCATGGAAGAAGGTTTGGTTCAGGCATTGAAACTTGCAATGGGTTGCTGTGCTCCAGTTGCTTCGGTTAGACCCTCCATGGATGAAGTTGTGAAGCAGTTGGAGGAGAACAGACCAAGGAATAGGTCTGCTTTGTACAGCCCAGCAGAAGAAAGGAGTGAGATTGGTACCCCATTTTAAACTTGCTTTTCTCAAATGTTAAAGTTATCTGTCATTTAGTTTAGCATTGTAGTTGTCTAGCTTATGATGGATAGGTGATGGGGCTTCATATATGAGGGTTATATATCCAGGATGAAGATCAATCCTTGGTTTAAATGTACTTTATGACAATGTTTCTCTTAGCTTTCTCTTTAAGCAGTGTTGGAATGAATGAAATATCAAAATGTATGTTCATGTTTATTCTGCAATTTCAATGCATAACATGTATGTTTCACAACTAAACAATCACTAAAGACATTATATATACAATCCTCTTTGCATTAACCAAGAATATCTAAAATACTCTTATCTTTGGTTGATCTATGTCTTGAACTTGTTTTATTAACTTACTGATAGCTTTTTATATTTCTCTTTTTCTTCCCTAACCACATGGTAAGAGGTGACAGCTCCCATAAAGGTTATAACATGCAATTTGAAACAAACCAGTTGGAAGAAATGTGCCTATGTTCTTTAGCTAAATGCATCACATGCCTTTGGCTTCCTCACACATGCTAACAATGTGGCTTTGTCATCTCAATGCAGTACATAATTGCCTAAACTGCAATTATGTAAACTATTGACAGCAGAGGAATACAAACAATCCTTTCTTGTGGTTTCACGAGGACCAGAATATTGTACTAGAAAAATGTACACTTTTTTTTCAAATATTTGATTGGGACAAATAGGGGAAGAGAGGTAAACAGAATGCTGCAAACTCACCAATAATAGTAGGCGCCCTAACAATTAAGCAAGAAAGAAATGAGTAATATTTTCTTTCTTGCTTCTTTTCTTGTTTCTATATTTTTTTTTTTTTGGTTTTCTATTTTTTCTTTTTCTTTCATGGGATTGAGAATTAACATTGACGACCAAACCGGCAACTAAGAACACCAGCACCAGCAGTTATGGTGCCAATCAGGGAAGATGATTTTGCCCCTAAGCTTGAAGCTCTGGCATAACTGGCTGCAGCACCAGCTCCGGATTGGACGAAAAACGCTCCGTTAAGGAGTAGGTCTCCCTCTGATCTCCAGTTCCAGTGCCTCCATCGGCCTGCGGTTTGAACTCTATGTGTCACCTGCAACACCAATTCAGTTGTAATTGTCAAAAACTACCCTTATATAGTCGAAATTAGCCGACATTCTAACAACATAACATATATCTAACGATCAAATATGAAGCATGGCAGCTACCTCTTTAGCAAAACGGTTGTTAGGGGCCAAATATCTGTTGCCCTGGCTGTTAATGGTGGGATCAGCACTACCGCCAATGGCATACATTTCCCAGTGAGTGTAGTCATTGTTCACCACATGGAAATATCCATGTCTACATCTGCAAAATTCAATTATTTGGTTGAGCATATGTGGTAAAATGAGGCATGTAAGTATTACTTATAAAACTAAAGAATCACATCAGAAATTTTACCTTGGCATTCTCTGGATAAGTCCTTCACCAAAATGATTGTAGGCAATGGTCACTTGCATTTGCTTGTCCCTTGCGTAGGAGTCACTGTGCCCCAATAACATGACCTGTTCCAGGTAACCAGGGTTAATATCAAATTTTAGTTTCTCTAATTATCTTCAAGCACAAGAAATTGGTGTATGGGATGGTGTAGGTTCACACCTCATTATGGTGAGTGAAGTAGTTGTTGGAAATGGTTATGGCAGTAGAACCCATGATTGCATCAATGAGGCCGTCGGCGCAGTTCGAGAGAGAGTTGTGATCAACCCAAATGTGGCTAGATCCGAATATGGATATTGCATCACCATCAGCCATGGTCCTCCACCCGTAATGACTCGGCGAGCTCCGAACCATGGCATTGCCGGTAGGCTTGCAGTCATGGATGTGTAGACCATGGATGATTACATTAGTAACGTACTGAATAGTAATGCAACCTCCATAAGCGATGTGTACATTGACACCTCTAGCGTCAATGGTCTTGAAGCTGTTCATTAAAAGCTCCTGCTTCAATGTGATCACCATGTCACGCTTGAACACAATCCACAAAGGCCTGTCCTGGATGACAGCGTGACGGAGGGTGCCGGGCCTAGGGTTCACAGGGTCATCATGACCGGGGTCGTTTACGACATAGTATCTTCCGTCACGGCCGCCGACAGCGTTGCGGCCGAACCCAATGCCGCAGTTGGCTAGCCTCTTGCGGTGGCGCTGCCACTGTGGGTCACATCTCCAGCAGTCATCAATGGGATTCCCTGTTGCGCAGGAGAAATATCCCAAGTTTCTTCTCGCAGTACTGTTACGAATGGTCCTGAAAGTAGTGAGAGAAAGTCATTATTAGTACGTTGTTACACTCGAGATAAAACTAAGATGCTGGGGATGAAATGTCTCAAAGAAGTTAAGGCAACGATAGTTCACGGGCTAACAGCTTTGTAATTTCAGAACTCTTAAGCATGTGCAGCAAATGCATCTTGTCCCAAGTAGGGTCGTGGCCATGTGAATAAATTTTGCAGGAATGATACGGATGGCTACGGTCCATACGGAAGGTCTGGATTTCTTTTTCTTTTTTTTAGGAAGCAAAAATTACAAATATGGAGGTGAGCTCGAACTTATTGCTATAGTCTGGCACTCTGGTCAGGTATCATAGTGTCGGTGGGAGATTTAACTCTTTGAAAATGGGGTCATTTATTGGGTTCATGTTGGACAACGTAGGTAATGTCAGGGTGAGAGATTTTCTGGTACGAAAATGGAACCAGATCTGTGATCTATGTGATTGGTTTTGGAGCTTATGAGCCAAGACAGGTTAGCAATGGGGAACAGATTTAACTTCTCTACCCTTCTACCCCATGCAGCTTGTGGATCATCTTAGTGAATGGAGCAGATATTTCACTGTCTAAAAATCTGATCGAGACTCCGCGGCACAAATTTTAGCTTTTTCGAGTACTCTCATGCGCAAATTTTATGATTTTTCTACAGATACCGGAAGTTAATAAGGGGTGCGGCAATTGCCACCGTTACATGATAATGATAATGATGGAGAGAGGTGAAGTGGGCAAAAATGCACAAACATTGGAAATGGGATGGGAAAGCCAATGTGGGATTGGATAAGGAAAGGAAAAAAGAGAAAATAATGCAAAAATTGAAAGCGGGAGGGGCGGATCTGGGGACATGGGCATGTGAGGAAAGAAGCAGAGCAACAACACATGGTGTTTTGATTTGATTCTTCTAGCTACCAACAAGTTCACCAAAACCCTATTGAAAACAATTATAATTATTTCAATAATGACGCATAAAATAAAGGACAGAGGGAATTGAATTCCACCAGAGTAGCACAGAGGCTTTTCTTTAATAACTGGGAAAATTGCCAGAACTCCAGGTCCGAGTTTTCCACCGGAAAAGGATATGCTTTTGACCATGACGAGGTTAAAATCACAAGGGATAAAAAAGTGGTCCTTGGTCCTTTACCAAATCTAGGTCTCGAACCCAATGATATAAGCTTGCGTCAGAAAATAGTTGACTAAATATTTTCGCGGTAAAAATTCCCAATTTCGAGTTTTGACTGTCATGTGAGTGCGTGGGCCCCTGCAGGGCGATAAAATAATGTTGAACTGGGGGAACTTACGTATCGACCAGGGACGCGATCTCCTCCGGATTATCTACTGCGTGCTCGTTCAGCCAGTCATCGTTGGACCTGCACACAGAGGATTAGGGTTAAAACGGTATCGTTTAATTGATGCGAAAACAAACTAGTGCATTAACACGAGATTAGAAATAGTAAAAAGGCACTAATGCAACGTGAACGACCTAATTAAAGTAAGGCACAAAGAGACAGACACAGGCCCGGTAAGCGTGGAGAGAGATGGAGCTGCTGATTTAGGGGGGAAAAGTGAGGTGATAATTACCCTCAGTTCCCTGTATCATTTCAGTGTTCACTTTACTATATAACACTGTAGTTTAATCCGGTGAAGTAACTGAGGGTAATTATTTACTATTGGAACATAGTAAGGTGAACAGAGAAATGACACAGGGGAACTATGACAATTGACATTTGACAACTACATGAAAGGTGTAGATTTTTCCAGATCCAGATTATAACGACTTGAATTTGTATGGTAGTGATTTGGACGGTGGGATCGGACAGTAAATTCTGGATGAAGATCTATGAACTGAGCACAAAAGACTACAAGTGCTGAAACTGACCTTTCTGCCATTGAGGAGTTGATCAAGCTCTTTGGCTCCTCTACTTCCAGAAACCTGCCAGAACCAAAACACAAACTGAATCAGTAATCAAACTTCAACAACACTACGTACATTGCAATCTCCACGCCGCAAAATGTAGATTAGATCAAAGTCGAATCAACAAGCGCATTGCGTGTTTAGAATCAAAATAAATTAAAAATATAATTAAGTATGAAGATACAAGATAATCAATTCATACCTGGACTGTGCAGGCTTATCATTCTCTACAGAAGCCGCTACGCTAACGAGCAGGGCCAAAAGAAGCAGCAGTGGAGTGCTATAGAACCGCATTGTTGCTCTGGAGCTAGCTAATCTCATGCTCTGTATATATCTCACAGCTATCTATATGTATCTGGGTTCTCTCTGAGAATTGAAGAACGAGAAGAAGAAGAAGAAAGAAGGAAATGGAGTCAAAGAAAAGTTGTCATGAAGCAGTGTTTATATAGTAGACGAGAGAGTGCTAAGATCAGTCGACTCTGCCCAACTCGTTTCAACCATGGTTGAGTTAACCTTGACTAAAAATCGAATCCTTTAACTACTTTTTACCACCGGTACGTACTTTAACCGCCACCAACTGACCTATACTCAGACAGAGGTATAGCTCTCTTTAAGTTCGCCACGTGCCAAAGTTTTGTGTCGGTCAGTCACGTGCCGCACCTTCTCTGTAACTCTTCCCTCCCTTTCTCACCGCCTCCGCGCCAATTAAAATGTACGCGCTGCGAGTGGGGGGGGTGCCATGTAGTCGCGATGCTCATCGCCACGTAGCCACGTGGGCGTAACTGAAATTCCGGTGAGTGTGGATATTAGAAAATGAGGTTCGGCGATGGACAGGTGTGCTTTTGGAAATTCCAATCAGTACGGCAGTTGCGGTTGATTGAAGTGTTTTCGCGATCTGCTAGGTCACCGGTTCTTTCAGTAAGCGTCCGTACTCCAATCCAATCAATCAATCAATGTTTCCCCAAAGACTTTCATGTAGTTTTTTTTATTTCCATTATTATATTCTCTCTCAATTATTAATTTTTTCACACCTCGTGAAATTTATTTTGATAATGATCATTGAGAGAGTGGCACTAGGGTATTTGGAGTGATTAGCATTGTTGAATTTGTGGCATTTTGGAGTGAAATTTATAGAAAGAGCAGGCTGTAAGCATTTTTATTATAATGTTTAGTAACGTTAAAACAACTATGTCTTAAATATAATAGTAAAAATGAAATCGGTGTATTCATTTTATTAGAGAATTCATTTATATAGGGTCATAATTACAATGGTAAGAACAATTACAATTATGGTCATAATCACTTATTGAAACCTTATCAAATCACTAATTTTCTAATTCACTATCGTCATTACTTTGATGAAGACACACTAATGTATTTTCCTTTAACATTAAAAAAATAATATGACTGATAGAATCGTAATTTTAAAAAATATAGTTCGATCGATTATAATCGTTATCACTGTAATTTTGTACCTACGATCAAACATCTAGCTCGATCAGGCAATATATAATGAACGCAATGTTTCTAGTGAACATAATTTTTGACTCTTATGTTCCCGATTATTTTATTATTAATTGTTAATAAGCTAATCAAAACTACGAACACGAGTGTCATCATCACCTAACTAGTTAATTTCCAAACTCATCCAAATCGTGAAAAGCTACAACTTTGGCAACAAAACTAACCAAAACCTGCATCAGATATTTATATATGTAAATATCTCATAGCTACAACAATAAACTTTTCAAGAAAAATAGAGAAGAAAAGAAGCTAAAAATATGTGCCTCACTTTCGTAGAAGCTTGTATACATACACAGTGATCTGAAAACTAAATTGTATGCAGCATTTGTATTATTTTTCCTCGACATCCAATGCAAAACGCATAAGCCCCATAACATCGAGCTAGGTGTCTAACTTGTCGTTCCATTAATCCCATACCACATTCATTCAGGATTCGACCTTATCCCTGCACTACCGCTTGTTTTTAACTTAGTCTGCTAAGTACGTACAATTCCTTTCCTTTACAAAATAGAGAAGATTTGGATAGGGGATTTGCCAAAATGAATGGTATATATATGTGGATACGTTTCAAGACATTTTGCCAAGGAAATTTCTACATAAGGATTAATTTGCAACAACGTACATATCATGTAGCTTTCTAGCCATAACAAGAGTTCAACTGGTTCACATTACGTACTGGCCGGCTCTATAATTCTTCGATCGATCGATGACTCCACAGAAGTCCTGGGGGTCTTGAACATTAGAAATCACCCCCTCAGATCTTGGCGCTTGTCTAGGCTCATACTAAGCTACGTACGACAAGAGAATTACATATCATCATTAACAAACCTCCTCATATAATCTTTCCACCTTCAAGTCCACTTAATTACATCTTAAAACAACTTTCATTCCTCCTAAATACATGTGCTCCGGTTCCATTTTTTCTACCACGGACACTCCAATCTATTGGCTGTTTGACTCTAGCTAGCTCGGGTTGCTCCACGTCCATGATTAAAGATTTGATTTGTAATGATTCCTAAATTGCTAAATGCAACATATCATTCATGTTAGTCCAATCCAGTTTTAGGATTTGTGCTTGATTTCTGATATGATCGATATCGAGGTTGGTGACTGAAAGAGACTCGTCTAGTTAATTAAATAAGCATCAAATCAAAAACCAAGAGATGTACGTACCTAATTTAATTAACTCGGCCGCTATCATTGTCACAGCTCAGATATGAGCTAATTAAGCATGTATATATGTAACCCATGTTTCAATAAAATTGATGCCTGGCTAACTGTAAATATTTCATCCATTTTTTTTTTATCGATCCTTCGACCCTTTTGATATGTGCATGCAGTGATGTATGTAACTTCTTGCAAAATATATTAGAACATTTCCTAGGTATGGGTTTCATGTAGTGCATGAATACACATACGTAAATTATAATATCTGTTTGTACATGAATGTATAAATTTCGACATGCATAATTAGGGAATAATGATTAGTTCTAGCTAGTAGTGGCAACCCATTAACATGCACACTCACTACTTAAATATACACAGGAGTATTTATCTATTAGTCTGTTTAAAGTCAATGATAGTATATATATATATATATATATATATATATATATATGCCATTCCTAAAAACTAAGAAATGATACTATATGTGCATGATTCTTATTAATCATGCATACATTTGCTTCTTTGTTCTTGAGGGTAGTGGATAATATGATTTAAGACTAGCTATACACTTATCAATACGTATCATATGACGTACACTATACGAGTGGTTCGTGGTATGCATTATGAACTTAATCAGTTTCCAATGACTCTACTTTTCGTATTAAAAATTTGGGGTATCCCGGAATACGATCATGCTTGAGATACAAGTCAAACACATTCTTCTCGACACGTTGTGTTGTGTAGGGCATGTGAGAAGGAATCCTCCCTTTATCATTGCCTCATTGGTTCTAATAAACCCTAACTGTTTCCACATGGGGCAGCCCCATTGATAATTAAATTCACAAGTTTTAGCCATGAAGATAGAGAACCTAGGATGTGCATGGCTAATTAGATAAATTACTTTATGGATAATAATCTATGTAGTCTTCTTATAACTAATTAGACAAAAAGTATGTGATTAATATTCTTAATGATAATATATATATAGTTTCTACGCTTTGAACTTACCGTACGAAGTTCAGTTTTTGACATACTTTTCGGTCATATTTTAACCTCTTCACCGTACAAATGTTAGAACCTAATGTGTAGATCGTCTCTGTAAAATTTCATCCAACTTGATAATCATTTGATTTTTCGTTACGGTGATTTAGACGAACAGTTCAGGTTGAACAAATTCAGTTTGTTCATTGATTTAATATAGTTTCGATACCTTAATAATCACCAAATTGAATGAAAATTTACAGAGACGATCTACACATATGGTTCTAACATCTGAACGGTGGAGATGTTAAAATATGATCAAAAAGTGTGTCAAAAATTGAACTTCGCATGGTAAGTTCAAAGTGAATGTTCGCTCTAGATAGGGACTATACAGAGACGGAGGATAGAAGATGGCTAACAGGGCTGTAGCCCAGGGAACTTCCTCCATTTTGTCTAATTTTATATAAGTATAATAGCCTGAATTTCAGTTAGTTGTACGTAATGTATTAGCCCAGTGTACATCAGATTGAAATGATTAGCCCAGGCTAAAATATAATCCTAGCTCCGTCCCTAGACTATATATATGTGTGTGGCAAAAGCTACAAATTCCAGTGTAAGTTAGCTGGATGAAGTGTGATATTCAGCTCTTCTAGTCCTAATTAAAGCTGATTGAGACTAATAATCCCTGTACGGTTATAATAAGAATGTAACTAGCTATGCTAATTAGACGTGAAGGCCATTGCATACTTAATTTGCTCCATAATTTGTGGGTTGGGAGTCGGCGGCGAAAAACTGCTTCATGACATTGGAATTATAGAGTCATAGAGAGGTTTCAGGGTTAAATTTTCAAGTTCCATAGCTCATTAGACAACACGTTAAACAGATTATATTTCTGATGATTGAATTACGAGAGAATATGGACATAGGGGGTATGAGATTCGTTAATTAATTAAGAGAATACATAACGTACTCTAAATTCCGAATAATATCTCATGTCAAACGCTACTTCTGAATGATGAAAATGCCATAGCTTTCTTTTGCTCGGAGCCTCAGAGTCTGAGAATTATTATTCGTTAAGACTTATTAGTAGTGGATCATCTTTTTATCTCATGAATTTTGGGCTGAAAATTAGATAACCTTACACTACCAGAAAAAAGACTTTTCCCAACGAAATAAAAAAAAACGGCCGACGAAATAAAATTTTCGTCGGCTATTCCCAAGAATGGCCGACGAATTTTTTTTTTCGTTGGTAAAAAAAAAATTCGTCGGCTATATTCATATTTTGGCCGACGATTTGAATTTTCGTCGGCCTTTCTCTGAAACTTTAGCCGACGAAAATTTTTGGAAGTATGGCCGACGAGTACTAGGTTTGATTTCGTCGGCTATGATTAAAAAAAAAAAAAAAAAAAAAACAGCTTCCATTTTCTATCATTATCGACAAACCATTGCTTCGTCCTTCAAATGCAAATGTGTCGTGAAATAAGATATGACCGAAATAATGAAATACGTCTACGGTTGAAAAATGACAAGATTCCGACAAAATCTGTGTGCCGAATGTTGCGGTTAACTGTTTTTTACTTCCGTTTTCCTATGGGTAGCCTGACGGTCGGTAAATATTTTGAGGAAAATTTTTATACGATTAGTTGCGTCTCATCGATTTGAAACTATTATCTGTTGAAGGTCAGGCCAAAAAACATCATTTGGACAGGCCAATTACCATTTCTAAGCGTTTAAAGGGTTGACTCACCCGGTTGACCGTCCCGATCGAGCCTTCAACGTTGTCAGATGTAGTTGGATTTTTTTTCATACATGTATTTAATCTAAACGGTGATATCTGACGGTTGGAATAGATTTTCCAAACTTTTAGATTCAAAATCGGAACATATGCACTAATGTTCCTTAACTTGTTTACTAAGTGTTTAAGTGAATGTATAGTTTCAAATAGTTACTATACGTACACTCTTCAAATGCAAATATGTCGTCAAATAAGATATGACCGAAATAATGAAATACGTCTACGGTTGAAAAATGACAAGATTCCGATAAAATCCGTGTGCTGAAATAATGAAATAAGTCAAAACCCGGTTTACTGTAGATTTGGCGTCCGGCGTCCGAATGATGATTGTGATACCATTCCGGAAAGGGAACGACGCCAGGAATCAAAACGGCAGTTTAGGGCCTCAAAACGGCAGTTTAGTATTTTTTCATAGAATAGCCGACGAAACATTGTATTTCGTCGGCTATTCGCTAAGTATAGCCGACGAAATACAATGTTTCGTCGGCTAAACTCTTGATCCGCGCCTTTTTATTGTCCGCCGTTGGATGGCTCAGATCCGACGGCTGTTGATTTTCCAAAGTATAGCCGACGAAATATATTAAATCGTCGGCTATTCTCTAAGTATAGCCGACGAAATCTTTTAAATCTTCGGCTATTCTCCTTCTAAATCTTTTAAATCGATTCCTCCCGCCTTTTTTCTCTTCTCCTTCCCCCCCCTCCTCCGGCCTCCTCCTTCCCCTCCTCCGGCCTCCTCCTCCGGCCTCCTCCTTCCCCTCCTCCGGCCTCCTCCTCCTCCTCCTCCTCCGGCCTCCTCCTTCTCCTCCTCCGATTCGGTATTTTTTTTTGCCCAAAATGCAGTTATAGCCGACGATTTTGGCATTATTTCATCGGCTATAATCTCTATAGCCGACGAATTTTACAAATTTCGTCGGCTATACAACTTATAGCCGACGAAAAGTGCATTATTTCGTCGGCTATAACTAATTAATACCTATTAAAATAGTAATATATTTCGAAGAAATAGCCGACGAAAATTTATGAATTCGTCGGCTATACTTAATGAATTTCGTCGGCCATACTCGAAAATACCCGACGAAAATCGTCGGCAATTTCTCCCAGGTTTGGCCGACAAAAAATATTTTCGTCTGTAAATTCGTCGGCCATACTCTACTATAGCCGACGAATTGGTTTTTTTCGTCGGCCATTGTATTACCGACGGGGTTTTCCCGACGACTTATAGCCGACGAAAATTTCGTCGGTAGAAGGTATAGCCGACGAAAAATTGGCATAGCCGACGAAATTTTTTTCGTCGGCTATTCCCTCAGATCTGGTAGTGTTAGTTTAAAGGTTTAGACTCTTGGTTGTTCTTGGAAATATTAATGATAAACACTAGCTAGCTATTTAGCATAAAACAATCAACCCCGTTTAATTAACTTCGAAACTCTAGTAAATATTAATGATAAAGTGATAATACTCTTCAAAGATACAAATATTTGATAATTATATGCTGCTCAGTCAATAGTTTTATCGTTTGGAAGAAATTAATTATTGGACACGCATGTTACTTCTTGGTAGGTAGATTTGTAAAATACCATTGCCTTCATATATTTAGTCATCTACACAATGATTCATACATATTGGATGATTGGAGGTGCGGCATTAATGCCATGAACCCTGCAATCTGTAATACTATTATTTCCCCTTGCTACATATTTCTTTTTAATCTGAGGGAAAACTCATTTCCCTTCTTGTCTTACTTTATCGTCTTCTCCTGCATTATTGCCCTCACCACCTGGAAAATGGAAATAATTAATCCTCAGAAGCAAGCCAAAACTGCCACCAGTCCAAACCCCATCTCTGTCTCCCTCCCTCTTTCCCATAATACATACTGCTAGCTAGCCTAGCAATCCAAATTTAAGTTTCCAGTACTTGACCACCCTCAACCTCAAGCCCTCAGTTCTCGTTGTTCTCAAGCTTAAACAATGACGACTGGGAATATCAGATCCTACTGAATGATTCCACATGGTACATGGAAAAAAGGCCATATTTCAATGACAACTATCATTTCCTTATTAGGTCCTCCTCTTTGGAGGCCAAGAATTTAAGAGAGGAGAGGACCATCGATGTGTGCAGCTACTGAGTACTATGTCCTTTTAATTCGACGACCCTAGCTCCGGCCAGTTGGAGAGAAATTATATATCCAAGGTCGACATTATTGATCTCGATCACGACGTACCCACATGGACATGGTTGTGTTATCCGTTTATGAGAATGATAGATCGTAGCTATCTGTACGTGTTGTATATCTAGCTTTATTTGCACCCAACATATAACACATCCCATGTTACTTCTTTCTTTAGCCAAGTAGGGCTTGTGGTAGTACTCGCCAAATTTCCACCCTGGAAGAAGTCTCGTTCTGTAGTATTCGATCTTCTTTATATAGAATGTCTATGTACGTTTAGGTGTAGCTGAAACGGCTTTTTCGGGTTTCTCTCGTCTGATGGTAATGCTTCGATTTAAAATTCCGTCCGGCCAGGGATTGATCAAGCAACTTTCCAGGTTTGGTCTTTGGAGATGTTTAATTTTCCATACCCCATTGAAATTTGGTCAATATGCATGAGAACTGAGAAGCCAGTTTTGATGTTTGATCGACAAATGCAGAAGCTACTTTGCAGCCCTGCAATAATATAACCAGTGTGAGGAATCTTGAAGTGCTTAATAAGTTATAGGCACCAAGTTGACAATTGTCAATGCTTCACTTTCATATATTTAGTATCATACATGTATAAAGCACATGTAAACAACAAAGATTCTATTGGCAAAGGATTCTTCTCAAAGCATAACTGAAGTACTTCAAAGGACAAGAACTCGAATTATTGTTTCCACATCCAAATTAATAATCAGTTCCATATTAGGCTAGCTTGAGTTATGCAGCAGATAATGACTACAAAGACAACGCCATGAGACTAACTCTAGGCCTATAGCAACGATCATGTGGTAACTAATTAACAAAGGGTACAAATTAAGGCTTTACTAGAGTAAAGTAAGTTCTTGTTTGAGTGATTAAATTGTGGTAATTGTAGGTATGTTTCATATGTCAACATATCATGATTAATGCTGCAGAACTATGTAGTGTTGAAGAACAATAGGGATGGAAAAAGAAGTACATGACCATCGTACGTACACAAGCAATTTACACATATATATAGCTAGCTAGTGGAAATGATTTCCTCTATCACGTACACGATTAAGCAGTTATGTTGTACCCAGAATATTAGTCATGACAGAACATTAGTCATTACAGTACTTTTTGGCATGAAATTCTCTCAAAAATGTTACGTTAGTTTAACCTAAGTACAGTAGGGTTTAAACTTTAAACTTTAATTACTAGCTTTAGTATACGAGATTTTGATAACGGATGGATATTAACTAGCAAGCTAGAACACAACATAATGCAAGTATGCAACAACAGACTTCAGACAACTCTAGGTGCTGCTACAAACCTCTACATAGAGCCATCAGCCATTAGAGCAAGTGTGCAACAAGTAGCGACAGAATAAATTCCTAGGTGCAACTTGAACATTAAAGCACAATCTAGAAACATTATTGGCAAGTTTGCTTCAAGCTAGGAAATTCCTAATCTACGTACGGTAACAGTTTTCCGGGGGTTATCTATAGGTCGAACTAGCTCCGGGATGAAATTAATTACCTAGGGCGCAACATTACAGTTTAATATTAGATACTAGTTGTGCTATTAATATTGATGATAAAGAATCAATCACGGATATAGTAAGTTCCGAATCTACAATAATCGAATCATTTTCATAAGATGATGCTTAACAAATAAGATTTATTTATTTATTTAATTTTTTTTTTCCGCTGGTGCAGTAGTGTTAAGATTGGTACTTCCTGGCTGCTAGGGTTTCGACGGCCAAATTTTTCAAAACCACCACCATGGATCTTGATATCCTCAGTTGGAATTGCAGAGAAATTTGTGGCGATACTACATCGAGGGCACTGAAGGATCTAATCAGCCAAAACAGGCCTGAGATTGTTTTTTTTGTGCGAAACTAAGATCAGCAGGGCGGGTCTAAAAAAAATGGCTCTCTCTCTCCATTTGGAGAATTTCATCGGCAGCAAAAACAAGGGTTCCCTGGTGGTGGTTGTGAATCATTTACCAAAAAGAAGAAGACCTCTCCTTTCTCTTGGTCAAATTCTAGTGGCGGCGACTTGGTTTGCTGATACTCAAATCTCGTCGGCTTTGGTTTTCTTTTCTTGACTGTTTTGGCCGTTGCTCGTGTCATTGGCTTGAATTTTTTTGTGTTGGGATTCATATGTTGTCCTTGATTGTGCTCTTGGAGGAAATTCAGATCTAATTTTGGATTTGAAACTGAATTTGTTTTTAGGGTGAAGGGTAGCGAAGCCATGTTTCGTAGGGGTGATGTACCAGATCGTCATGGGTTTCGGATCTTTGATAGGAATGGTGATGGCCTCCCTGTGAAGACCGAGTTCTTGAATTCCTTCGTCTTCATGGGATATGTGGTATGGTGTGGTGGTGCCAATTGTGGTAATGGCAGCTCCTCTGAGGGCGGCGGTTTCCAAGGTAATGTTTTCACCAGCATGAGTGATGGTATCGGTATTAGTCGACTGCTTACGGCTTCTTGGCTTTCCGGTGATGACGGCCCTTCTGGCAACTACGACAGCGGGGTTGTGGAGTCTGCTAGGGATTCTGAGAGTTTGGACTTATGGGCTTTTTTCTTGGGCTTCATTTGGTTCGACTCTTTTTGGAGTTAGACTAGTACTTTGGTTTATGCTAGTCCTATGGTGTGGATTTGAATGGATTTGGTCTTTATGATGGTAGAAACCTTTGTTGGAAAACGTATCAAGGAGGTGGCCCAAGTGGAACCTGAACAAGTTATCATGGAGACATACAAACTAGTGGGAGATGAGGTTTCTTCTTCTCTTGTTAAGTTAGATTAAGTTGAATCTGGTCACAGTGTCTGGTGTATTTGGTTGTTACCCTTCACTATTGCTTCTAAATATGTCAAACACTGAAAATTGTGCTTCAAACTGTGTTGAAAAGGTGGGTACCACTACCAGAAAAAGGGTTTTCCCGACGAAAAAAAAAAAAACGGCCGACGAATTAAAATTTTCGTCGGTAATTCTAAGGAATAGCCGAAGATTTTATTTTTCGTCGGTGAAAAAAAAAAATCGGGTCGGCCATAGTTTAACCATAGCCGACGAAACTGTTTTTTCGTTGGTATTTTCAAAAAATCGTCGGCTATATTCATATTTCAGTCGACGATTTGTATTTTCGTCGGCCTTTCTCCGAAACATTAGCCGACGAAATTTTTTGGAAGTATGGCCGACGAAGTTGACATTTTCGTCGGCTATAAGTCTATATATTTTCAGATCTGGGCAGCAGCTGCTCATTTAAAAAAAAATGAAAAAAAAAGGGAAAAATGGGAGAAAGAGTGAAAAATCTGTGGGTATTGTTGAAATCCGTCCTCTCTTACATTGTAGAGCTATATATATATAGGTACGTATATGTGTATATATGTTGATTTTGAGTTTTAGTGATTTTGATTTAGTAAGTGATCGATTTTTTGTTTTGTTGTTGTTTTAGTGTTAGAATGTATGTATATATGTTGATTTTGAGTTTTAGTTGAGTTGATTTTGAGTTTTAGTGATTTTGATTTATTAAGTGATTTTTTTGTTTAATTTGTTGTTGTTTTAGTGTTAGAATGTATGTATATATGTTGATTTTGAGTTTTAGTTGAGTTGATTTTGAGTTTTAGTTTAATTATGTGTTTTAATTTGATGTTATTTTAATTAGTGTTAATATATATATATATATATATATATATATATGTTAATTAATAGTTGTTGATAGTGTAATTAACTTAAATAATGGTTGATATATAGTGTAACTTAAATAATGGTTGTTAATGGTATATATATATATATGAGTTGATGTTGATAATAATATATATTGTAATGTAATTAATTATTAAAGATTTATATATATATATATATATGTATGTGTTAATTAATTTCTTATTAATTAAAGTTATACATATATATTATTATCAGGCTATATATGGATCTGGATAAGAGTTGGATTTCGCTTCCAAGGCATGACCGACGATACACTACAGGAGTTGTGAATTTTTTGCAGTTCGTCGAGGAAAATGCAAACGGGAATGAATACCATTATTGCCCGTGCAATAAATGTAAGTGTCGCAGTGATATGTGTCGATTTCCGATTAGGACAGTATGGGTGCACCTAAAGAGTAATGAGTTTTGGCCGAAGTACAAACGTTGGATATATCACGGTGAGCCATCATTAGATGGATCGCATGATCATGGGCAATTTTTTTAGGCGGGCAGTTGTAGTACATCCAATGATCCAACAATGGCATTCGTCAACGACGTGTTTCCTTTTGAAAGCGGTGTACGTGGGGAACAATATATGCATGACCCGGTGCAGCCCTTCCCACAAGTTGTTAACACTGCTGCCTTTGACAAGTACAACAAGCTGATTGCATTGCAACAGACCCCTATGTCTTCAAGTTCTGAGAAGACAGTTCTTCAAAGTGTGATGGAGGTAATGAGGATTAAAGTCGAGACAAAATCGACTATCAGGCAAGTGGATGAATATCTACAATACACTTCTTCGTTGTTGGAGGAGGGTTATCGTAATCCTACCAATCACCGTAAGGTCCGAAGTATCCTCAAAGATCTAGGGCTTTCCTACATTAAGATCCATGCATGCGCATTTGACTGCGTTCTCTTCTGGGGTAAAGATGCAGAAGGGAATGACCTTGCTAGCCTTGACGCATGTCCGATATGTCAGTCTGACCGATATAAGTTGACGGGAGCAGGCAATAGGAAACCTGTGAAAGTGCTTCGGTATTTTCCGTTGAGAGATACGCTTGAGCGGTTGTACATGTCAGAAACCACCGCAAAAGCTATGAGATGGCACGGTGAGCGGGACGCGGGAGACGCAGATATCATGACACACATCTCTGACGGAGCGGCTTGGAAGCATATAAACAATGAGTTTCCTCCTTTTGCGTCAGATGTCAGAAACGTCAGGCTTGGGCTCCCAACCGACGGGTTCAACCCTTTCGGCACCATGAGTCTTTCATACAGTATATGGCCGGTGGTTTTGGTACCTTACAACTTTCTCCGTGGATGTGCATGAAGAAAGAATATAATATGTTAACGTTGTTGATTCCGGGGCCTGGTTACCCAGGAAAATGTCTCGATGTGTATATGAGACCATTGATTGAAGAGCTTAAGGTATTGTGGGACGTTGGTCATCCCACTTTTGACAAGTACAAGGAGGAGACGTTCCAGATGCATGTCATGGTTATTGGTACCATCAGTGATTTTCCTACTTATGGGATGTTGTCGGGCAGCGTTGTTAGGGGATACAAGGCTTGTCTAGAGTGCCTCAGCGATTATGGGAGCACCCCTCATTGCAACAAGATATGCAGAATGGGTCATCGTGTGTTTCTTCCGGCGGATCACCACTGGCGTTACGAGTCCGCCGCATTTGATGGCACCGAAGAACACGGTGGTCCTCCCAGAAGATAGACGGGAAGAGAAATTTTAACAGTGCTTAATGAGTACGATTTTGGGCCCCTCAACAATCATCCCGATATTGTAGCGGAAATACCTGAAAGACCTGAGGAGTACAAATTCTGGACACATAAGAGCATATTGTGGGAACTCCCATACTGGCGTGAGTTGTTGATCCGTCACTTCCTAGACGTTATGCACATGGAAAAAAATGTTTCTGAAAGTGTGGTGGGCACAACGCTGAACTTGGAGGGGAAGACGAAAGACGGTCTTAAGGCTCGCACTGATTTGCAAAACATGAATATCAGAAAACAACTATGGTTGAAACAAGGGAAGAGAAAAATGCCTCAAGCTTCTTACACCGTCAAGCCTGAGCATAAATCAGAAATTTTCCATTGGATAAGTCGGGCCAAGTATCATTTAGGCTTTGCTGGAAATATAGCCAAGTGTGTGAACAGACAATTCAACAATCTTTACGGGTAGAAAAGTCATGACAATCATATCCTGCTACAATGTCTCTTCCCTGTTTTCATTCGACCGTTCCTTCCCCGTCACGTTGTGGAGCCGTTAGTAGCGTTGGCAAGATTTTTCCAGAGCGTATGCACACGGGAAGTGAGAAAATCTGACCTCCGGGAAATGCAACAAGACATCGTTCATATCATGTGTAAATTTGAGATGATATTTCCTCCAAATTTTTTCGACATCATGCCTCACCTCATGATCCATCTTCCTCGGCAGTTGTTGCTTACCGGTCCTGTGCACTTCACTTGGACGTATCCGATGGAAATGTACGTATTTTACACCTTATGTTAATTTCCTCATCAATATATGTGATTTAGTATTAATGTATTATCATAACACTTTTAAAACTTCATTTATAGGCAACTTGGACAATACGGTGATTTTGTCCAAAACAGATCCGCACCTGAAGGATGTATAGCTGAAGCATATATTGCGCACGAGTGCGTCACCTACATGAAGCTGTATTTAGGAGCGTTACAGGAAAGCATACCGGAAGATGTACCTTCACAGTTCAATCTTTCCATACTCTCCGACGATGTTGTACTCGGTGGAAACATGCCAGTTTCCTACAAGTTGAAAGATTATGAGGTAGCCATTGCACATTGGTGGGTACTAATTAACTGTTTAGAAGTTCAGTTTTGGAAGAACATGCATCTAAACTGTGAACAAGTAGGAGGTGATCTCGATTACCACAACCGGACATTCGCAGAGTATTTCGGCCGCTGGGTACGTAACTTTAACATTATTCTATACGTATTTATATATTATTGTGTATAATTATTCATATTTATAGTTGATTCTGATGGTTGCAGATGGACCTTATTAAAAATGATAATCACCCAAATTGGTCGCACGAACTCAGACTTCTAACGATGAAGCCGGTCTATTCAAAAGTTTATGCGACGTGCAAGGTGAATGGTGTGTTATTTCGATGTGAAGAGAGAGACGTCAGACTGAAAACACAAAATTCAGGGGTTATGGCACATGGTGGGGATGATGGAGTTGACTATTACGGTGTTCTCCATTCAGTTTTGGAACTGCATTATGGGGAAGGCATGAAAGTGCACCTTTTCAAGTGTAGATGGTTTGACACACGGCCGCAGAGCATGAAAACCGATCAATACGGCATAACTTCTGTGAACACTAGTACATCATGGTATAAGGATGACCCGTTCGTTTTAGCCACATGGGTGAAACGAGTGTTTTATCTTGATGATCTCGCCAAGGGTGACCCGTGGAAAGTAGTCAACACTATCCACCATCGCAACATTTACCGGGCGTCTACACTTGGAGTGGCTGAAGAGAACGAGGAAGGTGGCACCGTGTATCAAGAGCCCAACGCAAACGGTATTCCTGACTCCTCTTTTATTCGCCTAGACACGCCGGTGCGAATTCGACGTGAAGAGCCACTGCTTGTTGATGTTGATCCAAATGAAGAAACTAACGAGGACTCTAGTGGTGAGGAAAGACATAGATTACCCCTATCGAGCAATTCAGAAACCGAAGAAGACTCATCCGATGATTCCGATTACAATCCGCCGGATTAAGTAATTTAAATGATGTAATCCTTTCATTTGTAATCTCAAAATTTCTAATGAACGGGCGTGGGGATGAGCCTCCCAGCTAGGCTGGGTTCCAAACCCCTTAAAAAAAAAAGTTGAAATATGTTGACTGCTGGGTTTCTGTTTTCTTGATGTTCAATTTAAGTTATATATGAACAGGAAATAGGAATACGAGAGGAGTAAACCTACTGATTTTTTTTACCTTTTTCATATAATGGCCGACGAAAAACACGTTATTTCGTCGGCTATACTAATAAAAGCCGACGAAAAATTCATTATTTCGTTGGCTATAACTAATAAAAGCCGACGAAAAATTCATTATTTCGTCGGCTATACTAATAAAAGCCGACGAAAATTCATTATTTCGTCGGCTATAACTATATTGGAAAATACATATTTTATTTTAGACAGGAAAAAACAAAAGAATAGCCGACGACTACGAGTCTCTCGTCGGCTATGATTTAAAAAAAAATAAAAAAAATGATCATATTCCATTTTCTATCACTAACGATAAACCATTGTTTCATCCTTCAAATGCAAAAATGTTGTGAAATAAGATATGACCGAAATAATGAAATACGTCTACGGTTGAAAAATGATAAGATTCTGATAAAATCTGAGCGGCGAAAGATGCGGTCAAAGGTTTTATTCCTTCGTTTCCCTAATGGTAACGTTACCTTCGGTAAATATTTTTATGAAATTTTTTTTACGATTAGTTGCATCTCATCGATTTGAAACTATTATCTGTTGAAGGTCAGGCAAAAAAACGTCATTTAGACAGGCCAATTACCATTTCTAAGCGTTTAGAGGTTTGATTCACCCGGTTGACCATTCCGATCGAGCCTTTAACGTTGTCAGCTGAAGTTGTATTTTTTTCCATACATGTATTTAATCTTAACGGTGATATCTGACGGTTGGAATAGATTTTATAAACTTTTAGATTCAAAATCAGAACATATGCACTAATGTTCCTTAACTTGTTTATTAAGTGTTTAAGTGAATGTATAGTTTCAAATAGTTACTATACGTAGACTCTTCAAATGAAAAAATGTTGTGAAATAAGATATGACCGAAATGATAAAATACGTCTACGGTTGAAAAATGACAAGATTCCGATAAAATCTGTGTGCCGAATGTTGCGGTAGACTGTTTTTTACTTTCGTTTTCCTATGGGTAGCCTGACGTTCGATAAATCAATTTTGTAAAATTTTTATACGATTATTTGCGTCTCATTGATTTGAAACTATTATCTGTTGAAGGTGAGGCCAGAAACCGTCGTTTAACTAGACTAATTTCCGTTTTTAAGCGTTTAGAGGTTTGACTTACTGGTTTGACCAACAATTTAGCCGACGAAAATTATATGTCGTCGGCTAAACTCTTGCGATCCGCGCCTTTTTATTGTCCGCCGTTGGATGGCTCAGATTCAACAGCTGCTGATTTTCCAAAGCATAGCCGACGAAATATTTTAAATCGTCGGCTATGCTTTAAGTTTAGCCGACAAAATATAATTTTTGTCGGCTAAACTCTTTCGATCCGCGCCTTTTTATTATCCGCCGTTTGATGGCTTAGATCAGACGGCTGCTGATCTTCCAAAGTATAGCCGACGATGTTCATAGAATAGCCGACGAGATTCAAAGTATAGCCGACGAGTAAAAAAGATTTCGTCTGCTATTCTTTGAATAGCCGACGAAATCTTTTTTAATTGTCGGCTATTCATTCTGCTATAAAAGCAGAAAAACGCAGCAACCCGACTTTTTCAACCCTAAATCCGCAAAAACTCCTCCTCCGCTCCTCAAATCGGCCGTGCGTCTCCTCCAAGACCATTGCTCGTCCTCCTCCTCTTCAAATCGGCGCCGTTCCTTCCCCTCCACCTCCATCCGGCCTCCTCCTCCATCCGGACAAAATCCGGCCTCCTCCGGTCCTTCCCCTCCTCCTCCGGCCCCCTCCTCCTCCGCCAAAACATATCCGAAGGCAATTACCATTTTTTTTTGTTTTGTTTTCAATTTATTTTAATTTTATAATTTAGGTATATAATTTAGGTATTTATGTTAATTTAGGTAATTTTTTTAGGTATAATTTAGGTATTTATGTTAATTTAGATATAATTGTTAATTTAGGTATTTATGTTAATTTAGGTATAATTTAGGTATTTATGTTAATTTAAGTAAATTTTTAAGGTATAATTTAGGTATTTATGTTAATTTAGATATAATTGTTAATTTATACGTATAAATTGGTAGCCTAATTATATAAATGGTTATATTTATGTTAATGGTTAGTATTATTTAAAATTAGTTAAAATTGAAAAATTAATTTGTTAGTATGTTTTAAAATGTGTTAGTATTATTGGTTATTATATTAATTAGAATTTGTTATTTAATGTAATATAATTTAATATTAATTAATGTATTAATGCCTCAAGCTACAGATGGCCGATGCACTCAGACAGTTATTCGGAGGCCGTCGTTCTTCCAGATCTAGGGGTTCTGGAAGTTCTGCCTGTTCCGCAGACTTCGACAGGACCATTAGCCAGCCTGAGAGGACCACCAGCCAGCCGCAGAGGAGTGTGAGTTCTCGGCACCAGACCCTTCTCCAGGCGGGGCGGCCGTCGAGCAGTTCACGTCCCCCTCTCGGGCCAGATGCTCCGAGGTTCAGTACGCAGCTATTTTAGGACGAGATAGCTCCAGACGTTCCTCATGTTCGTATGCCTGAGGTTCATCGGGAGCCGATGACGAGTCCGACGACGTCTGCTGCTGACTCGACTGAGGAGCATACTCTCCCAAATCAGCTCTACCTCCCGTACAACATTCCTACGATACCCGAGGTCGACTTTTGTGGTGTGCCCATATGGCCTGATATGCCTCAGTACGTGAGTGTTGCGGAGGCATACCATCAGGAGGCATTTGAGAGACCTGACCTCCTGATTTCGGCTAGGAGAAAAGGAAAGTCGACAGACGGGTCATCCAGTTCAGGTAACATTTGATTTTATTAATTAAATATTTTATTAAAATTAACGCACTAATATTTATTTTTATTAACCAATCGTCGTTTTTGTGATAGGGACAGCCGCTAGCAGTTCAAGGCCGAATACGAGAGGTGTCATATGTTTTGACACACTCAGGAGAACTGTTGAGAGCAGGGGGAGGATCCAGATCAATGAACCCCCTAATCAGGAGGTTTAGGGGAAAAAACGCCGCGATTACGCGGGTTGCGTGGGGGCAATAATTAGGGATAAAGTCCATATGTTGTGGACCCGGTGGGATGATGTGCCGGAAGGAATTAAGAGGGAGGTTAACAACGCGGCGTCGGTGAGTAATTTAAAAAACTTAATTTCTTTATCGTAATATTTAATAATTTTCGGTATTGCTATAATTGTAAAACTAATAAAATATTATCTTTCAGGCATACTTCGAGATTGCCGAACACAAGCAGGATTGGGCGGACGCGATACAGAACTCGAGGTACGTTGGGAATTCCTCATCTTATAATTTGAAATATTTTATGATATTAATAATATTTCTAATGCACTTTTGTTTTTTCCGTAGGTTCAAAGAGTGGAAGA
Organism: Potentilla sterilis; assembly: GCA_963682095.1. NCBI lineage: Eukaryota > Viridiplantae > Streptophyta > Magnoliopsida > Rosales > Rosaceae > Potentilla > Potentilla sterilis. The sequence goes on from OY821757.1 coordinate 15,430,125, forward strand.
ACGAGCTCCGTAACCACTTTACCGAATACGACAACCGTGGTCGTATGGGTACTCCAAGAGAGTTCATGTTCAGGGAGTACGAGTGGCGTTGGTTGAAGACAGTAGACTTCAACAACCCACTTATGCAGGTAAATACTAAACTTAACTATAAATGTTTATTTTGTTAAAATTTTAATTATTAGTATAATTATTTTATAATTATTACACTAATATTTTTTTATGCATTTTTTCGACGAATTATAGACGACGAAACTTTCGTCGGCAGAAGGAATAGCAGACGAAAATTTGGTATAGTCGACGAAATTTTTGTCGTCGGCTATTCTGTCCGATCTGGTAGTGTATACGTGTATTGTTGGCTCTATTAGCCTAGTTTGTTTCGGTTTGTGAGTCATGAGAGATAGCTCTTATTGTCGACCCTATGGGTATGTTATCTTGATACTGCTTACTGAATAAAAGTTTTTAACTTCTGATTAAAAAAAATAAAAATAAAAGTATTTTCGTTTCAACTAGCAATAGTCACGTCAATTGGTTCACTTAGATCTTAGAACCTCGATCATCAACGTACTGAATCATTGCCCCAAGCGCTGAGATAGCAAGTTTTATTTTCTTCTTCTGTAATATTCTTACACATATTTACTTTCATTCTAAAACGAACAACTAAAAATGTGCTCAATTATCTTCATTTCAAACCGCCAATCTCATGTCTCGGTGCAATAGTTTCAATTTTTCTGGGGATGTACTTAAACCATATCAACTGTTAATTTTTTCAAATGAAGATAATCTGCTCTGTGCATGCATATGCGCCATCATTGCTAGAATTTAAGAAAAATACAACCATCTTTCATGTAATAATTCAACTCTATCATATAAATGGACGAATCGACAAGGATACTCTAATTGCAGTATTCTATTAACTTGAAACAGAAAGAGATATGCATATACTCTCATTAAGTTATGTATATTATCTTGAAATAGTATTCTTTTCACCTTTTATATATATTAACGGATCGATCGATGAGGATGATACAGGCATATGTATATGTCTATATGAAATCCATTAAGTTTATAAAGTAAATACTCTCATTAAGTTATGTACGTCTAGCAGTTAGATCTGCCTCATTTTAATCTCTATATAGTCCTTTTCTTTTTCGGAGTACAGATGTTCAGTTATATTGTTGTAGGTTATGAAGCTATATAAGTTTGAATATTCCCAGTGATATTACAATTTCGAGCTATTTCTGTACCGGTGATATGGCTTCAGCAGCGACTGGTGATATGCTATGCTCTGACTGCGGAGGAGGGGGTGGACTTAGTCTGCTAGCCAGTTTTCTTGGTGTTGAATCTGTAGTCAATCAATAAAATCATATATATCTGAGTCATGAAAAGTAATCCACGATGTTCATCTATATTTGTGATGATTTTGCCTTGATGAAAATAACAGTGGTAACAAATAAAACCTGCATGGACTGATTGCATGGCCAAGAATGAAGCACTGAATATCATGAGAATGATCACCAGAATGCGAATTGGAGAGAATGAGATGGCCATCTCAATCTTGATTTCTGACTATGGGATGAGAGATTGATGTACATGTATTGCTCTATTGTACATAAGCCGTAACAGATGATCATTATATATAGGCGAATTGATCAAGCAGCAAACAATGGGAAACTAAGAATTGGCTTTCACCTAATTGTCATTTTTCAATACGGTATTGATTTCTAACGTGTATTTTGGGAGGAATGGGTGGAAAAATCAACAGATCAATGTGCTAATAAATCAGACACTACTCGATCTAGAAGAATTGATTATTATTCTCTAAGACTTTGAACTTTTTAACACTAGAACGAATTTTATTCAATAAAACAAAATATTGAAAATTATTTGATATTCAGACCAGAAAAATACTAGAGGGCCAAAATCAAATCTTTCAGGAGAAACAACATTTAGCAAGAACTCTTATTCGATTCTAAGACTCTACATCGGTGTATATGACTTTGAGTTAATTAAGAACGTTAGAGCATCTTCAGCAATACTAACCATATTTTAGTTAAAATAGCTAAAAAGTTATTTTTGCTATCAAATTTAGAAATACATCTGCATCAGTTCTCTCTATTCTAACTTGATTTGAATTTAAAGTATTATTAAATGAATAAAAAATTATTTAATTGTATATATAAATTATATATAATTACATATAAAGAATGTATTAAATTTAAGAGCAATGTCAAATGAACCACTTTTTGACATCCCACCTTAACATAACTAATTTCTGTTCAGGTTTGGGTGCCAATTATGATCCTTCTCCCGGCCCCGTGTTGAAACCTAGCTAGCTATTGGGGATCGAGGAGTACGTATTAAGATTCGGAGCGACCCTCTAAGGTCAGTACTCAAGGTGAATCGATCGTTTAATGTGCTTTCTAAGTGTATACGTCTTGTGGTTATGGTGCGCACTGATCTTGATGTATCAAATTTGCACAAGGAATTGAGAGGGATGTCTCATTTAGTTACGAGAAGGTGTGGAACTATCATATATGGAACAATAGATGTATATGTAACTCTCCCCAGTTTCTTCATAATATTAAGATTGAAGGTATTAGCCTTCACATTCAAAGTACTCGTTTCCTAGTCATTCTAGGAAATCATTGCTTATCGTCCAACTCTCTGCCAAAGGTAATCAAAGGTTAATCTCTTACCTTTTTACTAAGTAGATTTGTTTTGATACTCGTGATTCTATTGCTTTATTCTTTCCTTAAAGCTTATCTGATTTTATAGAAGATCTAATTTGCTTAAAGAGTTATATTCTGATATTGGATATACATTAATGAGAATCATATTGTGAAAGGGAGTCTCGGATTATGGGAGAGTCTTATAGATCCTTCTCTTGGACTCTACCTCTATATATATTGATATTTGTTGATTGTTGCAGTACTGAAAAATCTAGAAAAACATAGTATCAAAGTTTCAGTCTTCAAGTGTTGATTCATCTGGCTCCTAGTGTTGATTCATCTTGCTCCTTGTGTTGCTTGTATGAAGTTAATTATTTATGAAGATCTGTTCAAATAGAAATCAGTCAAAGTGTGAGTGAACCTGTGAAGATTACAAAGCTGTGTTGAAGAGCTTTAGTTTTCTTATAGAGGTCAAAGATCGTGTTAAAGGATCTTAGAGTTATTCCTATTGTGTGTAGAATAGGAGAACTGTTCTGTAATCCTGTTGATACACAAAAAAACAGGAGTTTGTCGTACGCATACTCCAAGCACAAATAAGGAAAATACACATACAAACTACATTACATATTCGAACAGTCATGCCACACATGTTGACCCAAGCCACAATCATGCACTTGGGGCTTGCAGATGTGGGTATGGTGTGGTAGGTTACGGAAACGCACATGCTCATTCGTCGATTTAATATTGTAGGTGATTTCGGTCTTGGGCCCGAAATTCAAGCTCAACGAGTTAGATCGATAAATGAAATGGTGAACATGCATGAGGATATGGGATTGGGCCGACCCTTCTCTTTCCTTTAAGCCCAAAAGCCTTTCTCTAACCCTTCACTATTCTTCCTCATGTTCCTGCGCCTCATTTCCTCTCCCCCGCAACAACCTTATACACAGTCCAAGCCGAACTCCTTTGCTCCGTCATTTAGGAGAAGCCTTGAGGCCGGTCAAGTAGTCTCCTCTTCTCTCTCAAAATCATGGATTCAGCAAATCAAATTTTTCCCTAGCACCTCCCTACGGATTTCACGACATTGGTTTCTCTGCCATGGAAATTGGCAGAAATCACTACAGTGAGCTTCATCTCCCTAGGGAACTCATCTCAAGCAAACATCTTTTCCCCTATTCTTCTGCATAAATCAAGGATAAGATTGAAATGGAAAGAGCTTATCCAACAGCTTAGACGTATTTCATTCCCCGAACCTCAACCCTACGCCTATAAAAAGGGGTTTCTGGGATCAGAAATATCATCCAGGGATTCAGCAACTACCCAACAACACATAAAACCCCTCCCTTCAAGCATTCAAGCCTTCATGCCATTCAAGCAGAAACCCTCAAAAGCCTCCTTCAACCTTCAACCTGTTCCAGAAATCCAAAACCCAGAAAACCCCCAATTCTTCTTCACCGCAGTGCGTTTCTAGCTCCCATGCCATGCCTCATACTGCCAAGTCCTTTTGATTTCCACTTAGTCTGAATAACGCACAAAATTCTCCCACTAAATGACATTTTGAGGGTGAGTTTTGGCCTAGTCAATGCTTAATCAAAAAGACCCCGCATCAAATCCTAGTTGTGATAAAGAACTAGTTTGAACTTATGTAATAGCTGTGTTATAGAGCTATTCAAGTAAATCTAGTTGTGTGAAGAGCTAGTTGAACATTGTATTTCAATTAACTATCAATTGAGATTCAAAGTTCATTCAGTGTTTTTTTCTTATTGTTCTTGATTGTGCTGATTGTTTATCTCTTACTCCATCTTTGTATTTTCAATTGGCATAAGAGCCGAAACACTAGATATACTTAGTGTTTGATTCAGAGATAGATGGAGCGCACGTCAATCAATATGCCACCTCTCCTTAAAGGAGAATGATATGAGGATTGGAAAGGGATGATGCAAGCTTTTATCTCTGCCCAAGATTGCAGAGCATGGCAATGTGTGCTGTATGGTTGGTCACCTCCTCAAGATGATAAAGCTGCAGAAGGTTCAGAAGCGGCTAAATTTAAGAGATTTGATAAATGGACTACAACTGAGATTGCAAATAGTGAAGCTGAGAACAAGGCAAAGAATGCTCTGTTCATTGCTTTATCAGAAGATGACAGATCTCTCATTAAACATTGTTCAACCTCAAAAGAAATTTGGGACACTCTGGAGACCACCTATGAAGGTAATAAAAAGGTAATGTAGTACCCCGAAACATAGAATAAATTGTAGAATAATTATAAAACTTAGAATTTATCCAAATCTCTTTAAAATATTTCATTTTAAAAGCTAGTAACGCTAAAGATCATACTTATAAGATAGAAAATCTTTATCGAGCATTAGGATACGAGCTACGTACTAGAAAACCTTAATAGTATTTCTTGTGTAAGCTCAATTCATGAGACTAATATTTATATTGTTTCATGCATGTTATTCTAGTGTTACATATTGGTAACAAATTTACAAGAAAGGAAAACACCAAAATTTATTTATTTTTGTAGTAACCCGATTTTCGTGTTTAATTACTTGTAAATTTCTCGTAATTAATGGAAGGATGTTTTTGAGAGTTGGTATTTCGTACGCTTTTAAGTAGTCGTTGCGCATTGTCGGAAGTGAAAGTGATTCCGAGAGTTAAAATTTGAAAAACGTTTAAGTTCAATGGGTCAAAAGTTGACTTTTGATCCGTTGTGAATTTCGAAAAATTTCATTCACGAAAGTCATAGAGCTCAACGATATGAGTTCGTAGACACGTGGCACGCTGAAACGGACGTCGTATGAAGAAGTTACGACATGTGGAAGTTATTTCCTATTCTGAAAAGTGACATAAAGCCTGGAATTTTTGGGAAAATATCAGAATTTCCATTTCGGGTTTTTTACCATTTACTGTTCACCTTTACTGTAGCAATTTACTATTCATTTTTCTCTCTCCCCAATCTGGATCGCCGACACTCTGATCTCCACCGTTCAGCCGCCACGGCGCAAGCGCCACCCAGCAATCGACGTTACTCGACCTCCTTTTCCGTTTGAGCCAAGGATCGGCCCAGGGGAAGCACTGTGTGCGATGCGGCAGGGCCTCGACTTCCTGCCACCGTGCGCGGCGGTGCTGCAGGCGACGCCCGGGGTTGCGACCCGGGGTTGCGACACCCACCGTTCGGCTGGGTTTCTCATTGCGCGCCTCCCTGAGTAGGTGGATCGCGCAGAATCGAGCTGCTTCGATCGGATCGAAAACGATCCGATCCATTCTCCCTCGACCCGTTTGCAGCGGACCCGACCCGACCTGACCCAGTTCGACCCGACCCGGTTGACCTGACCCGACCCGAGTTGGTTGACCCGATCCTGTAGCGTTGACAGATACTGTAGCGATCCGACCCTAAACGGATATTTACCATTTCTGGTAAATTAAGGTGAGTAAACCTCACAGTATTCGTATTTTTACGAGTTTATTTATAGTAATAGATCGTTATATGCAAAATTGTTTTATCGAAATGATATTTGTTTTAAATTAAATGAACTTGATCGACTATAGTTCATTGGTAAGTAAAATGATTTTAATATAAAAATGATTTTTAAACGTATTTTACGATCAATGACTATAGTTGGGATTAGTGGCCAGTTCCTGAGTGAATGCCCACGTATATATATTTACGTGAAATATATATGTTGATTGATGTGGATGTGTATTGATGTGGAAGTGTGAAATATATAAGTTTATATTGAGGGTGTGTTTTGGGTGATTTATGATTGTAAAATTGGGTATGCATGAGTTGTGAGATGTGAGTTGGGTTGGTATGGAGACCAACAGCCAGTGTAAGATCTTTCCTGTGTTATGATGGGGATCTTACACGTGTGGCGTGATCCTTTCCTGTGAGATGATGGGGGATCGGCAAATATATCGGGAACCAAGCCTTTGGCCGGGTGATTGGTTACGATCAGTTAGAGCTCTAGTCTGTTTGCCTTTGGGTGAGTTGGATGGGAATGACAGATGTCATTTGGCTTGAGTTTGATTCTATTGATTGATTGTGGCTGTTTTGGAAATTGTGATTTCTATTTGTTGTTTTAATTATTATCCTGAACTTGTTGTTTTACTCACACGAGCTTTGAAAGCTTACCGGGTTCGTTGTTTACAACCCGGTGCACCAATTGATGGTGTAGGGGTTAGACCTGCAGGTGAGGACCAGCAGCCAGGAGGCGGTGTCTGAGTCGCACCGCTTGTATGTGTGTCATGGTCTAGCTTGTGTTTACCTTTGAGTTAGAGAGTGATAGCGTGAGACTCTATTTGCATCTATGCTTTTATTGATGTAATATTTTGAGTGTTTGAGCCACGCACTTGAACTCTGATGTTATACTTAGTTATTTGATTGATAACTTTGAAGTATTTGAGTTTATTTGTGAATTTTCACATTGTCGAATTTGGATTTTTGTTATCCGAAATTCGGGGTGTGACAACTTTTACTTTGAGTTAATATATATATTGTGTATACAACTATATAGATGTGTCATTCAAATGCCAATACGTATATGATGCATTTACTAGCTGATTTTATTTCTTCTCCCATACTATTTGAGTTTCTTTGTGAACAATTAACCTAAGAAGCTAGTCTACACATTCACATTAATATATAGTCTATTAAGTCAATAAAGATTGTTGAGAATTGAATTTTTGTGTTCCTCCCTTGGCCTATATATACTTGTGAGCTGCATCATATTATCTTCACACTTCAAGGTTAGAAACCATGTTCATCTATAATCACCTTAGTTGATACAAAACATAGGAATGTTCTTCACACCAAAATTCTAGCCTTCACTTTTTTTCTACTAAGAAGTTCTCTTTTATTCAAAGAAGTCCAAGCTTAAATCAAACACCAAACTCTTCACCACATTTATGAAACTTCAAGAGTAAGTACATAATACATCCTTATACTTTTTTTGTCTTTTAAGATTCATTAAAATGTATAACTAAGGATAAAATGGAAAAGAGTTCGTTTTGCTTCAAAAGCCATACTTTCGTATATGATAAAGTCTTATTTTATCACAAATAACTACATAATTAAATTCCTCATAAGAAATGCTTTAATTTAAGTTTTTGAATCACTAAAAAAGGTTCAGAAATGAAAAAGTTATGGCTAACCAAAGTTTTTAACTAATTAATAAACTTGCTGGAAATCTCTTACAACTATTGTAATTTAAAAAAAATTAATATCTGACTCATTCCTTAACCATTTTCTACAAAATTTATATCAAATTAAAGCATATGACCTCTAGTTTTAATTTGGAAAGTTTAAGCAGCAATGACAAAATATACAATACGTAAATATTTAGACATCAAAGATCAATATCGAGAAATCCGTTTCCTGCGCTATTTCTGTCTTTCACAATTTTTTGGACTCTATCACTTCGAACTGGACTATAAGACTTATTTCATTGGATTCCTTACGAAAAATAATTTGAATGGACTCCTCACTTGCCTAATTTGGACATAAATTGAATGAGTTATAAGATGAGAAAGTTGATGGTTTTAAGTACTAGACAAATGGACACTTATGGACTAATGATTCCCACACTATGGGAAAAGGGACTACTAATTCATTGATTACTAACTATTATTCTCTGACTTCTTTTAATTTTTAGTACCTTTACTTTATTGCACATTTACTTTCAAGTTTATTTACTTGCTTATTTTGTGCATACTTTGAAATATTGATATTGTTTAAAGTATATTGCTCTAAGCTTATATACTTGTTTTATTTACTAAATTTTGTGATATTCTATTGACGTAATTATAATTGGAGGTGTGAAGCCGGGTGATTAGTACTATCCTATGCTTAAGTGAATTACTGGTAAAATTATTTTGGTGATTTGTGGAGTTAGCCTGGGCCCTAGTCCCTACAGATAGTGCACTATTATACTCATAGGAAGAAAGTGTCGACCTTGAGTATACATACTTTGGTATTGTCCTCGGTATGTTGTGGCTTATATGTGTTTTGGATAAAATTGAACTCTAATACACAACTATGTGATTTATTATCAGTCTCTTAAACATTCACGATAATTATTGAATATATTGAGCTTATATGTATATAATTATATATACATAAGTAAGAATTGATATTAATACATATAAAATGGTTCTTGGTACATTTTTACTTGGTTGTTCATCTTTGATTTTCTCATAAGACACATTATTATAAGAATGTATCTTGTACTTACTGGGTATGTGTTACTTATGATGCTACACATTCTTATTTTCAGGTAACAAGTAGATGCATGGGGAATGAGATGAAATTATTAAATAAAATTATGCTTTTCTACTACTATTTCAAGAAAATAATTGTGATATCTTATTTTCACTAAACTCTAGTGTTGTAAAATAATTTGGTGTTGTAAAATGTTAATGATTTCGTTTTTCCAATAAAGTATTATTCAGACACAAGTTTTCGATTTCTATCAAATTTATTTGAGAAAATTATATTTATTTTAGGTCACGCCTCAAACTCAGGTACCATATTTCCATATAATAGTGGTCTCGAGATTGGGGGTGTGACAGGTAAAACGTCACAAATTACAATTGCTACTTCATGAATTTGAACTTTTGCAGATGAAGGAAGAAGAGACCATTGATCAATTCTATAAACGACTAATTTCCATCAAAAGCAGCATAAGGTCTATCAATGCAAGGAAGGAAATTTGTCAAGAAGACATTGTCTTACAAATCTTGAGATCTCTACCTAAGCGTTTTGCAATTAAAAAGGCAGCCATATCTGAATCAAGAGATCTTGAGACCTATCCTCTGTTTGAACTCATTGGGAGTTTAAAGGCATATGAAGTTGAGATTAATGAGGAGAACAAGAATGACTCGAGGGTCTCAAAAAATCTTGCATTAAAAGCAACTAAGAAAAATGAGGTAACTGATGAAATTAATGAACTTGGGTTGTTGACCAAAGAATTTAAGAAAATCTTAAAGTACAAGAATGCAGGTGAAAGAAGCAATTATGATCCACGAAAATCCAAATTTGGTGAAAGAAGCATGATTGAAAATAAAAATGAGATCAAAAGTTTTCCTACTAACAATAGGAGAAATCCTAACTTCAAACCTAAATGCTATGAATGTGGTGGACTTGGACATATTTATGTTGACTGTGGTAACAGGAAAAATCAAGCTTATTGTTTCAAGAAGGCACTGAGGGCTACTTGGAGTGATGCATAAAGTGATGATGAGGATGCTTGTTCAAAGAAATCAAAGAAAAATCTGGCACTAGTAGCCACTCTCAGATTTGATCAATGTGATTCAGATTCTGAATCAGATGTTGAGGCTAACAGTGATTGTGAAGTAAGAAACCTGTATAATGATTCTGACTTAGATGAGAAATATGAAAAATTGATCTCCATTGCAGAATCTGTTCTAGAAAAGAATACAAACCTAATGGATCAATTGTCAAGTCTGAAAAACAAGATGTCAGAAAATGAACAAATGTTTTCTGAAGAACATGCGACTTGGGAGAAGGAAATATCAGAATTGGAAAAGAAAATTCCTTGTCTCACATGTGATCTTTCTGAGGAAGAATGGGAGGCAGATTATCTCTAGTCACCAAGATGGACGATCTACAGACTCAGGTAAAATCCTATGAACTTATTGTTAATAGTCTTACCCATGAAAATGAATCATTGCAGGAACAGGTCACAAGAACAAATCAGTTCCAGCTTAATTAGCTTAAAAGCTACTGCCAAAATGCTTGGCATAGGGAAACAGTTCAGGAACACTTTTGGTCTTGGTTACACTGGTGAATGTTCATCACACAGAGATATTGAAGTAACTAACTGTGAGGATGAGGAAGAATTATTGACTTCTAGTGTGAGTTCTCAAGCTGTTACTCCTAAAACATTTTTCAATGAGGTAAGCTTGGTCAAAATATCATCTTCATCCTCAGATCACGTATGTCTTTTAAATCTATGTGAGAACCTGAAAAATGTTGAATATGACCTATCCTTGTTGAAAAAGCATCTGTCAAAACTAATTGAGTTAACAAATGAAAAGTTTTCTGACTTGGATAAACATATCCCAACTAATGAAGAGAAATCTTTGAACTTTAACTCTAGACTATCTGCTCTGGAAAATAAATACAATTATATGTCTGATTCTAATCACACTTTAGAGATTGTCTCCAGGATAATAGAAAAAACTGCAGATGCTCACTATGTCTGGAGGAAGAAGAATTCTCTTAACATAAATAGCTTGATTGCTAGGGTTCAATTCAAGGATGATCTCATTTAAGCCCACTATCTGGTAGCTCTAACGACTGTGAACTCCAGAGATGCAGATATTTAGTACATTGACAGTGGTTGCTCACGACACATGAGTGGAAACAAGATTTTTTTCATCAACATCCAAGAAGAGGGAATCTCTGGTACTGTAGCTTTTGGAGATGCAAGGAAAGTCAACATTCTTGGAAGAGGTACTGTGAAGACAATCAACCTTGGAAAACTTGAAAATGTTCTTTTTGTGGAAGGTTTAACCACAAATCTGGTAAGTGTTAGTCAGTTGTGTGATGACTTTGAAGATGTCTGGTTCAACAGAAAAATGTGTATTGTTCTGGATGACCTTGGTAACATTGTTATTGGTGGAAAACGCTCTCTGATAATTGTTATCATGCATCAACCGATTCTTCTGTTTTCTTCACTAACAAATGTCTTAAAACCATTTCCTCTAATGAAAATTTTGAGTCGTGGCACAGGAGGTTAGGTCATGTAAATTATCAAGATCTTCAGAAACTCTCAAATCAACAGTGCTTTAGAGGCATGCCTAAAATGAGTGGAAGGACTGATCGAATTTGTGGACACTGCAAAGCTGGTAAGCAAACTAAGACTTCTCATCGTGTTGTAAACTCTACAACATCATCAGCATGTCTTGAATTACTTCATATGGATTTAATGGGCCCTACTCAAACTGTCAGCATGTCAGGTAAGTTTTATATCTTTGTGGTTGTTGATGATTTCTCCAGACATACTTGGGTTGATTTTCTTGAAAGTAAAACTGAAACTTTTGAGTCCTTTCTTGGTTTAAGCAAGCAATTAACCAGACTTAAACAACATTCAAATTTGAAACTAGCAAGAGTTAGATTTGACAATGGTACTGAGTTTAAAAACTCTATGTTTGCTAATTTCTGTTATGAGAATGGTGTTTTTCATGAGTTTTCAGCTCCTCGAACGCCTCAACAAAATGACATTGTTGAAAAAAAGAATAGATCCCTGCTTGGGATGGGACGAGTTTTATTGCACTCTGCTCAGCTTGGTGAAAAATTTTGGGCAGAAGCCATGAACACTGCAGGTTATGTATCGAATCGAGTGTTCATCAGATTAGGGAGCAGTCACACTGCTTATGAAATATGGAAAGGTAAAAAACCCAATGTAAGTCATTTTCATGTATTTAGAAGTCCTTGTCACATCTTAAGAGATGGTGAAACATTGAATAAATTTACTTCAAGGACTGATCCAGGTATCTTCGTTGGATATGACACAAGCAGTGTTGCATACAGGGTATATAACAAAATTTCTAAACGTGTTGTGGTTACTATTAATGTGTCTATTGATGATATGCCTCATAGTCAGATTGATGATGATACTCCAACACAATCTCAAAGAGCTTCCTACCCTGCTGATCAGAATAATGAATCCTCCAGCTCATAGAAAGAAGAGGATAAAAATCTCCACATTATTCCTCAGAAAAGGACTGGTTTCAAACAAGTCCAGAAGGAGCATGACACAAATGATGTAATTGGGAGATTGGATGGAGGAATACAGACAAGGAACAGATCTGCTCATGATAATCCAATGGAAACAGCATTGGCTTGTTTTGTTCAAAGTTATATTAGGGAGTCTAACACTATCAGGTGTTATGGTTTTGTTTCTTTGATTGAGCCAAAAAATGTTCAAGACGCGCTTCTGGATAATGACTAGATTATGGCTATGCAAGAGGAACTCAATCAATTCTCCAAAAATCAAGTTTGGGAGCTGGTACCTAGACCTACAGATTCAAATGTTGTCGCAACAAAGTGGATGTTCAGAAACAAGTCTGATGAACATGGTACTGTTGTCAGAAACAAAGCAAGACTTGTAGCTCAAGGATATTCTCAGAAAGAAGGACTGGATTATGAGGAAACCTTTGCTCTAGTAGCTCGAATGGAGTCTGTACGTTTACTGATGGTTGTAGTCTGTCACTTGAAGTTCAAGCTGTATCAAATAGATGTCAAAACTGCGTTTTTAAATGGTTACATTGACAAAGAAATGTTTGTAGAACAACCTAATGGGTTTGTGGATCCACATTATCGTCATCATGTTTACAAACTCCAGAAAGCTCTCTATGGACTCAAGCAGGCTCCAAGGGCATGGTATGATCGACTCTCCAAACATTTAATAAGTCAAGGCTTTGTCAGAGGATCTGTTGACAAAACCTTATTTGTTAAACATCTGAACAATGAATTTGTTGTTGCTCAAGTTTATGTTGATGACATTATTTTTGGCTCTACCTCGGATAAACTAGTCATTGACTTTGCTTCAGTCATGACTAGTGAATTTGAGATGAGCAATCTAGGTGAATTAACATTTTTTTCTTGGTTTGCAAGTCAAACAGATGAACACTGGAATGTTTCTTTCACAAACCAAATATGCAACTAACTTGGTCAACAAGTTTGGTTTATCAAGCAAGAAGGTTCTCACTAATCCTATGAGCACTACCATCAAACTTCATGAAGACAAGGATGGAATACCAGTAGATCAGTCCTTGTATCTAAGCATGATTGACAGTCTTCTGTATCTCACTGCCAGCAGACCTGATATTTCCTTTAGTGTTGGAGTTTGCGCACGGTTTCAAGCATATCTTAAGCTGTCTCATCTTGAAGCTGTCAAGAGAGTCATTCGATACGTGGCATGTATAACACATTGTGGACTCTTTTACACAACTGAATCTAACATTGAAATTTCAGGATACTCAGATTGGGGTGGTAGCATGAAAGATGGTAAAAGCACCTCTGGTGGCTGCTTCTTCCTAGGCACTAATCTTGTTTCATGGCATAGCAAGAAGCAAAACTGCATTTCTCTATCTACTGTAAAATCTGAATATGTTGCAGCAGACAGTTGTTGTACACAAATGGTCTGGATGAAACAAATGTTGCAAGACTATGGACTTCCTCAAGGAAAAATGACCATTTTTTGTGATAACACCAGTGCCATCAGTATCGCCAAAAATCCGGTCCAGCATTCAAGAACCAAACATATTGATCTCAGGTATCATTACATTCGAGATTTAGTAGGAAATGACATTCTTGAATTATGTTTCATAGAAACTGAAAAACAACTTACTGACATTTTAACTAAACTTTTGGACATAGTTCGTTTTAATTTTATGTGCAATGCCATTGGCATTTGCACTGAACCCTGAATGACTTGAATTTCATCACATATCCTGTAATATATGATGTTCCTTCATTTGATATGTGATGTACTCACTGGAGCTTAGCTTGATTTGTTATCTGTTGAGTTTTTTATCTCACTTATTGTCTCTAATTTAGTCTGCACTTCATTCTAATTATGGACTAGCTACTGTGATTCTTCTGTATCTTTTGTATCAGTTAGCTACTGTGGTTCTTACCTTGTGGTGGTTACTCTATGACAATACTCGACTATGGTACTGGTTGTTGATACAAGGTGGATTGCTTCTTGAGCTAAATAAAAGAAAATATATGTACAAATGTTACTATGCTCATAAAAATAAAAGATTGATCTTGGAGCTAGTCTGACCAAGTTATTCCTAAAGTAATTACTATTCTGGTTATGACCTAATCGGATTGGTAGGACAGAAACAGAAATGGTTTGGTCCATTGGAGGTAGCAGGTATTGAGCTTCACCTGAGACTCAGAGTTCATGGTATCCTTGTTATACCTAGAACCCTAAGATCAACTGATCTGGAAGTGTTTTCTGCCTCTTGCTACATAGGTGAGTGTCTCCAGCCATCAAAAGACTGTTATAGAATGCTACAAGGGGGAGTGTTGGCTAGTGAAGATTGTTATAAAACGAGAAAAATTGTCCACTTCCTCCCCACATTGTCTGATCCATGTTCTCTTCACTGATGCTTTTGAATTCATGGACTCACATCATGTCTTGTTGATAGAATCCATATGGTTTGCTTTCAAAGATTGTTTGTAATACTTGAAATCAGTTTCTCTGCAGAAACTTGTTGATGTGCTTTGCCAGTTGTTATCACTTAATTTAATCTCTCTGCATATCATTCATATCACATTAGTGTCTACGGGTTCAGTGTTCTTATCAATGGTGTCTTACAGTTTTTACTCTTGTGTTCCTTGCTTTTCGTTTTCTTGTTGGCAGGCTATTTTTCCTAAAATTGTCAAGAATGCTCCCCTTCTTTCTATATCTCAACGGTTAGTTCTTGCTGAGTTGGAATCTCTATGCACCTTTTCGAGTTATGTGAGGATTGCGTGTTTCAAATCCTATTGCTTACTAGTTGGTTGTCCTCATGCACAACGGTTTCCTTTCCGAGATATTTCAAGTTGCATGATCTGGTTTTTATATCTCTCCATAAATACCTCTCTCCTCTCCATTATGTCTCCACTAACATCTCATATTCCTTCTAGTCTCTCTTCTCTCCTTGTTGCAGGTTGTGAATGCGGACGTTGAAAACTAAAAAGATGACCACCGGTGGCTCTGGCAGCAGAAGTAAGCGTCCTCGATACTCTTCTTCCTCCTCATCATCTTATGATTCCTCGGATTCCTCAGATTGTCCTCCTCGATCTCCATCGCGCTCTGTTGAGGACGTTCATCTCTATCCTCTTGGTTTTCCCCTTCCTCCCACTGAGCTTCGTATACCTCCTCCTCTTAAGAAAGAGGGGTATGTCGGTTCTATTCCTCCTGCTCGGTTCGAGGGGGAGCTCTGGCGTCCTGCCATTCCTATCGAGCAAGACACTATGGAGGGGTTTAGCACTTACCTTGTCAGTATGGAGGATAACATTCGCGGCTGGGCAAAATGTGTTCTTGATCAACTGGATTCTCTGATTCGTGCACAAGTTCATCTCCAAGAACATATCATTCTTCTTCAAGCCGCAATTCTCAAGCGCAAGAAGTAGCAGTTCATATTCCATGGGGGAGAGGATGAAGACCTCTTGTAATCTTATTTTCTCTGAACAAACTTATGTTTGAACTATTTGGTTGATTTCTGTGAGTGTATAAGCACAGACTAAAATTCAAATTTTTATTTTTTATGTTTTAGAGATGGGAAAGGATGGAAACTGATTCCTTATTTTCTCTCAATCATTCTCTTCTTAACTGGATCTCCATGCTATATATGTCTGGTATTACTTGTCTTTTCTGTTTGCAGGATGGTCTTCATGATATTGAATATGAAAGCTAATGGGAGAGATTGAAGGTATTAGTCTTCACATTCAAAGTACTCGTTTCCTAGTCATTCTAGGAAATCCTTGCTTATCGTCCAACTCTATGCCAAAGGTAATCTTGATCTCTTACCTTTTTACTAAGTGGATTTGTTTTGATACTTGTGATTCTATTGCTTTATTCTTTCCTTAAAACTTATCTGATTTTATAGAAGATCTAATTTGCTTAAAGAGTTATATTCTAATATTGGATATAGATTAATGAGAATCATATTGTGAAAGGGAGTCTCGGATTATGGGGGAGTCTTAGAGATCCTTCTCTTGGACTCTACCTTTATATATACTGACATTTGTTGATTGTTGCAGTACTGAAAAATCTAGAAAAACAGAGTATCAAAGTTTCAGTCTTCAAGTGTTGATTCATCTTGCTCCTTGTGTTGCTTGTATGGAGTTAATTATTTCTGAAGATCTGTTGCAAGGAGTTGATCCACAACATGCTGACTTGTTTCAAGCTAGCTCTTCTCGTACGTTGAGCTAAATCTTCTTCAAGCACGTAAAACCTATTTTGTTTAGAATTTAAATCGGGAAAATCATGTGCTATGGCTTGAATCTGTTGTTAATCCTACTTGCGACAGGATTAGTGACAATTGAATTAATGTAAATATTTTCCCGTTATTTCGAATCCATAGCGCGAAAGCTCAGCTCCATGAGTTGTTTGGTTGATCAAGACTAATTGTGTTGGGGTCTAATTGCTTGGATTGATCGGGTCTATTAATATTATTTTGGCGGTAGAGTGTCACCTGCCTTTGATGTAATGGAAGTCATCGATCAATTCATGTTTGGTTATCCTAAGCCTAATGTGAGCTTTTCTATTTCTAATTTGCTTCCCCGCTGTGATCCAATTAATCAGAATGAATATATAAGTGGATTCAAGTTATGTCTTGAAATGAAAGACAGTCTGAATATGCTTGGTCTACGAATAAAGCAGCCAAGTAATGCAACTGTAAATCTCATGGATGGGATAGGGGTATTGCAATTGTTCCTAGTACGTATCAGACCATGGAGCACCCTTCTTCGGGTTATCTACGGTCGTTCTAACTAGGTCTGATAGTTTGAGTTCGTCATTAACTAGCTAGTAGGGATCCATGCTCTTTCATGCAATTGTTCCCGAGTATCAGAGGGCTAACTAAACAATTTATCATACAATCTTGGTTTTGCCTCACGTTTTTTTCCTTCTTCTTATTTAGTCTTTACCAACTTAGAATGGAATTGAGAATGGTGGAGTCGATTCCAAAATGAGAGAATACCGACATTTACTAACACATCAAGAAATTGGAATGGTGTTGGTCCTACCTCCGCTTCATGAATTGATTCGTGACAAACCCCCTGACTTGATACCCAAGAGGGGAGGTGTGTATCAAATCAAGCTCATATATCAATTTTTGTTATCAAACTACCCTAACGTAATTTTAGTATTTTTAAATTATAATTAATAGCGGAATTATAATAGAGGTATTTTAGTAATCAAACTAGTTGTAATTATTATTCCAACCATATGAAGAAAAAAACATCGATTCATTCCTGGTCTAATTCATGAGGTAAGTAAACAACTCATTAATGAAATTGAAATCTCCACATTCAATTTCATTTCGCCTCTCATTCCTTTCGTCTTCTATTCCTGATGAATTCAATTCCAAGTAAATAAACGTGTCATTAATTTTCAAAATACTTAGAATTTTGTATGTGGGTGGTGGAATGGCGTTGTGGTTGTGTGGTTCTAACGAGCTAGTTCCAGATCCGCACGCCGTGCGTTGTTGCTTGAGATTTTGACGGTGAGAAGCTTCGATCATTGTTATTGTCGGTCTAGGCGAGGCAACACCAGATCGGATCTTAGGGCTTGTTTTGTTGGGCATCTTTTCGGCGGCGGCGGTCTTGAGCGGGTTGTGATTGAGGTCAGCGACTTGTTGGTCGACGTCTGATTGAGTACGTAATGGTGGAGGGACGAGGTCGTTCGCCGGAGCTGGCGATCTGTGGCTCGGTTGGGCTGGCTCATTATCTCTTCTTCTCCTTTTGTCTTGTTTCCTTACTTATTTAATTCTGAGTTTTACTTTGTTGTACACCAATCTAATTGAGATCCTGAAGAGACATGTATTACCTCTCTCGTAAAAATTAAATAGGTCTGGTCTGATGTCAGTAGTCATAGGCTTAAATGTGTGTATTCTTAGGCCCAGTTTGGGATTGCTGTGCTGTGAGCAGAATTGCTTTTGAATTTGCTGTGAGTAGAATTGCTTTTGAATCTGCTGTGAGTAGAATCAGCTGAGGTGTTTGGTAAACTGTTTTTAAAAGTGCTATGAGAACTAAAAAACAATTTCGTGTTTGGTGAGTTATAAGTAAAAATTATTTTGGATGGGTATAATGACAAAAATAGGCATTGCTATAAATTGATATTAAAATAGTTAATTGTTTCTTTTGTATGTAATTATAAAGTTAATCCACAATATTACATAAGATTTCTTAACACAATAGTAAATGATTGATTATGATTTAATTAGATTAGTATATCACAATCTAAGAAAAAATAAATATTACAATTTGTTATAAATATAACTGATTCCTGCAAAAGCATCTCTTACCCTACTTCTCCAAAATCCACTTTTAAGAGAATCAATTCTTCTAAAATCAGTTTTATGTGATGTTACCAAACACTTAAGATTAGACCCAGAATCACTTTTGACCCCAAAAGCAGCTTGGGAAGCAATCCCAAACTGGGCCTTAATGAGGGCTAATTTTGGACGTTTGTGCTATGATATGGTGTCAAACCCGTTTATAATGTAAAGTTGCATTCTGATATTAATTTATTCAATAAAATTTCTTCTGTCAAAAATATTGTATACATTATCGAATCACTGTATCCGTGTCTTTATCAGCTTTTATACATTATCTTCAATATAATATGAATAATATTACCCGGTTGCAGGTCTTCTTTCATACTCACTGAACACAAATTATTAGAAGCATTTGCATAGGAACAAATGAACAAAAATTCTTGGAAAGGTTACTCTCATAGCCAAACGTAGCCAAAAAAAAAATTCCATAGGCTGATAGCCAAAAGGGAGAGTATATAGGTAGTTCAATATCTGGACTTACTACTGATCATAGGAGATATCTTTAAACAATGATATACTGCCTGTTCTTTCTAATGCAAATATATCTAATAATGGCCGAAAGGCCAAAAGACCATGAAAATAGGCTCTTTGGCGAGTACAAACTGAAAATGACTAACTAACTAAAGCTATAGGCGATTGATTATTATTCAGGCCAGAAAAAATGCAACCAGTCCCATCAAACTTCCCTACAAATGGAGAGACAGATCAAGCTTTTGCTCTTCATGACCCATACGATCGCTATTACTCCCAAGACTACTTTGGTTGTTAGTTATCAGTGATGACTGTTGAGAAGCCCCTCCACCGATACCGTTGCATCTTGTGCTCCTCTGCCAATCTTCCTCACAGTGACTATTGTAACCAGTGTTAACATTGCTTGAACAAGTATTTCCTCCATAGTACATTAAATTTTCAAACTTTGGCGCACCATTTGATCCGAAACGGTCTGAATATTGGTGATTGGGGTAGTATCTGAGGTTGGAAGCATGAGCAGTCATGAACATTGAAGGGTGCAAAAGGCCCAAGTGATGATTTGGAGCAAAAACCATTGGTGGTGGTGCAATATGAGATGGAAAATTGACTGATGCATAGTGATCAGAGGCACGTTTCGCTTTTCTTGCAGCAGTTCTTTCTTTCTTGTGAGCGTTTTGGTGGCCTCCCAAGGCTTGAGAGCTGTAGAACTTCCTTGAACAAAAGAGACAAGGAAATAGTCTTGATGATGCATCTTCTTCTTTGTTGCTTGCTTGATCATTACCATTTTGGCTTGTAACAACTTTCTCCTCGTCTCCCATATCTGCAACGAAAATTGCAAAAATAACAAATTCTCAAATGAGAAAACCAATTAAAGCCATGTAATTTGAGAGAGCAAGCTAGACTTAGAGAATACCTTGAAAAAGAGTAGGAAAGGTGGTGTGAGCTTGAACGGTTAGAGGTGACAGAGGAAAGAAGAAACAATATGATGAACTGAAGCACTAGGTTTTGGAGCTTTGGCTTTTCAAGTGATCAGAGAAGAGAGTTCAGAAGCCAAGCTCTGAAGGACTAGTTGGAAAATGTGAAGAGAGTCTTCTCATCAGTATAATTATTAAATAGAGTGTCTGACACAGAGGGAGTGTATGGGCTTGGGAACAGAAGAGATAAGTGAGAGAGGGGCAGAGGTTCCACTTCCCAATCCAATAAATCATCCCCTTCGTTCCCACCAATCACTCATGAAGAAAAAAGCTTCATGGGATTGGATGGCATTCACTTCCCAACTAGTTATTATCTCTCTCTGCTTTTATCAGAAAAATTTAAGCGTTTTTCATCGGCAGTTTAGCTTCCTTTTGCAGGAGAGTTAGGTCCCAAAATTAATTATCTACGACTTTATTAATCACCTATTTAACTCTTGGTCTAACCAGGTCTGCCACAACTGTTCCTCGGTAATTAACTAGTTTGACAGTTTGAGAAAATTGACCTAATTCAAGGAAAAGGGTAATCAATTTGAAAGAAAAAAGAATCAATGGAAGTCAGGGTGTCAGAGTAGAGCTAAGCTTTAGATATGTGATATCTCTGCAATAGCAATGGCCAATCTGGAAGGATTGGGTGACTTAAAAGCTAAAGACTAAAGCCAGAGTCCCCCACAACTTGGCCTAGCCTGGAACTCACACTCTGATCTCTGCTGCTCTTTGGTTGCCCCAATATATATTTTATATTTTTTTCTACATGCAAAAAAGAAATTGCAAACTGCAAATGGCTCTTTCTCCCTATCTCTGATGCAATGTGTGCATCAATCCTGTGCTTCTGTATAAATGGGGATGGGTCTAACGGCCACTACTCCACTAGTCTCATCTTCTCTAGTGCTGCACCGCCAACCTTCTTCAATTTTTAAACTAATTTTCTTTTAAATTGTTTTTTGCATGCACTGAACCTTCACGTCACAGTGTCACTTGCCCAGTAGGAGAATCCAAAACTTGCCTCTCTGCATATCTCTAGTTCACACGTGGCGCTCGCTCAGTGGCTCGAAACCGCTGTGACTGTGTCAGATATCCATGCCATTCTCTCTGTACTCATCTGCTGCTGGATGATGAAAACTGGGAACCGTGGAAGAACAAAACTGTGACTGTGAACAGAAAAGAAACAATAATCGAGCCTAAGAGTAAAAGACAGCAGAGATAACATCATCGACCAGACACATTCTATGGTTAGACTAGAACCGTTGAAGAAGTCTTTCCATAGGAAGAACAGGTTCTCTGAATCCATTCACAAAAATTTACTGTCCGATTTTACTATCTCTAAACTGGAATCAGCTTAAGAATGGATCATCTGATCGTTGTGTTTTGCAGCAATTCATGAATTTTACAGAACAAAATCAACGAATGTTAAATGTGAACAAAATATATTGTAAATAATTACATAATTTCCAGTAGGAATGAGAACTATGAACATGACTAATAATCAACAAAGATCTCTCCTCTCTTTGGAGGCACATAAAGAAATTCTTTTCAAGCTACTGTGGGAGATGAACCGCTATGAACAAGACTGATAATCAACAAGGATCTCTCTTCTTTCTTTGGAGGCACAGCACGCTACTGCAACAAGGATCTCTCTTCTTTCTTTGGAGGCACAGCAAGAAATTCTTTTCACGCTACTGTGGGAGACGATAAAAGTACAGGACGGCTATATAATGGAATCAGGAACAACCAAAACATCTACTTATAGAGAAAAGGCTCGATGACGCTGTTTCTGGCTCAGACTCGGGCTTTTTGCGAGGAAGATGCTTAAAGAAGGCCATGACTGCTCCTGTCACACCATCCTCATTCTCCATATCCTTGGCAAGTTTAATAGCGCGCTCCTTCACCTGGAATAATTCTTGGGTAAGTTCATTTCATGGTTTTCTATTCCCAGATCATAATCAACCTTTACCGACCAATACTTTTTACAACAAAAATACTGAGAAAACAAAAAAAAAGAATTTTCCAATAACAAAACAAAAATTAATTGAAACAATGAAGAGGACTTCCTATTAAGCAGAGGGGTAATCCACTTCTTATAACATTTCCTTTATAAGGCACACTTTGTTAACAAACAAATCAGATTACCTTGGGATCAAGCATGTACTTTATTGCACCAACCAACTTGGGAAGTGAAAACTCATCAACTGCAATGGGTGCAGGGCCTACTCCTCTGGCATGTACTCGTTCTCCCCAGAAAGGTTGGTCCCCAAAGAAAGGAACAATTGTTGTTGGACACTGAAGTATAAAATAATGTAAGTATGAGCATAAACTAAATCAGAACTCAAAATACTCAAATATAACAGGGGACATAAGACAATTACTGCAGCTTTGAGACCAGCAGCCGTCGTTCCTGCGCCTCCATGATGCACCTGAAGCAAAGCACAAAAACATAACTTAAAGTCGGCAAAGCGACTTTTATAACAATTTCACATCAACATATCCATTAATATAGAAAGCTGCCACATCCATGCACAGTATATACATTATAGTAATACACAATTTTCACAAAATCATAGGAAGATCTTCATAGAAGTTCTAATATAATACTTTGCTATTTATTTCAAATACTAGTAATCATATCAGATCAAAATTAGCTCTTTTAAAGCTGAAACCAATTCCTAAATAATCTTAGATATGCTCCCCTACTCCTTATTGCCAGTAATGAAGTCTACTGGAATCAATGATATATTCCAACAAGACTGAGAGTCAATTATAAGAGACGTAAGCTACCAGGCAACTCAGATCTTAATAGAGTTATTATCAGGATGTTATGACAAATAAAAAGCTAAGGGAACAAAAAGAAAAGGAAAATAAGATGTATAGATAGCCTCACCACTGCCTTGCACTGTAGAAACAGCCAGTCATGAGGGCAGTTGTCCAATAAGTATATGGATTCCTTTGGTTCAGCCACTGAGAAGAACAAAATGAAGCGATGTCAATCAATACATTTCAATAGACATGTAGACTAGAAAAGGAAAAAACTTACAGTTTCCAAGGCCACCCCAACCCTTGTTAATGATGCCTCTCTGTCCTGTCTGTTCTAATGCTTCGACAATTATCTGGGTCATTTTCTCTGGCTCTTGAACAGGCTGATATTTAAGAAAGAGCAGATTAACAAATGTAAAACTAAAACTCTGAAATCAAAATTCAATTCAGAAATGCGGCATTTTGATTCAGTCTAAAAGCATGAAAGGTGACTTCGGAGAATGTTTAAGACAAAAGAAAATGGAAAAACAGAGGCACATATCAGAATTTAATTATTCAGTCAAATGATATGGGGGCAGTATCACAGAATTAAAAAGAAGAAACCATTCATGTTTTTTCTGGTTTGCACTATTTTTTTTTTTGTGAAGACCATATCAAGGAACAGTAAACACTAGGCAAAGGAATGTAGGGTCTGTGTGTTAATGCATATCCATGCATTTGGAGCCGAGTGCAAGTTACTTACAAGGCTACCAAATCCAATGTATATAGGCTTGTCACCAGCTTCAAGCCATTTCACAAGTGGTTCTGGAGGTTCATAATTTGATGCAAGATCAAGGAAGCAAAATCCCACCACATCAACCTTAGGTCCCCAATCTGCAAACCAAGTGTTATCAAGTAGGAAACAGCATCAGATATTGGCATATCTGCTAAGCATCATGGTTCCTTGAGAAGAAAAAAAATGCTCCATGCAGATCACATTAAAAATAATCCAAAAATAGAGAAAATAAAGTTTCCATAATCCAGTATTTTCTTCTCTAATAACGAAACATTAAAATGGAAACTGAGGACATCAACCGTAAATGTCAACTTGGAAGGAAACATTTTTAATCAGTTACTCTTTGGGAGATATATGTATTTAAAAACAAGCACCTATAGTGAGTTCATCTTTGAATGGATAATTTAAATAAGGATTTTTTCTGTTTCTTTTGAATTAAACGAGGGATATACCCTGTAGATGGATGTGTGCACAATACAATCCTGGATAGCACGGTCAAATGACTGCCACTCGGCCAAAACTTCTTCAAAAACTAGAAAGTTTCTCAGAAATGTTGTTCCTCCATCACCCAAGGGACTCCATATGATTAAAACAAGGTAGGGACAGGGTGAAGTACCTTTTGGTTTAGGAACAAGATGGGGACTCCATATGTATCCATGTGGAACATCAGACTCAGAGCCTTGTGAACCACTTAAATATGTGACGGGACGTAATTTCAATCTTTTCTTCCGAACATCATTTATCATGTCCCGTATTCCAAGCCATATTAAGGAATCAACAATTTGATACGATAGCTGAAAATTTGCATAGGCCAAAAAAAGTTAGAAAAAGATATTGTAAAATTAATTAAATTTCCACGACTCCAAAATTAGGAACGGTTAAAATTCAGAGGACTCACCCTATATCCAGTCTGTTGCTTAACACGGGACAAAGGATGTGGAAATTCACTTGTTGGCCTGGTAGGGAAAGGCCAATGAATATTCAACACAGTGAAAACCAGTACAGAACATTGAGAAAGAGCAAGAAAGATACAATTCAGAAAGATTACATTACCCAGACAAGACTTACGTCCATGGCATTGTAAAAAATATATGAAGAGGTATTTTCAGTGCCTCTGCCACATGAGTATGCCCTGAAACAGTAGACATCAGGTTAGTGGCAATATATAGACAAATCAAAGCAAGTGTAAGTAGAAATTCACTTTATGCAATACAACTGAATGTAATTAACAATTCTATGCAGAAGTTTCTTGGAGGTTGGAAATGAAATCAACCTACAAACTCTTTTAGAGGGTGAAACTGATGTAAATAATGTACATTGCAAAATCATTGACCGGTATCCCATCCTCCAACCCAATGCAGCACCAAGAAATTCAAAACCAGAAAAAGATCATCTAGTACTACTCGGAATTTGATGGATATTGTCGAAAGCTAACCGTATGCTGGGGGGTTTGCAATAATTGCATCCGCTTTAAAGGGGATACCAGAATCCATATCAGGCTCTTTGCAAGCTGGAAGTAAGGAATATATAATATCCTTTATTTGGTTACGCTGAATAGGAATCTCAGAAGGCCCTGATGGCAAAAAGCCTTTATTTTTAACCATATCTGTTCAAGGAAACAGAAGAAGAAAAAGGAACAAATAATTAGTTATATAAAATAATCGGTGGAGTAATAAGCTTGAAAATTATTTCAAGTAGCAAAACAATTATACTCGAGACACAATATGTACTAAAATACAACACCCCTTATTGCCAGAACTAATCATTTTCAGCAAATCTTAATATAAAAAACTTTACACATTTGAACTCATGTGCAGGATTACATAGGAAAGTTCACATATTAAACAAAAGTGCAGGATGAGCCAAATCTGTATAAGTAAAGACATCAAAGGTCACTCAAAACACCAAGTAAATCAGTCACTCAAGAAATCAAGATCATTTAAAGAAACTACGCAGATGAGTGGCTTTGGTACATACAGCCAGCAAGGACTTTTGGATCACCGCCTAAAGGGTAGAACTCCAAACCAGCAGTCAAAACAAACTCTTTAAAATTTGAATGAGTAGCTAGTCTTACACGATGGCCATAGTCCTGCACAAAAATGATCTTATGAACAAATTGAATAACTTTCATGATCAATTTGATATAGCTATGTTGTAAAAATCAAATCTCTATGTTCGAATTATATTTAAGAAGCTCATAAGACTTAAAAAACTAACAACTTAAACAATTTCATGAGTTTAGATAATTATTTGGAAATTAGGAAGAGCACATATGCTTCAATAATATGAGATTCGTCTGACCTGCAAACGTTTGCCAATTGCAATAAAGGGTTGCACATCTCCACGTGTTCCAACAATAAGCATTACTATTTGCATTGGAGGTATGCATTGGAGATCTGCTGCATCAAGAGGCTCATCAGCAACACCAGTAAATCCAGTAGTCGATCCAATACCAAAAGATTGAGCTTCAACATCCCCTGGAACATCGAATTCTACAGTCCCGTCATCTTTCACAGTAGCTATTCTATTTAACAGTTTTAACTGCACAATTGGAATTTCGAGTTAATTAAAAAAAAAACATAAGCAGAGTTCAAGACACTGTTCATTATATATAGGAATGGTGTGAATTACAAAAGATATACAGAATGACTTCTCTCATGTTATGTGATCTCCTAGAGGTTAGGTGCAGTAAAGAAAAGATATACAGAAAGGCCTCTCTCATGTTATGCAATCTCCAAGAGGTTAGGCCTCTCTCATGAGCAAGCATTGGCCTTATGGTTGATACACAAATTCATAATGTATCTTCTCCCGAATCATGTGCACTTTTCTCTTTCTGTTCAGTAAGGATTAAGAATTGGCAGCTTGAAAGGAACATGCACAATCCACTGCAATCCTCTTTGCCTTCTCCATCATATCAAAAGGTCAGACCATGGACAATGAACCATTCCAACAGATAACACTGGGTCTTATGACTTTCTTTCCCCCGTCTTGTTTGTACTGCTTTAAAGTATTAGCTTTCCCTAATCATGGTTTGTGGGGGCTGCTTCTCTTTACAGAACCAGCCTTACAAAAGTAATAATTTGATGGCAACTCCTATGTTTCTTGAAAGCTAATCATGCATTCCTCTTTTTCTAGTGTAAGGCAACAAATCATCATTCTTAAGTAAAACATGCTGGCAATAACTATTACTAGATTATTAAGCAGTTGAACAAGCTTAATCGTACAAGATAAAATGATGCAAGAACTAAAGACACAGTCTTTGATGAACAATACCTTCTGTTGGACTGGAGTTTTGTCGTCAAAAATCTTTGCTGCGTCTTTAGACAATACATTAGGTCTGGTGCTCTCCGTTTTCGATCTCTCCAACTTTACATGTTGCACTGGCCTTTCATTAGTTGGTGATATCTCCACCGGTGCCGCATTGGCTTTCGAAAAGCTAAAGTCAGACGAATTCCCTGGAAATTCATACGTATCATCAACACAACACATTACCAAAACCATATCAGTTCTCCTAAACTCCGAATCACAGTCTCGCTACTTCAAAACAGCGCATATAACAAAGAGCAGTAACTTCTAACCAGTCCCTGGAATGCAGCAGTAACTAGTAACTAGTAACAGTGAACTTAATTACTTCCTAATTACGCAACCTCGTGTAATTCTACTTCCAATTCTACCAAAATCACAATTGTAATAGAAGCTCACAAACCTGTAGAACTTCCGGCGCCGCTATTAACAGGAGCAACGACGCCGGCGCCACTGGCCTCTCCGTTCTCCAACTCAACGCTTTTCCGGCCACTCCCGCCGTCAATTCCCGGCGAAACTTCGACAGAACTCTCGGAACTGCTGCGGCGATTCTCCAGAGGATGCTCCGCCATCACCGCCGCCTGTTCCGGACAACTCTCCGGACCGCGCGGCCGGTCCTGATCCAGATCGGCGAAGCGAGAGAAGAAGAGAGTGGCTTTTGGATTCTGAGAGATTCGAAATTAGAGAATTTAGAGAGAGAGAGAGAATCGGAGAAGAAGAAACTGGGAATTGAATTCGGGTGGTTGTGTCCGGAAGAGAAGGCACGTTCGATAAAAGTGGATGGTGGAGTGAGGAGAGGGTGGGATCTTTCGCTAGGAGACACGTACGCAACTGTTCGCGTGACCTGTATTTCCTCCTCCCCGCGCTGTTTTTATTTTTTATTTTTTTTGCTTTTGGTTTTAATTAATTTCCGACATATCCATACGTCAAGTTTTCTTATTGCCTTCCTTCTATAATAGTGATGTTTCTAAAAAAATAATGTTTTTAAGCCATTTTTTAGGGAAGTTTTTCCTTTTAGAGACGGCGATTTTGTAAGTATTGTGCTGGCTTCGATCTGTTGTGTGCGCAAGTAAATGCCATGGTGTTGTGTGGGTTACGTTTAATTTTTTAATTTAAGCAAGTAGATGAATTGGAAAGTTCTCATATATGAAGATAGGTTTAACTAGGGCCGGGCGTTTGGGCCCGAATGACCGAAAGCCCGACCCGGCTCGGCGAAAAAAGACCGACACGGGCCGAGCCCGAATTTTTTTAAGACCGACCCGAGGAAGAACCTGCCCGAAAATGGTATTATCGGTCCGAGCTTAGGCTTGAATTTTTTTGGGCCCGAAAGCCCGGCTCG
This sequence comes from Potentilla sterilis, assembly GCA_963682095.1. Taxonomy (NCBI): domain Eukaryota; kingdom Viridiplantae; phylum Streptophyta; class Magnoliopsida; order Rosales; family Rosaceae; genus Potentilla; species Potentilla sterilis. Next base: position 15,458,487 of record OY821757.1, read on the forward strand.
GCTCGACTTTTTAATATATATACATAAAAAATAAAAAAAAAAGTTCTGAACTTCCAAACTCTGCTCGATCATCCTCGTCCTCGCAGCTCCTTCTCGTCCTCGACTCCTCCAACTCTGCTCGATCAGCTCCTCTCCAAGACCTCTTCGGGCTCGATCAGCTCCTCCTCGCCCTCGCCTCCTCCAACTCTTCAAGACCTCTTCGGTGGAGCAGTACCCGAACTGAGTGGAGAACTGGAGATTGTGCAGCTCACCTCCTTCGATTGGAAAGAGGCGGAGCCCAAACGCATCGGCACCTACTCGATCGACACCAGCTGCACCTCCTCGAGGCCATCGACACCCAGCTCTCGACTCCTTCCTCCATGACCGTGTCCAGTCTCGCGGCGCCTCCCTCATCTCCGGTCTCGTCACCCGCCTCGAGATCCCATCGCCGCCCACACCTGTACCACAACAACCACCACCAACCTCTGCCTCCGCTGCTTCGTCGCCGCGAGTCTTCAGCTGCGTCATCGGCGTCGAGATCTTCAACGGCTTCGAGCTCTCTACGATGATGGATCTATGTAAAGCTCATACAGAGCTATGGATCTGAGCCAGGTCATTTCAACTCCTCTCCTCTTTCTCATGCTTTTCTGAATCAGATGCTGGTTTGCTGGAGCTAGAGTTATAATTTGAAGTCGGATTATAGGTTTCGAGGTTTGTGAGAAATCTGACATTGCATTTTGAGAATCTGTTTGTACTCATCTTCGGTGGCGCCCTTCTACAACTCATTGACTTCTGCCCGATCATCCTACCTCCTTTTTTTTTAGGCCCAAAAAAACCCAAAAGTCTGGCTCGGCCCGTCGGGCTTGGGCTCGGGTCGGTCCTCATCTTGAAAAAAGCCCGGCTCAACTCGGACCGAGGGGGTCGGGCTTTGGGAATTTTGGGCTCGGCCCGGCCCGCTCCCAGCCCTAGGTTTAACCACACTCAATTACAAATATCTAAAGTTGTTAAGCTCTCATTGTTGAGATGGAGAATTGGGAAATGGGGAAGAAGAGGAATAAGAAGAATGGAATTTAGGGATTGACAAAATGAGAGCGTGGATTACAGCTAGTACCACTAGAGAGGTTCATATCGATATGGCCAAGAATCTCTCGCATAAGAAGCACCGACCCACACATAACGTTGTTAAGTGAAAGTTAGATGTTAAAAGCATAATGTCATCTCCAACCCATGTTCATTTGTACCACAAATCTCACATTATAGCGCACTTGGTCTCCAGCTCATATTCAAGTGTGTACGTGTGCTACATGTATCCCTTTATTCTGGCACACTTTTGTAGCGCACATGAACATGTGGGTTCCAGTTAAAATTAGAGGTTTTTACGCATAACTACAATTTTGTGTTAATATTTACCAGTAGCAAGATTGTTTTTTAAAATTACCACTAGCAGGTTTCCATCCAAACTAACAGAATCCGTTAACTCATGAATTACAAAATTACCCTAAAAATACCCCATTTAGAAACTATGTACCTATAATGCTACTGAGTCTCAGAAATCAATACCACTGAGCCTCAGAAACCAACCTCTGTCGTCCTCCGCCGCCCTTCCAATACCACTGAGCCTCAGAAATCTACCTCTGCCGTCCTCCGCCACCCTTCCAATGCCACTGAGTCTCAGAAATCAACCTCCGTCGTTCTCCGCCGCACTTCTAATGCCACTGAACCTCTGAAAATCAAGATCTGTCGTCCTCCGCAGCGCTTCCAAAACCACTGAGCCTTAGAAATCAACCTATGTCGTCCTCCGCCACGCTTCTAATGCCACTGAGCCTCAGAGAATCAAGATTCGTCATATACTGACCCTCAGTGGCATAATGACACAAAACCAGATTGAGTTTCTCCTTATAGAACCCTAATCCCTAGCCTCACCCTCAGCCGAGGAACTGACCGAGTGCCTGGAGAGGCTTGACGATGGGGCCGAAGACGAGGCGGAAGAGGGAGGAGAAGGAGGTGGCAGCGCGGGACTTGTGAGGAGGTCAGATCTGGGTGACGGGATCGGAGCAGGAGATTGGAGTTGAGCTCGGGGGAGGAGGAGATCTGGTCGGGCTCGGGGGAGGAGGAGATCGGAGTCGGAGTCGGAGTCGGAGTCGGAGTCGGGTTCGGGAAGGAGGAGATTTGGTCGATGTTGCGGAGGAGGAGATCGGAGTCGGAGTCGGGCCGGGGAGGAGGAGATGAGAGAAATGAAGGGGGGATGCTGGAGGCTGAGGAACGCAGGGGTTGAGTGAGAGTGAGAAGAAGAGGAGGAAATGGTATGATGGGTATGTTATGGGTAATTACTAACAGCTGTTACTGTTAGTTTGGTGATGATGGTATAAAAAAATTTAAGTTTTGCTATTGGTAATTACTGCTGCTATATTGTAGTTATGGGTAATTATTTATTAAAATTAAACATATGTTTGGCATAAGACAAACTTTTGAATTAAATTTTTATTATTAAACTAGTAAAATAATTCCATAAACCATATACACAACACTCTTGAATACCGATCACAAAAAAAAGAGTTTCCCTCTCACTATAAAAAACCCTAAGCGAGAGTTTTCCTCTCTCCCATACAAAACCCTAGGAGAGCCGCCCTCTCTCAAACCCTAATCCAATCCCAACTCTTCCATCTCAAGCCAAATGACGTCCATTGACAACATCGTAGCAAGTTTTTCTGCCTCTCTAGCTCTGGCAGACAAGGGCAAGGCACCAGATCTTGAAAAGATAGGAGAAGGACCGGTGCGTCGTAGTCGTTCCTTCTTGGGAAGCCATTGACTAAGAAACCGGTGGATCCAGCGAATTTCAAGTCCCATTTTCTTCGAACTTGGAAGGTGCAGAAAAGCTTTAGGATTTAGGAAAGGGGAGAGCTTTTCCTTGTTCTCTTTGCGTTGGATGGGGACCGTGGCAAGGTTCTCAAGGGCAGTGCATGGTGCTTCGAACGTGCACCTGTTTGCTTGGAGGAATATGACGGCGTGACTCCAATAGCCAAAATCTTGATGAAGCATGTTCGGATCTGGGTGATTATCACCGATATTCCACCCAAGTATGAGGAATCGGATAATTTACGTTTGATTTTTTTTTTTTTTTTTTTTAGAATGATGGATAGATTCCAGTGGCAAAAGCCATACGACCTAGGAATGCCTGGTCAAGCAGGAGTCGAAAATCCACTACAGACTAAAAGCTCCAAATAAAAGCAGTGAAACGAAATAAACGACTAAGTCCGAATAAGAAAAAAAAACATCCAAACAAGCGAACAACAAGCTACGAAAGCAAATAACCATCATGATAGGAGAAAGGACTCCACCAAGACCTTCAGACCTAAGACCTTCAGACCTAAGACCTTCAGACCTAAGACCTTCAGACCTAAGACCACACGGTGTACCTTTCAGGTAGAGGTAGAGCAGCCCTCCCTACTCTCGTGATGGGATCCTGGTGCAATACTGCACCAACTCACTCCGCATTGGTCCTATCGCCAACCTCCGAGGCCGATCCCGAATCTATCAGACCCCCACCTGCAAAATCACCTTCAGGACTATCCATCAACCCAGCAGCCCCAGACGTGATGGCATCGAATCAAAGTTCAGGTTCATTGACATCTTCTTGTTCTTACTCCCCCTAGGGCGTCCACGCTTCTTCGGGGATTTGCGAGCAAGACCAATAACGCCATCATTACCCACCATGAAACCTAGGTCACCCGGTCCAAGTTCCAGAGGTATAATCTCCAAGCAGTGTTTAATGCGCTTGTCCTGAGTTGAGTCATCCTCATCCCGAACCCGTCGGACTCCGGCCACCTTCAATGGAGATGTAGACTCCGGTACTGCACAAATCTGTACCTGGCGTTTCTCCTTCGAAAATAACCCCGAAAGGGATGAAAGCTAAGGAGAAGAGGGTATAGTCGTACCTGGGGCTGTGTTTGCCCTGAAAATCATCCCCGGAGGCACATCACCTTGAGATGTCGGCACTGGTTCCACTTGCACACCCTCACTAGGGCAAGTCTGCCCTCCATGGTCAATACGACAACAGGTGCGGCATCTCCCCAGCAGCCTCTCATACTTGTACTCCACCTTGATAATATCAGAAGGAGAAACTCTAAGATGGCGTTCAACCTTCACTGGGTGTTAATCGGGAGGACTAAACGAACTCTAGCAGTACCACGGCTCAAGTCAGCATGATCAATCTGGAGGACAGGACCTATCGTCTCCCCAACAAACCGGACGGTGGCCATCGTTAGGAGCGCCGACGAAAGCCCGGATATTGCCACCCAAATCCAAATAAAATGGAGAGGAACCTTCATGATATCGGAAAAACCATCATAATCGTTGAGAATCACCATTGCCCTCTGGACACACCACGGACCACCCTTCTTGATCCTCGACAAATCACGCTCATTGTTGAACGTGAAGAGGAACCTGTCTCCCCGTGCTATAACCTCCATAGGAGCCGAGGTCTTCCACATGGAGTGCACTGCGCTGCGGGAGGACTTAAAGGCCATTGCCTTACTGGTGTTGAGATGACCAACCATATAAAACCGGGGAGCAACGAAACCATTTTCCGGGCTCTGGAGATCCCCAAAGTCCATCGGCTCCTCCTCCGTACCTAGAGAGAGCTTGGACGCCAGACATGCAGTCATGGAGGCTACCGACACCGTCACTGCAGCCATCCGAAGCGCAGATAATTTACGTTTGATTGGTAACTTGCTTGGAGGTTTTATTGCATATGACAAGAATGAGTTTGACAAGGGGTGATGAAAGTTCTATTCATCCATGATATTTCCAAGCCAATTCTTTTGGAACGAAAGTTCCATCTTGATGATGACATTGAACCTCTCCTTAAATTCAATTATCTGTACCTTCAGGGACGTTGCCCTATCTACTAGCTTCTCACACACAATGGTGAAAAGTGTGAAAGGATGCAGCCTTATGTTTCCCGTGGATTGCAGTTTGGAATTACTCCTGAACCTGGTTATGCTTTTGCTGCTAGAGAACGTGAGGAAACGAATTTTGTGCCTGGTACCCGATGAGGTGAATAAATCGAAGAGGAAGCCTGTGATTTGTAAGTTAATTGAGAAGGGTGGATCTTGTCATCGAGGTTCCTCTTCTGAAGGGAGTCTTCTGCCCTAGAGGATGAGATTGTGAATATTTTGGACTCAATTTTGAAGACTACTGAGGGATTGGTTGTAGAGGAACATCTTGTTCAGGAGGTGGTGATTTCGAAGCGTAGGCGGACCGGAACCTGTTCTCCGTCAACAAAGAAATTCAAGACCATTATGGGAGGTAAGTATCTGACTCTCCACCCTGAATCTTTGGGATTAATTTATACAGGTTCGGAGGAGTCACCTATGGCGGACGACCCCCCCCGGGGGGAGCAAGAACAAACCTTCTAGTGGTAACAAGAAGAAAGAAGCGAAATTGACGATCACCTATCATGTTGGTGATTCACGGCAAATGCAAGATTCAGATCTCGGGTTTTTGCTTGAGCATGTAGTTGTAATTTCATTTGCTTAATTCTAGTATACAAGGTGTACACCCATTGAAGTCTTAAACAACTAGTTTTTTCTGTTCAAGGAATTAGGTAGATTAAATTACTTTCTAATGCTTGCAGGCTTTTTTTAGCCAAGTTGTAACCAATGAAGGTACCAGTGATGGTGCTTGTAGCCTCCATGCTTGACTTACTTAGCATAAGGATGACATATGATGTAACGTGCCTTTTGGGCATTGATTTAGCAATATAATCCATTGAGTTAAAAAAAAAAAAAAAAAAACTCTTGAATTAAATTTGTATTTTTCGTTATTTGAAGAAATAAAAATTGTATTTTTTTTTTGGAGAAATAATTTACAACGACAGATATACACAACAACACTACCGATTCAGGCAATGTGAGTTATTTTCGCCAACCTCAAATGACTATTACTCGAATGTGCCGATCGATACACCAAGTGATTATGAGTACTAATATTTTATAGGGATAATGACCATTTAGTCAAAAATAGGGTAAAAATTGGTCAATCCAACTGTATATGCCCATCCTAACAACTCTTATGAAAAAGACATATTTGGCCTTAGCCTAATCCAACTCTATATCCAGATCTGAAACTTCTTTTCCCGTCTCTCTCCGCTGTCGACGACAACAGCCACACAAAAGCCACGGCTACCGACCCTGAGACCAAGTTGTAGATCCAACGACGAAGAGTGACGACATCGATCTGCCTATGTAACCGACCGACGACATCGATATGCCTAAGCGACGCCGACGTGCCTTAGCAACGTCGACGCCGACGTGCCTCAGCAAAGTCGACGCCAACGCCGACGCCGACGTGCCTCAACGATGCCGACGCCGTCGTAGGCTTAGAAGGGCCGATTGCGATTTGGGTCGGAGCCAATTGAGGGTTTGGGGGTTGGAATGAAAGTTAGGGTTTTGATCGAATTGGGAAATTGATGTTTTTTTTGGATTGTGGGTTAAATTGAATTGGGGTCTAATAAGCGACGCCGACGTGCCTCAGCAAAGTCGACGCCAACGCCAACGCCGACGTCGACGTGCCTCAACGATGCCGACGCTGACATAGGCTTAGAATGGCCGATTGCGATTTGGGTTGGAGCCAATTAAGGGTTTGGAATGAAATTTAGGGTTTTGATTGAATCGGGAAATTAAGGTTTTTTTTTGGGTTGTGGGTTGAATTGAATTGGGGTCTAATAATTAGAGTTACTAATGGTCAGTAATTTATTATTAGTGGTTACTAGAGGTCAGTAATCGAGTTACTGATGGTTAGTAATTTATTACTTGATTACTGGAATCTGTAAGTTGCTTAATGGGGGTCAGTAACCTGATTACTGAGAGTCAGTAACATGCTTAAATTCAGAGTCAGTAATTTAATATTGGAAAAATAATATGCCGGTGAAAAAAATTTGGTGACTGGAATCTGGCGCCCGACCATTGGACGGCGGCGAAGTTTGGTGACTTTCCGGCAAACTTTTCTCTATCTTCCACTTTCTCTTCATATGAGTGTATAAGGGGTGAGGGCAAAAAAGTCTAACAAATATAGAAAAGAAAATTTTTTGTATCATTTGGGCAATAGCTTGTTTACCTTGTGTTGGCTTGGGCAATTTTTAAAAATGGTAATTGGTTTGGGCAAAGAGACCCCCCAAAAATGTATCAAATTGACATTTTCTATATTTTAGAATTAATTTCAGTTTACCTATTTGAACTTTGACCCAATTATCATTTCAGTCTCTATTCTTTTGATTTCATCAGTTACACCCCTGTGGTTCCTAAATTAATCAACCGATACCAATTGAAAGTTACCATATGATTTATTTATTTTTGTTTGTTTTCTATTGTTCAACTTGATTATATGATTTGTTTAGCCTTGTTTAGAATCATAATATGGTAACGGTGCATTAGTGTAGCCAAATGGTACCAAAAAGCCTTTGGTATTGATAGATCGTTTGGACGGAATTTACAAAATTGGTAACGTTTGATTAATTTGGGAAGTACAGGGGTGTAGCTGATGAAATCAAAAGAATAAGGACTGAAATGATGATTGAGCCAAAGTTCAAGTAGGTAAACTGAAATTAATTCTATATTTTATAACCATTTAATTATAATTTATGTAATTTAAATTAGTTATGTTTCACGTAATTTTAAATTATGTCTAGACTTTTATAACCATTTAATTATAATTTATGTAATTCAAATTATGTTTCTCATTTGGTTTGAGCTCCCTATTTTCGTTCTGTCCAAGGTTAGTCAAAGTAAGAGACTACACCTACCGCATGAAGAGCAATAAGGGATTGCTTGCTAATTTCATCAATATCGATCGTATAGATATCAAAGTCTAGACATTTTTGCATGTCACTAGGACTCACCACAATTATAATTTGGGTTATATACCAAATGTGACAAATGTTTGGTGAAGTTAGGTGCATGATATCATTGATATGTATAAGTATGTTGGAAGGTTTAGAGGTCACACAGATACTTCAGAATTAACTAGATTAACTCTTGCCAACCAGCAAAGTAGCAATGATCAAATCATAAAAGTAATACATACAAGTTCTCTGGATCTTATTCAATGTCCTATATATGGTGCTCGATCTATCGCTTAATGTTTTCTCTCTCATGCAATTCAACTAATTGTCCGAGGTTATATATTTTTTCGGTTTATGAGTTGCGCGAAATTGAATGGTACGTATTTTATAATAAGCACTTATGTGCTTTGTGAGAAAATAATATAAAATTGTCTTTATCAATAAATTTAGAAATTCTCTACCAAGAAACCAGAAATTGTCTTAACTTACTGAAGAAATCATTCTGTGATTAGATTTACTGGTGTTACTCCACACACCAACCATAAGCATGTAGTAGTTCCAACACTTGCAAGGGACTTGATCGAGTTTGTAGCAAGAAGCCAAGATTGTTCATTTGAATGCCAGCTTTGAGAAAGATTACAACTTTGTTTCAGTAACTTACGAAAATGAATCGATCTTCTATGCCAAGATGACTCCCAAGTCCCACACTCCCACCAAACATATCTTTGACCTCGAATGGAAAATTCTTTATATGTGGAAAACGTGGGGATTGTTCTTCCTTGTAATTTCCCAAAAGACAAACCAACTGAACAATTGGGGCTGCTTTGTTGTGATTGGGTCCCATCTTTTTGGTTATGGTCACTTGGTCAGTCAAGACAGAGCCTTCACTTTCCCACATGAAAACTGATTAATTCATGTGCTCAGTCTCTTTTCTTGGTCATTCTTTACTTGGAAACTCCAGTCTCCAGTCTCCAGTCTCCCTTCTCTCTCTTCCTCCTATATAAACCCACAGCTCTTGATACACATTGCTCTGATACTCTTTTGCAACTGAACTTGCAACTGAACTCGTAAAAAAGATCTGAACTTTGAAGAGAGGTGAAAACATGGACAAAGCTCTTAACAGACAGAAGGTTCTGCTTCAACACTTGAGACCCAATTCTTCTTTGTCTTCTGCAACTCAAACCCATGACTCTTCTGCCCTCTCTGTAAGTCTTACATCCTTGTAATTTGGTAAAGGAGAGTGCTTTGTGTTTTGGTTTTTTTGGATTTGATTGGTTGACTTTTGTGTCTTCTGGGTTTTCACTTTTCTTTGATGATTTTGTTTGGTAGGCTGAAATATGTGCAGCTGGGGATAGTGCCGCTTATCAGAGAACAGGTTCTTTTGGAGATGATATAGTGATTGTAGCGTGAGTATTTGACTGAATTGAGAAATTTTGTTTATTCTTTTATGATCTATGCCTTTTGATAAGGTTTATACTTTATACCTTCCCTGTGCTTAATGTTGCCTTGAAAATCATGTGTTACAGGGCCTACCGAACTGCCATTTGTAAGGCAAAGCGAGGCGGTTTTAAGGATACTTTAGCTGATGATTTACTGGCACCTGTTTTGAAGGTTAGATAAACTTATCAGTTGAATGTTCAGAGGAAGAATGTCGTGTTGCGGGTTGTGTGTTTTCTGAGATAAAATATGTGATGTACTTTATATAGGCAGTTATAGAGAGAACAAATTTGAACCCAAGTGAAGTAGGGGATATAGTTGTTGGCACAGTTCTGGCTCCTGGCTCGCTTAGAGCAATTGAGTGCAGGATGGCAGCATTTTATGCTGGCTTTCCTGGTAAGTCTTCGATTGTACATGTTATTTAAAGGCACTCCTTATGTTGGGTTTTGTCTCTAGTTAGAAGCTTATGGTCATCTGTTGTATCCAGATACGGTTCCCATCAGAACTGTCAACAGGCAATGTTCATCTGGCCTTCAGGCAGTTGCTGATGTAGCTGCATTCATAAAGGCAGGGTATTATGACATTGGTGAGAGAATATTCTGAGTTCTGTGTCTATAATCCATCTAGAGTACATCAGTAAATTTGACCTTGCTTTGAATACAGGCATTGCGGCAGGAGTGGAGTGCATGACAGTTGATAGCGTGGGTAGTATCCAAAAAATTAATCCCAAGGTACTTTCCAACTCTCTTCACTTCATATGTTGAAGAGTGGTTTATTCAACTGAATATATGTCATTTACAGGCTGAAGCATTTGTACAAGCCCGCGACTGTCTTCTTCCTATGGGTGTTACTTCTGAAAATGTTGCACAGCGTTATGGTGTAACACGACAGGAGCAAGACCAAGCTGCTGTGAGTTCTATCAAGTCTTTAATATGAATTAGGTAGTGGATGAACTATTATACAGTGCATTTGTTGTAATTTCATATTGTGTGTAAAATAGGTTGAATCACATAGGCGTGCTGCTGCAGCAACTGCATCTGGTAAATTCAAAGACGAAATTGTCCCTGTATCTACTAAGGTAAATAAAATCCCATAATCACTTATTCTCCTTGGAAAATGTCTTTCTTTTTGGTAGTTGATTATTTGTTTCATAGATTGTGGACCCAAAAACTGGAGAGGAGAGGCAAGTTACAATTTATGTGGATGATGGCATCCGACCAAATTCAAACATGACTGATTTGGCAAAATTGAAGCCTGCCTTTAAATCAGATGGGACTACAACTGCAGGTATTTCATCACTTAAGTATCAAGTAGCTTGTTACTCATGACAGTATCCTCATTTATCAGGACTGTTTTCCTTTTCTAATGCATACATTGTGAATTCCGCTCATATATAATATTTTTATTTTAGGAAATGCTAGCCAGGTGAGTGATGGCGCTGGAGCAGTACTCCTGATGAAGAGAAGTGTAGCTATTCAGAAGAAACTTCCTATTTTTGGTATTTTCAGGTATGACAGTGTATTTCTGTTAAACAATAGCTATTCCATTGATTGAATAAGGAAAATATACTGGGCTAATGAGAACTTGAGATGACTATAATTCATAGCAATGAACTCAGATAATTAAGAATCATATAAATTTAGTATTTTGTTGCAAAATGTTAAATAAGTTGGTTCCTTGGAATCATTGTTTTCTTTTGCATGTTTTGTCTGTACTTTGTTGATCATATGGTTAATCAAAGGGAAATAGAAGTCACATAGTTGTGAATAACTGCTCAAAACTCCTAAATTTTACCTTGTTAGTTTTTACTGAGGTTCTGAATTTATAAGTCATGTTACCATTTTATATGAGTATATAGAAAGGTTCAACAAGGTATTTTGGTTGACTAAGGAAGAAGACTTTAAGAAAGTTTTGTAACTGGCGAGGGTAGATACTTCAGTGTTAGCTGATGTTTGGAAAACATAATCTTTTGTTTAGTTTGAGAAGACATAAAATCATAGTCACTATGTGTCTAAACTTTCATTGACGGTTGATGTTTACTCATCTACTGTTTTCTGGTGTAAGTTAATTATTGCTATTTCCTTGGTTTTTTTATTATTTTATATATATATATATATATAATTTTTTTTTCTTCATGTTTTTTCTTTACTTTGTTAATTGAAGAGGTTAGGCTTCATTAAATGAAACAATAGGGCGCCTGATAGGGAAATCACCTGCCACACCTCCTTGATATTAATTCGTGCAACAATTCGAATGCCTGCAAGTTTTACCATTCTGATCCTAAGCTGCATCAAAATTTACTTGGTTTTTTTTTTTTTTTTCCTCTTCCCTTTATTAACATCAGTTAGTTACCACGTATCAATATCACTCGCAGAGTCTAAAACTTTTGTTGCACCAGCCTCCTTATGGTTATATGTAACCAAAGTGCCTGGAGTCTTTTCAATGAAAGAAATAGGATTAGGAAAAATATGCTCATAGACATATATACACTAGCTCTTCTAGATTAGGCATGAGTAAAAGCCTCATTCTAGCGCCCTTAGCCAATCAAGATAATACCTGCTGCAACTAAATATATAGATTGACATCGAAGCCAAATCCTCTTATAATCGCAACCCAATTCATAGACCTACAAACCAAGGACCTTAAAGGAGAACATTTTGGTTCCATACATTCCTGGATTTTAATATACAAGGATCAAGAAAGCAATTTTGATAGTAAGAAGTAAGAACAGATTAGAACATACTCTCCACAAAAAGTTATGAACCTTAGGAAGAGAGGAACCATTATAGACCAGTCTCCAAACTCTCTCACTGATAACATGCAAATAGGTCTGAATAGAGGGTTTGCATCTTTCAGGATGCACTTTATGATAACCAAACTGCACAATGAATTGGCCTTTCTTCTGAAGAGGCCACATTAGTGTATATTTTTCTCATGTAGATGGATTCGTAGATATGACCATGGCTCCAGGTACCCCAACTTAGTTGACTCTACCACTACCACTAACTGATATGAATTTCAGAAGGAACTCAAGACCATGCCCCTGCAATTTACACCCCGTGATACTTGGAAATTGCTTATTCTTTCAAATAATAATGCTTTGGCCATTTATATCGTTCCAGTTGCCACGTGAACCTTCTTTAGATAGCAGAATGAACATTAGTGTATCCTTTTTTGAAGTAGATGGTTTTGTAGATATGACAATGACTCCAGGTACTCCAACGTAGTTGACTCTACCTCTATCACTAACTGTTATGGGTTTCAGAAGGAACTCAAGACCATCTCTCTGCAATTTACACCCCTCGATACTTGGAATCTGCTTATTCTTCCAAATGTTAATGCTTTGACCCCTCATATCGTGCCAACTATCACGTGACTCTTCTTTACCTAGCAGAATGGCACTGTAAGCCCAACAGGCTCTTCCAGCATCTAAAAGTGGAAAGTAAACTATCAGAATTATCTATAAGCATGAGAGGATGTTTGAAAATACCTTCAAGTCAACTCATTTCAGCTTAGAGAATGAGTGGCATTAGCTACTTGCTAGACAAGAATACCGCTTAGCCTGCTCATATATCTACCCCACATATTGGAAGACTCAAGTAATTACAAGAACAGGTTCAGACCCGAAAAGGTGTTGTTATATAGCAATGGGGGGTAGAGAAGCTAAAAGTGGTTATAAATTATCAAAGCGAGAAATTAATTGGTTAAGCGAAGGCTTCTCTGGCTGTGTCTTTGGGGAGTATTCCTTGTTGATCTCTGAGATTTTTTTTAGTCTTTGTTAGTCCGTTGGTTCCTTAGACTTTTCCTGTAATTAGTTCATTTTATTTCTAACCAACCCGTTTGATTAATTTGAATATAGTCACACTGTTGAGAATTTGTTAGGTTCGCATATCTAGTGTAATAATGAGAGCAGTCAATGGTCTAACCAATATAGCTAGATAAATATTTGATCACATAACATATCATCAGTATTACTTGCACCGTCTTTTCCTCAAGTTTCCTTGATCTTGTGGATTTGTCTGATTGTATAAAAGGAACGGTATGTGGATAATATGAAGGTTCGGTAAGGATCGTTATACCCTAGTACCAGCTTATGTGGATCTCCCTTGCGAAACATTCTCAAGTGTGAATTTCTCGGTAGTATCCTCGTAATCCTTGCAGAGATAAAGTTGGAATCCTGTTATCTGTATACTTTTTATTTAAACAAACTTTTGCTTGCTAAACCAAGGGCCTTCTTTGTGAGCCTAAAGAGTCTAAAGTCCAAACAGTTGGGAAAACACCGCTAGTTCTCAGGATATCAGTACAATTCATCCCCAGAAGCCCACTCTAGTATTGCTGTATATCGTCTAAGTGTAGGAACGGTTATGATTGATAATTGGCCAGCTCATGAGATTTTAAGTATAGTCTATGATATTGTTAACCAGTATAGCTAAATGACTATGCATAAACTTTCATGGAGATTATCTGTTGTCTTAGAATGTTAGATAGCTTCATGACCAGAACATATAGATATTTGCTCAAGCCTTCTTGGAACCTTGATTATAATTTTATGCCTTTTTGCACAGGAGTTTTGCTGCTGTTGGTGTGGATCCCGCTGTTATGGGTGTAGGTCCAGCTGCCGCAATTCCAGTAGCTGTGAAATCTGCTGGTCTTGAGCTTGGCGATATTGATCTATTTGAAATAAATGAGGTACTTAATAACCTTTTTTTTTTCACGGATGTTAGTTAGTATAAGAGATTTTTTGGCTTAGCATCTTGTGTCTCCTTCAGGCGTTTGCATCTCAGTATGTATATTGTCGGAAGAAATTGGAACTTGATTCCGATAAAGTCAATGTTAATGGAGGTGCTATTGCTCTGGGTCATCCTTTAGGCGCTACAGGTATATGGAGTGACATGTCCTTAAATAAACATCTTCACCATTTACCCCCACCCCCCATCTGATGTGATGACACATGTGAATAGGCGAGCACAGATATATGTGACTCCATAGTGCTTTTCTATTGTGCTGTCATATGACTTATTTCCCAATATATCATTTAGAGAGCTAAACATCTTATCACATCCTTTTATGTATCTGAAGTTGATAAGTTCTCAGATATGCTGTCTTTTGTGTTAGGTGCTCGGTGTGTTGCAACTCTATTGAATGAGATGAGACGTCGTGGCAAGGATTGTCGTTTTGGTGTAATCTCCATGTGCATAGGCTCGGGTATGGGGGCTGCTGCAGTTTTAGAAAGAGGTGACTCCGTTGATGAGCTATGCAATGCTAGAACATGCTGTTGAAAATACCAACCTTTGATGATAAAACTTATGCTGTTGTTGCTCATATTTCAACATTGGCTGCTGATGATCAAAATAAATAGTTTCGGACAAATGTTGTGGCTATTGTAAGAACATCGATCAAGTTTAATAATATGTTTTCTCTGCATGGTTATTTGCTATTGTTGTTTGATCTTGTGAATGTATATGAACGTAGTATGTGGAATATAAAGGCTGTGAAAAGCTAATTGTATCCTGCTGAACAACATGTGGATGTTACTCGCGACCTATGGTAATTTCAAATTCTGCTGAGTATCTTTACAATGATTTCACAATTCACACTTTCACAGATCGATGAAGTTGGAATTCTATCCTTCCTGTAGAAATGCTCATCAGTAATTTATATAAATGTAATCCATATAAAGGAAAATCCAGGTACTGTCACAGATTTACTTCTTCAATCTCAAGTATAACTGGGGGATTTACTGCTAGTGTAGAGATCAAGTACGTCATCACCGGGCGCAAGAGTGAAAGTGAAGGCGATTGAGCTACCATTGTCATAAATAATCTTCATACTCGTGCCAATTTTATAGATTACTATCTCACTAATTCCACCTAATATAGTTTAACCAAGAACATGCAATGTGAGTAGTTCAAATTTTACTTGTTTATAAAATGTGTTTGTTCCATCAGATATTGACGAAGTAAATTAGCTTGAACAACCTATTTGATATATCTATGTACACAATTCAATATTAGTCATCTATATGTTTTGACCGACGTACATCTATATTAAAATCACATCTGAACCGTGTATCTCTACACAAAACTCAAATCTAGCCATACATTACCGAACCGGGAAGGACCATGCCGTGGGGGGTCCCACAGCCAGCTGATTCAGGCCACGTGTCAACGAGAGCGACAAAAGCCAGTCTCGACCGCTCCAATGAGGCGGTTTTAAGAGAGCCGATGGTTACTACCCCCAAGGCGCCCTATATAAATACCAACCCCCTCTTCCCTCAACGCAAATCCCTCAATAAAAATCCACAGAATTCAAAGGACGACTTTACCAAATCCTCTCCCCCCCCAGAAAGTTCGATCCCTGCGGATCTGATTCCCTTGCTGGATTCGATTCCCTGCTCAATTGGGTGCTTTGCTTGTGTAATTTCTCTTCCCTTAATTTGATATTCTCATCTAAAAATTTGAATTAGGGCTGGAATTAGGGTTAGGGTTTGGATTTAATTGGGGTTTATATGTGGGTTTATAAATCGTTGTAATCGGGTAAAGATTTGAAATTTGTGAAATTGGGATCGACCATGTTGATCAATACCTGTTAATGATGCTCAATTCCTTGTAAATTTGCTTAGTTGGATTGGGATTTTGATTGATTGAGAGGATTAGGCTTTAAAATTTGTCTCTGCATGAGTTTCATTCGAAATGATCTTGATCGGACTAATAGAGTTTTATGTTATTATGGTTATATCATTGTTAAGGTATATGAATATTTGGCTGGGATTTTCATTATCTCGATTAGAAATTCAAAGTTCAAGTCTCAATGGATTTGATGCTTGTCAATAACTTGATATATCTACAATGGTTTTGCGTTCTAACTGATTGGTGCTGTGAACTGATAATGATTGGATCGTATCTATTTGCATGGATTCTTCATTGTAATGCTTTCGCGTAGAAGGGTTTTATGGTATTATGTCTTGGATCATATAAAAAAATATTGGGTAATTGACTTAATTTTTTGGCCTTTAATTTTTTTTCAACAGCTCTTTTTGTTTGTTTTTTTTTTTTTAAATTTTTTTGTAATATCAGTTCAAGGTTAACCTGTTATGAGGCATGTGTAGAACATGCAGTTATCTGTGGATTAATAATTTAATTACTTGAGTAACATGACTTCTGGTTTATGCGAATGCAGGTCTCAGATACAGTGGGGGACCTTTTTGGCATGAGTAGTCAGTTAATCATTTAATCAAGAATTCTAGTCCTTCAAGTGCTGCAGTGCTGTACAATTGCTTTGTTACTGTCACATTTTGGAGCTTTAATAAGAGTGCATTGTGGTTTAAAGAATCAGTATTATCAATTGCTAAGGCAACTTGAGATTCAGAAGCCCCAGTAGTGATTTTATTTATAACTTTGCCTTTTGGTAAGCTTTCATTAAGTTGAATGATTCTTTTTCTTTCCTTACATGTCCTTAAAGATTTTTCTTAAATGTCTCGCTAAATGTACATGTGTCATGTTAGCAATCAGATGTGGTTAGAGTAATTGCATTAGGATTTAGGAAATATGCTGTAGGAACTTGATGAACCGGTCTTAGCAGCCTGTTCTCCTTGCATAGTTTTTTTTTGTAGAAACTCACATTAGAATTGAATATTATTTTTATATATTGTTAGCTGTTTAGAGCTTAGTAACCGTTTCTTTTCCTACTTTTAAAATTGAATTGGCTGTGGATCAGAATTTTAAAGTAGTGATTCAAAGATGTGTTACGAAATTGGAGGGGGACAAACAGATGATATGATTGACTATGTTGCAATATAGAACCGCTATATTTATTTGTTTGGTGTCGCGAAGGATGTATACATTCAACATACATGCTTCTATTGTTTTTTGTAATATGAAAAATAATTTGTTTTCTGCAATCGCCCTCCCTATTGGTACTTGTGTCCTTGTCCTAATAAGTTCCACAGTAAATTAAACAGTTTATGCAAGATGGCTGGTGTGAAACGAAGATTAGATGGTTCAGATATTCGTGCTCTTTACAAAGAACTGGATGCTGTTTCATGCCCTATCTGCATGGACCATCCACATAATGCAGTTCTCCTGCTTTGCAGCTCGCATGACAAGGGTTGCAGGTCTTACATTTGTGACACGAGTTACAGGCACTCAAATTGCCTGGACCGTTTTAAAAAGTTGAGCGAAAATAATGCTAATAGTCAAACTTTAGTCAGTTCTTTACCTACAAACCATCATGGCTCTCATAATACTTCTGATATGGCATTGGGAACAGATTTGAATGAAGCTAATGAAAGTCCTAACTTGATTGAAAGCAATGCTGTAATATCTGCTAATTTACCTGGACAGCCACAAGAACGTGTTATTCAAGATCTAAATATGCCACTTCTACCAGAAGAAGTTTTGGGAGTGGCTGATTCTGAGTCATTTCAGGAAAGGGTTGAGCATGGTGAGTTGGATGTGGAGAACTCGTCAGAATCAAACTTGAGCTTGAAATGTCCTTTGTGCAGAGGAGCCATCCTTGGCTGGGAGGTTGTGGAAGATTGCAGAAAGTATCTTAATCTGAAGAAGCGAAGTTGTTCTCGTGAATCATGCTCTTTTTCAGGTAACTACCAGGAGTTGCGTCGGCATGCTAGGAGAGTTCATCCCACCACTCGACCCTCAGACATTGACCCATCTAGAGAGCGAGCATGGCGACACCTTGAGCACCAGAGAGAATTTGGTGATGTTGTTAGTGCTATTCATTCAGCCATGCCAGGAGCTGTTGTGGTTGGGGATTATGTGATTGAAAATGGAGATAGGCTAGGGGCTGGTGGTGAAAGTGGTACTGGTGAAGCTAATGGCCCTTGGTGGACCACCATGTTTCTGTTTCAGATGATTGGCTCAGTTGATCGTTCATGGGAACCAAGGGCCAGGGCAAGGGCTTGGACTAGACATCGGCGGACAGCCGGAGCTTTATCTGAACGGCGGTTACTTTGGGGTGAGAACCTGCTGGGTCTTCAAGATGATGATGACGATGATGAGGATGATGGTGAGGAGGACAATATTCTCATGCTAAATGACAGAGACGTATCTCCAATTCCTAGAAGGCGCCGGCGTTTGACACGATCTAGGTCAGTTGAAGATCGGCCCTGAGATGCCATGTAATCTGGTAAATTTCCTGTTTCTTGACAGAAACTTGATATCTACTGGAATTTTGTATCAGATAGGCTTTTGCTGACCTATTGAGTTTCTTCACATTGTTCCAGTAACCGCAGAAGCTGCCTTTGAGACAGGACGCTGTGAGATCTATGGTTTGAAAACCCCTCGTGGATCTTTTGCCTTCGTGGTGATTATAATCATAAATGATGTGCATCTGTATGGGGTTATCTCAAGTGCCTGCTCGCTTCATTCTGCGGAGGATTCAGTTGTTCTCTACACAGCTCATTTCTTCTCTTTGAAGTCGTTGATTACCAAGTCGAGACTGTTTCAGTTTCATAAGGAGATTGATGCCTTGTGCTCACTATGCTGGATTGGTAGGTCATTGTTTTCATCTTTATGTTTGTAATATAGTCTATTAGGGATTTGATTTGCTTGTTTCAAAATGTAAAGATCAAAGAATGTAGCAATAAATTTGCATTTAAAGTATTGTGTAAAAAAGTTCTTTAGTGTTATCATCCTATTTCCTAATCTCCCTATATATGTTTCTGTAATCCCTACATTATCTTTTTTTAACTTCGTGCAATGCATTTGTATACGCCAAAACTGACAGCAACTAAGTCTTTTTTATTATTATTATTATTATTATTATTATTATTATTTTTTTTTTTTTTTTTTTTTTCTATACTGAGCAACTAATTTCACTATGCTATGTATCTGAGACTTATTGAAGGCATATAGACCGTAAATGAATGATGGCCTCTGACTTGGTTTTGGCATGTCAATTTGGTTTGGTAGTCAGGAGGTTGCTGCCAAACATTCTCTAGTGTGCTTTACAGATTGAGGAATACAGAACGTGGATGAGACCGCAACCATGAGTCCCCAGCAACACAAGATTGTGAAAATAGCGACAGGTTTTGTTGAGAGGAACTTATTATTCCTTCCTGGCAGTACCATCATCCGTGACATGAAATATTCAAAACCTAAAGCTAAGTGGACGATGAAACACATCACTCTTCATGTTAAATGTGTTCCAGAAATCGCGATTATTTGATTTAATGGTCAAGATTACTGGGAGTTCTCCAATGAAGTAGCTGCCACATATGAACGAAATCTCTCCAAGTCTCTATAATCTCAATAAAGCCAGTGAAAGTGAAAGGGCAGAGCAGCTCAGACACGGATAAGCTTCAACAAACTAAACAAACTAGACCTCTTGTTTAGATTTAACACTGAGTAAATTAAAATATAGTTTGTGTGCATCTTACTAGAGCATATCTGCATATGATCTGTCCTCACCCCCATGTGAGAGCAACAATAAGTCCTTGTTTCTGCTCACAGACATTACACTTGAGCTGCCCTGATGCTCAACCAACATGTGAAACACAGTCACAAACACATTGAGGGTGTAAATATTTATAGGTATACATGAGTGGAGAAGGAGACAGAGAGTATTGCCTGGAAATGCAGCTACTGTTTTTTAATTTTCAATTGTCATTGTAAACACTACCCAATTAGCCAAAAATAGTAGGGAATCTAGTAACCAGTGACAATTCTTCCTTCCTTTGCAAGAGGTTTTATAAATTTCTGCATTTCTAGTCTGTTAGGGAACATGGCACCCTCCAACCTCTTTCATTTTGTTTAATCAAATTTCAGTGTTTCATACAACTCTTTATTTATAATCCCTTCTTATGTATTCATGTTTTCCAGCTTGGAAGTCTCTGTGCAGCAGCCTATATTCTACCTCACAGATCACTATGTTAATAGCCTCAACCATTTGATAAGTTCTTATTTTTGCTAGTGCAATAATGCTTGTTTGAAAGTTTGCTTAACCACTTAGAACTCACTATTATACAAAGGTAAAGTATCAAACCCTTGGTAAATCTTGGGCTGGTAAATCCTAGAAAGGGACCAATGGGATTGATGGACCATGAGGAATACAAGTGTATGGCTAAAAGAAAAGCCACAAGGGCTAAATACATCTTCTTAGTTAAATCACACCACATTGTCATCCTTATATATTTTCCCCATGTTACAAAGAATCGCTTACCAATCTTCCTACTCACTGCTTAGTTGTCTCACCCATCTTCTTTAGATTCACTTCTAATTTTCATTTGTCTTCTTCTCCCAAAGGTTTCAGAGACTAGACAGGAATCTTGAGCATCCAGACAGCTTAGATAGATCTCTCTGTGCTGTCCATTTGACCAAAGAAGTCATCTGCTTCACAGTCTTTACAATCACAGCATTATATAAGGGAGGCTCTAAACTCAAGCCTAATCATGCAGGTAAAAACAGTGTAAATTCATTTGCCAATAATTTCATTTCTTGCATTCCGATCAAAACTTAAGTTCTCTCTCGGTGACTTATAATATAGCAGTTCCTTCAATGGCTTTCTAAAGTCAAACAAGGAAAAGCAAGAGAGGAGACTTCTGCTCCTAGCAACAAGAAAAAAGATACTAACGGTAAGAGAAACTTGATTTTCAGTAAACCATTTTCCAATCACAACATATTGTTTTACTAATCTTTTTTGCTACTTTTTTCATTCCAGATCAAGAAGCTAAACAGAACTATATAATTGTCTTTAAGCGTGGGGGTGTTGGTGTTTATCAAAAAACAAAAGGATCTGAAGAAAGCAACTTCACTCGTAAAAAGTTCAAGCCATTTGTGTTTCTGTGTAGAAAGGATATAGCACAGGCTTGCTTTTATAGTACTGTTCATCTGAGGAGACTCGATAGCATAAATAGAAGGCAGCAAAAGCAGTGTTGGACTCAATCCATGAAGATGAAGAAAGAAGTTACTGTTAGTGGTTTGGAAAACAGTAACAAGGTGGATCCGGCAAATGTAGGCACCAAGGTTTTACCAGTAAGTGACTCGACGTTATCAACATCTACTAACACAAACCAGGACCAATGTGGAGCATCAGAAAAGAAAGAAAGGATTAAGGGGGACAAAACTAAACCATTATCAAGAATGAAGGAGCTAATAAGATGGGCTGCTGCAGCAAAATCAGCTGAAAAGGGAGGAAAATACATTGGCCGAAAGGTATATAATCTCTAGATATAGTGTTAACGTTTATATCTAGCATCTTAAGTTGGCATACCATGAATCTGGATAACAAGTTTAAAACGTGAACCTCTAATCGATCAGTAGTCGACATATATGGACATATAACAACAAAATAACATGTCTTATACTACCAATATGAAATATTATTTCCTAGTTGCTTGATTTGGCTTTAAATCATTGTTGTATCTATTCAGGTTCTGCAATTTCGCAATCGTGGAACTCTAAAACCAGTACCAGATGATGATCAGTTAAGCAATGACTCCCCAAAGATAAGTTTTAGATGGGAATTGGAAAGCTGCTCCACCACTTCCTCTGCCTGCACAGCAATTTCAGTAGCATCTTCACTGAAGAATGATCAAATTATGAACATCAATTCAACGAAGTTTCAAGACTCAGATCACTGGCAACCCAAGAAAGGGAATTGGATCACCTCAGACTCAGACTGTACGTCATACTTCTTGATCAACTATATATACTTCTTTATTTCTTAATACTTGTTAGGCCTGCTTCCTTTAAACTAACCCTGAGATTATTTTTGTTTGGACAGTTGTTGTGCTTGAGCTATAAAGGAAGAAGGAAGGCCTCGAGTGTAGTTTTTAGGAGTCGCTTCAATCAAAAGCTTAGTATCATTGTACCTTATATGTAATGATTGTAGATCTTTAAATCAAAGGAAATGATTTTATCAATGAAATTTGCCTGCACAGTTGATGCTCTAACCAAAGTATTCCATCTAAGTTGAGCAAGATTTTATAATTGGCGTCTTTATTTGAGATGTGTCTGTTGGGGAATGCGGAAGAATAAACTGTAGAATGGAATTGGTAATTAACTCACAACCACAAGCGAGAAAAAAAATGATAGAGAACACCGGGAATTAACGTGGTTCGGCAAAATGCCTACGTCCACGGGGCAACAACAACAAAGAACCTCCACTATACGAATAAAGGTTACACCGAGAGAAACACTACTTCAAGACACACACTTGAAGGGATACACTCTCACACTCACTTTGTTTTGCTACACACACACAAACAAACTCTCTACTTGGAGTTTTTCTTTCTACTCTCTTCTTGGAGTATTTCTCTCTATATCACACTCTTGATAACTCACCGGCTTGTTTTCTATGTTTTGGCTCTATAGCAACATGCCTTTATATAGGCAAACTTCTTCATGCATTTTCCATGCAAATCCTACACGTCCATACACAAGGAAGATAATTCAACCTTCTTCCTTAATTCAAGCTTCAATGTTTGTATGCACCATAATTGCTTCTCCATTCCTTTGTCAAAGAATGGCAGCCACACTCTTGCATTTCAACAAATGCATGCTGCACCAACTTCTCCATTCCTTTGTCAAAGTTTGTTGTTGCTACAAGTTGCCTCACAAAGATTGATGGGCATGAGGCAATAGTTTTTCTCCTCCAAATAAGGAGGGATGTTTTTACCCCATCAATCTCCCCCTCCCGACTTAGTTGGAGGGATGCGTCATTCCCGACGTATTTCTGCAGAACTCGAACTTCTCTTTCGGTAGAAACTTCGTCATCATATCCGAACTGTTATCATCTGTGTGAATCTTCTTTAGCAATATTTCCTTAGCTTCCAGCACATCTCGTATCCAGTGATACCTCACATCAATGTGCTTCGACCTCGAGTGAAAACTCGAATTCTTGCTCAAGTGAATAGCGCTCTGACTGTCACAATGCAAAACAAACTCTTGTTGTGTATGACCCAATTCCAGTAGGAATCTCTTCAACCACAAAATATCTTTGCACGCTTCCGTAGCTGCAATGTATTCTGCTTCTGTAGTTGACAAAGCGACACATTTTTGTAGCTTTGATTGCCACGAGACAGCTCCCCCTGAAAATGTAATCAGGTATCCTGATGTGGACTTCCTCGTGTCAATATCACCGGCCATATCTGCATCTGTGTAGCGAACTAGCTCAGACTTGCCACTTCCAAAGCATAACCTCATCTTGGAAGTTCCCCGCAAGTATCTCAAAATCCACTTGACAGCATTCCAGTGCTCCTTGCCTGGATTAGATAAGAATCTGCTAACAACACCAACTGCATGTGTTATGTCTGGTCTGGTACAAACCATCGCGTACATCAAGCTCCCTACTGCTGAGGCATATGGCACTGTTGCCATTTCTTCCTCCTCCGTCTGACTTGTAGGACTCTGCTTTGAGTTGAGTTTCATGTGACTGGCAAGTGGAGTAGCAACTGGTTTTGCTTTCTCCATGTGGAACCGCTCCAGTACCTTCTCGATGTACTTTTCTTGTGATAACCACAATTTCTTATTTCCTCGATCACGGGCAATATCCATGCCCAAAATCCGCTTGGCTGGTCCCAAATCCTTCATATCAAAGGACTCTGACAAACTTGTCTTTAACTGCTGGATCATGGCAATATCTTTTCCGACAATCAACATATCATCTACATAAAGTAGTAACATGATAAAATTACCTCCAGCGGATTGTTGAATATACACACACGGATCAGCTGACGTTCGCTTGCACCCATGACTCACCGTAAATGAGTCAAACTTCTTGTACCACTGTCTTGGTGCTTGCTTCAATCCGTATAGGCTTTTCTTCAACTTGCAAACCATATGCTCCTCTCCATTGACTTCAAAGCCTTCTGGTTGTTCCATGTATATTTCTTCTTCTAAATCACCGTGAAGAAATGCAGTCTTCACGTCCATCTGCTCCACCTCAAGATCCATGCTCGCAGCCATGCCCAAAATGACTCTAATTGAGGTCATCTTGACAACAGGTGAGAAAATCTCATCAAAATCGATTCCTTCTTTTTGGCTGAATCCTTTGACAACTAAGCGAGCCTTGTACTTCGTCAGCTTCTCATTCTCGTCTCGCTTCAACTTGAACACCCACTTGTTCTTAAGTGCTTTTCGGCCTCTAGGAAGCTCCACCAACTCGTAGGTGTCGTTCTTCAGTAAAGACTTCATCTCAGACTCCATGGCTAGTCTCCATTTGTCGTGGTCTTGATGAATCTTTGCTTCCTGGTAACTTTCAGGCTCTCCGTCACTGGTCAAAAGGATGTAGTTTGCATAAGGATCATCTCCATCATTAGTCACCAAAATATATTGTGACGATGAATATTTGGTGGATGGTATCGGCCTCCTGGTGCTTCTGCGTATTGGTGTTTGATTATCCACAGGTTGCTCCCCCTGATCAAGCTCCCCCTCATCTTCGACTTCAGCATCGATCATGTCAGGTACATCTTCAACTCTATCACCTTGCAACCCAACGTTGGATTCCTGCTGCAACGGTAAATCATAAATGCGGCTATCTGTTGCGGCATTTCTTGGTAGTACCTCCTTGTCGAAATCTTCAATAGATTGGTCTTCATGGAACACCACATCTCTGCTTCTTATGAATTTATTTGCCTTTGGATCCCACAACCGGTAACCAAATTCTTCATCGCCATAGCCAACAAATATGCATGGCTTCGCCTTATCATCCAACTTTGTTCTCTTCTCCTCGGATACAAGCGTGAATGCTTTACATCCAAATACTCTCAAATGTGAGTATGATGCATCTTTTCCGGTCCAAACTCCATTTGGAGTCTCAAATTCCAAAGGTACACACGGTGCTCTGTTGATGAGGTAGCACGCAGTCTTCACAGCTTCTCCCCAAAATTCTTTTGACAACTTGGCCATCTTCAACATGCATCTGACTTTCTCCATAATGGTACAATTCATCCGCTCTGCTACACCATTATGTTGGGGGGTGCCAGGAACTGTCTTCTCATGTCTGATGCCATGCTTCGCACAGTAATCTTTGAACTCGTGCGAAATGTACTCTCCGCCATTGTCACTGCGAAGGCACTTCAATTTTCTTCCAGTCTCTCTTTCCACCATGGCGTGGAAAATTGTAAATGTCTGGAACACCTGGTCTTTGGATTTCAACAGATAAACCCAAACCTTCCGTGAAGCATCATCGATATAAGTAACAAAGTACTTCTGCATATTCAATGATTCGACTTCCATCGGACCACACACATCTGAATGTACTAGATCGAGAATATTTTCCTTCCTTGTGAAGGACTTTGAAAAACTGATTTTCTTCTGCTTACCAAATAAACAATAATCGCAAGAGTCCAGCGAGTTACCTTTGGCAACAGGAATTAGAGATTTCTTTGCCAACATCTGCAGTCCCTTCTCACTCATGTGGCCAAGACGTCTATGCCACAAACTTGATGAAGAATCTGCGACTGCATTCAGCTCACTCTTGCATATCTTCCCATAGGTCTTGTAGAGCGTGCAACACATTTTTCCTCTAGCAACTACAAGAGATCCCTTGGTAAGCTTCCACTTTCCATCACCGCCATGATGATGAAAGCCTTGTCGATCAAGTACACCGGTTGACATAAGATTGAGACGTAGACCAGGAACATGTCTCACATCTTTCAGCATTAACTGGTAGCCCACATCCGTCTGTAAGCAAACATCTCCAATTCCAGCAATATTGGAGTAGCTGTCGTTGCCCATCTTCACTTTACCAAAGTCACCTGCTTTGTACGTAGTGAAGAACTCTACGTGGGATGTGGCATGAAATGAGGCTCCGGAATCAATGATCCATTGAACTCCAGGATTATCTACTAGTAGACATTCACCTCCGAGTGACAGGAACTCACACTCATCATGAGACACCGCAACAGCAACATTATTCGTGTCCTCATTTTGTTGATGAGTGGCGTCTTCTCGCCCTTCTTTGAATTCCCGCTTTAGCTTGTAACAATTTTTCTTCATGTGGCCCAACTGACCACAATGATGACACTTTCCGCTGAACCTTGTTCTGGATTTGCTCATACTCCTTCCGTGGCCTTTTGGTCCTCTACTCTTGCTCCTTCCTCTATTCTCCGCAACGAAGAATTGACCATTTTCTGAACTTGATGAAGAACTCCTCCTGGTTTCTTCGTTCATCATATTATCTTTGATACTTTCCATGGATAATACACCATTTGGTGCGGAGTTACTTACAGTAACAACAAATGTCTCCCAGCTATCTGGTAACGACCCGAGCAGCAACAAGGCTTGTAACTCATCATCAATCTTCATGCTCATCGTGGCTAATTGATTGAGTACACTCTGGAAGTTGTTGAGGTGCTCAGTCACTCGAACGCCTCCCCTATACTTCATGTTGACGAGCTCTTTAATGAGAAAAGCTTTCTTGGCAGTAGTCTTTTTCTCAAACAAGGACTCCAGCTTCAACCAAAGCTCATGCGCACTGGTTTCGTTGGCAACATGGTGGAACACGCTGTCATCCACCCATTCACGAATATGACCGATAGCTTTCCGGTTCATCTTCGTCCAAATTGCTGGTGTAGTCCCTTCTGGCTTGGCATCGTCTCCCTCGATCGGCTCATGCAAATCTTTGCAATAGAGAATATCCTCCATTCTCGGCTTCCACGTAATCCAGTTGGAGTGGTTGAGTCTGATCATCGTACTCCGTGATCCTTCCATTCTAACAGCTCCCGGTCAGAACCAAGAGCTCTGATACCACTGTTGGGGAATGCGGAAGAATAAACTGTAGAATGGAATTGGTAATTAACTCACAACCACAAGCGAGAAAAAAAATGATAGAGAACACCGGGAATTAACGTGGTTCGGCAAAATGCCTACGTCCACGGGGCAACAACAACAAAGAACCTCCACTATACGAATAAAGGTTACACCGAGAGAAACACTACTTCAAGACACACACTTGAAGGGATACACTCTCACACTCACTTTGTTTTGCTACACACACACAAACAAACTCTCTACTTGGAGTTTTTCTTTCTACTCTCTTCTTGGAGTATTTCTCTCTATATCACACTCTTGATAACTCACCGGCTTGTTTTCTATGTTTTGGCTCTATAGCAACATGCCTTTATATAGGCAAACTTCTTCATGCATTTTCCATGCAAATCCTACACGTCCATACACAAGGAAGATAATTCAACCTTCTTCCTTAATTCAAGCTTCAATGTTTGTATGCACCATAATTGCTTCTCCATTCCTTTGTCAAAGAATGGCAGCCACACTCTTGCATTTCAACAAATGCATGCTGCACCAACTTCTCCATTCCTTTGTCAAAGTTTGTTGTTGCTACAAGTTGCCTCACAAAGATTGATGGGCATGAGGCAATAGTTTTTCTCCTCCAAATAAGGAGGGATGTTTTTACCCCATCAGTGTCTTCATGGAATTATGAAAAATTTACCTGCTTTCTTCATTTGCTACAAGCTCTGAGTGATTGAGTTGATATACAAAGCAAATTTGTTACAAGTAAATGTAGAGTTGACAAAATTGTGGATTTTTCACTATATAAGTATTTATAACTGTAGGAAATATATGGATAATTATTACCTCAGGCCCCTTCCAGGCTTCCACTAAGGGATCCCTCATTATATCTATTTTAAATGATCGATCATTTAACCTACTTTTCGATCACATATTAACATCTCCACCGTTCAACTTTCATATTTATATGAGTATATCATATCTGAAAATTTTCATTCCATTTGATAATCATTAGAGCATTCAAAATTAAAATTTACAAATAAAAACATGAACGGTTCAGTTTTGACAGATTTCATACGTCCATTGATTTCATTTAGTTAGACACCTTAACGATAACTATTTTGGCTAAAAAATTACAAGAATGATCTACACATACAAACCTAGTAATTGAACGGTGGAGATGTGAAAATGTGATCAACAAATTGGTCTAATACCCGATCCCTTAAAATGGACAAAATAAGGGATCTTTTAGTGGAAGGGCTCTATATATCTAGCTACCTGATGAGCAAGTATGTCTCTCTTGGAAATATATGGATAATTATTACCTAGTTACCTGATGAGTAATTTGTCTTGTACCAAATTATGTCTCTTCGAGTTCGAGTCACGATAGAGGTAGGTGTGAAATCCTTAAATCCTTATTTATTTTAAAAGAAAAAAATATATATGTCTTTTCGAAGCATTTAGAGCTTCTAAGCATCACGTCGGACATCATGTACAAACTCAGAGGAAGCCAAAGAAAGCACTTCCTTCAAATCTGACATAAGAAAACCCTAGTCTGAATGGTCCAAAGATCACCGCCGATCAACTGATAACTTGCAGTCGGACTCAACTATCAGTGGAACGAAATAAAATGGTGATTGATTAGCTATTTAAACACCTTCAATTATAAGCTTTCCATATAACGCTGAGGTAGCTAGCTTGCAGCCAAAATACGTCTAAAGAATAAGCCCAAACACTGACCTTCAGAATCTCTCAAACCTGTGCTCCCATTTGTACTGGAATAGGGTAGCTGCATCAACATTTAATTTTATAAAACCACGTACCATGCGGTTTCTGCCACAGCTAGCGTGCCCTAAGAATCCATTTTGGTAAGGTTGTATATCAAATTATGTGATACGATAGGGTATATAGATATAAATTTGGTCCCTGCTCTCTAGGTAACGAAGCATCGATCAAATCCTGTCTTGGAGCTTGGAACCATAGAGGAGGCCGGAAAAGATTATTTCCTTGCTCTTGATTGGTGCATCAATGATTGTTATGGAATTGCCGACGTCTTTGTTTCGTTCATCCATGTATGTTGATCTATAGTTTGGTGTTTACTAATAATATGGAAATTATTTTAGTTTATTGTTATATTTTTTTATGTCTTAAAGACAATGATGGACGAATTTAAATGTTGTGTGTACGTAATTTGCTATGTTTAAGGTGTATATATTACATGTAAATAGTCGCATTACTTCATAACATAATTTAATTTGTTATGCTTTTTTTTGAAAGAAAGAAAGAAATTAATTTATTAATGCGTATCAATATCGTACAATAGGACAACCTGAATAAATTCAGGAACATGAACAAACCAATCATGTTGAACATTATGTTGATAACCAAAACTCGCTAGCCTATGATGAGCCACAACATTGGCTTGTCTAGAAGCATAATTAAATACCGAGCAAATAGGAATAGTTTGAACTAGAGCCCGGATATCATAAATTAGCACACAAATCCTCTGGAACAGAATTAATGGCATTACCTGCTTAGTAAGGCACTACTAGATCCGAGGGTATAGCCGACGAAAAAAATTTCGTCGACTATGCCGAAATTTCGTCGGCTATACCTTCTGCCGACGAAATTTTCGTCGGCTATAATTCGTCGGAAAAACGCCGTCGGCTATACCAATGGCCGACGAAAAAAAAGAAATCGTCGGCTATATGCGAGTATGGCCGACGACTGTACCGACGAAACATCATTTCGTCGACCAAACCTTGGCAAAATATCCGACGAAATTCGTCGGGTATTTTCAAGTATGGCCGACGATATCATAAACAATAGCCGACGAAATTCGTCGGCTATTTGTTCTGAACTATAGCCGACGATTTCATCTATTTCGTCGGTTATTCCGTCGAAATATATATATTAATATTTTAATAGGCAATAATAAGTTATAGCCGACGAAAATTGGTAAAAATCGTCGGCTATAGTGCTTATAGCCGACGAAATAATGCCAAAATCGTCGGCTATTCGTACATTTGGTGAAAAAAAATTAAATTATTTTCTAAATTACCATTCCAAGCAACCTGCAAATCACAAAGACAGTCCATGCATTTGCACCAACAAGAAACACGTCTAAATGACTTATTATTTAATTCGTTCCAATATACATAAAATATAACCCTAATCATCACCTAAACCACTAAAGTCTACGACGTCATCCCCAGCATCCTGCTCTCCATCATGCTCGTCATCCTGCTGACCGAACTCGGGAGGTTGAGGCATTAGAGGTTCAACTAACGGCTGAAACGGGGGCGGGGGTTCAAGGCTTTGTTGTTGTGCGGCGAACATCTCATACCACCAGTTTTGTTGGCCGGCGTAGTTGTGTTGCCGAATTCTCTCGCATTCAGCATGCCAACTGGACAGATCTAAATAATACTGCTGTGTTCTGCGGTGTTGCTCCTGTGATCTCTGGAACTCGGCCGCCAACCTGGCATTTTCTTCTGCCAATCTCCGCACTTCCCCCCTCACCTGTTGGCTCTCCCCGCCTCCCTTCTTTTGACCTTCCTTAGTGGTCTTCAGGAGCCCTAGTCCAGAACTTCCTAAACCCCCGCAGTAGTAGTTGTTTGAGCGGTTTGGGAAGGCTGCGTCGAACATCCTCGCTGCCGTTTGGACATTGGACCGGTCGACCTGGCGCAGGGCTTCTTCCAGATCTGCCTCTGAAATGTTCGGTTGTGTCTCCCGAACTACTTGCTGGAACACCTCTTCTTCGGCCCGGTTCACCCTCTCCTAATTGGACGGGAAAAAAAAATTAATATTCTAACAAATATATAATTAAGTAAAATTAATAATTAAAATTTTTAAATTGTAATGAACGACTTACGAGCTGTTCTGTCGCTTGTGGATAAGCGATCTTGAACGTCTCCACGTACGGGTTGCTATCAGGATGATCTTTAAGCGCCTCCTCCTGATATTGTGCAAACGGCCTAGAACCAGCATGATGGGAGGTTGTGTTCCGGCGGCGGTTCTCAGAGTTTATCCAAGAACGTTGCTTCAAACAAATAATAAAATGTTAGAAAAACGCATCAAAAAATATTAGTGTAATAATTATAAAATAATTAAACTAATAATTAAAATTTTAACAAAATAAACATTTGTAGTGAAGTTTAGTATTTACCTGCATAACTGGGTTGTTGAAGTCTACTGTCTTCAACCAACGCCACTCGTACTCCCTGAACATGAACTCCCTGGGAGTACCCATACGACCAAGGTTGTCGTATTCGTTATAGTGGGAACGGAGCTCGTTCTTCCACTCTTTGAACCTACGAAAAAAACAAAAGTGCATTAGAAATATTATTAATATCATAAAATATTAATAATTATAAGATGAGGAATTCCCAACGTACCTCGAGTTCTGCACGGTGTCCGCCCAATCTCGCTTGTGTTCGGCAATCTCGAAAAATGTCTGAAAAATAATATTTTATTAGTTTTACAATTGTAATAATACCGAAAATTATTAAATATTACGATAAATAAATTAAATTTTTTAAATTACTCACCGACGCAGCGTTGTTCACCTCCCTCTTTATCTCTTCGGGCACATCAGCCCACCGGGTCCACAACATAGGGACTCTGTCCCTAATCAGTGCCCCCACGCAACCCGAGTAGTCGCGTTTTTTCTTCCCCTGAACCTCCTGATTAGGAGGTTCGTTGATCTGGATCCTCCCCCTCAGATCAACAGTTCTCCTGAGCGTGTCAAAACATATGACACCTCTCGTGTTCCTTGTTGAACTGCTAGCGGCTGTCCCTATCACAAAAACGACGATTGGTTAATAAAATTAAATATTAGTGCGTTAATTTTAATAAAACATTTAATTAATAAAATCGAATGTTACATGAACTCGATGACCCGTCTGTCGACTTTCCTTTTCTCCTCGCCGAAATCAGGAGGTCAGGGTTCTCAAATGGCTGATGCTGGTATGCCTCTGCAGCACTCACGTACTGAGGCATATCAGGCCATATGGGCACACCACGATAGTCGACCTCCGGTATCGCAGGAATGTTGTACGGGAGGTACAGCTGGTTTGGGAGAGTAGGACCGTCAGTCGAGTCACCAGCAGACGTCGTCGGACTCGGCATCGGCTCCCGATGAACCTCAGGCATACGAACCTGAGGAACGTCTGCAGCTATCTCGTCCTGAAATAGCTGCCGACTGAACCTCGGAGCATCTGGCCCGACAGGCGGAAGTGAACTGCTCGACGGCCGCCCCGCCTGGAGAAGGGTCTGGTGCCGAGAACTCATACTCCTCCGCGGCTGGGATGAATCCACAGTCCTCCGCGGCTGGGAGGAATCCACACTCCTCCGCGGCTGGCTGGTGGTCCTCTCAGGCTGGCTAAGGGTCCTGTCAGAGTCTGCGGAACCGGCGGAACTTCCAGAACCTCTCGATCTGGAACGACGGCCTCCGAAGAACTGTCTGAATGCATCAGCCATCTGCAGCACTCGTGCCATTAATACATTAATTAATATTAAATTATATTACATTAAATAATAAATTCTAATTAATATAATAACCAATAATACTAACATATTTCAAAACATACTAACAAATTAATATTTAAATTTTAACTAATTTTAAATAATACTAACTATTAACCTAAATATAACTATTTATATACAAATATAACTATATTTCTTTATTAACATATATATATAAGGAGAAGCATGACTTTGCTTCTTGCCATGCACTACGTAGCTTTGATCATTTGCCTATATAAAGGCATGTTGCTTCGGAGCAAAAGACATAGAAGCAAACCGGAGAGAGTTCTATCAACTTGTGTGATTATCAAGAGTGAGATAGAGGGAAAAACTCCAAGTAGAGAGTTTGTGTGTGTAGCAAAACAAAGTGAGTGTGAAAGTGTATCTCTTCAAGTATGTGTCTTGAAGTAGTGTTTCTCTCGGTGTAACCTTTATTCGTATAGTGGAGGTTCTTTGTTGTTGCTGCCCCGTGGACGTAGGCATTTTGCCGAACCACGTTAATTCCCGGTGTTCTCTCCCATTTTATTTTCGCTTGTGGTTGTGAGTTTATGTGTGATTCCATTCTACAGTTTATTCTTCCGCATTCCCCAATAGTGGTATCAGAGCTCTTGGTTCTGACCGGGAGCTGTTAGAATGGAAGGATCACGGAGTACGATGATCAGACTCAACCACTCCAACTGGATTACGTGGAAGCCGAGAATGGAGGATATTCTCTATTGCAAGGATTTGCACGAGCCGATCGAGGGAGACGATGCCAAGCCAGAAGGGACTACACCAGCAACTTGGACGAAGATGAACCGCAAAACCATCGGTCATATTCGTGAATGGGTGGACGACAGTGTATTCCACCACCTTGCTAATGAAATCAGCGCGTATGAGCTTTGGTTGAAGTTAGAGTCCTTGTTCGAGAAAAAGACTACTGCCAAGAAATCTGTTCTCATTAAAGAGCTCGTCAACATGAAATATCGAGGAGGCGTTCGAGTGACCGAGCACCTCAACAACTTTCAGAGTGTACTAAATCAATTAGCCACGATGAGCATGAAGATCGATGATGAGTTACAAGCCTTGTTGCTGCTCGGGTCGTTACCAGATAGCTGGGAGACATTTGTTGTTACTGTAAGTAACTCCGCTCCTAATGGTGTATTATCTATGGAAAGTATCAAAGATAATATGATGAACGAATAGACCAGAAGGAGTTCTTCGTCAAGTTCAGAAAATGGTCAGTTCTTTGTTGCGGAGAATAGAGGAAGGAGTAAGAGCAGAGGACCGAGAGGCCACGGAAGGAGTATGAGCAAATCCAGAACAAGGTTCAGTGGAAAGTGTCATCATTGTAGCATTCCAGGCCATATGAAGAAAAATTGTTACAAGCTGAAGCGGGAATTCAAAGAAGGGCGAGAAGGTGTTACTCATCAACAAAAGGAGGACACGAACAATGTAGCTGCTGCGGTGTCTCATGATGAGTGTGAGTTCTTGTCACTTAGAGGTGAATGTCTACTAGTAGATAATCCTGGAGTTCAATGGATTGTCGATTCCGGAGCCTCGTTTCATGCCACTTCCCACGTAGAGTTCTTCACTACGTACAAAGCAGGTGACTTTGGTAAAGTGAAGATGGGCAATGACAGCTACTCCAATATTGCTGGGATTGGAGATGTTTGCCTACAGACGGATGTGGGCTGCCAGTTAATGTTGAAAGATATGAGACATGTTCCTGGTCTACGTCTCAATCTTATGTCAACCGGTGTACTTGATCGACAAGGCTTTCATCATCATGGCTGTGATGGAAAGTGGAAGCTTACCAAGGGATCTCTTGTAGTTGCTAGAGGAAAAATGTGTTGCATGTTCTACAAGACCTATGGGAAGATATGCAAGAGTGAGCTGAATGCAGTCGAAGATTCTTCATCAAGTTTGTGGCATAGACGTCTTGGCCACATGAGTGACAAGGGGCTGCAAATGTTGGCAAAGAAGTCGGTGATTCCTCTTGCCAAAGGTAACTCACTAGACTCTTGCGATTATTGTTTATTTGGTAAGCAAAAGAAAATCAGTTTTTCGAAATCTTTCACGAGGAAGGAAAATATTCTCGATCTATTACATTCCGATGTGTGTGGTCTGATGGAAGTCGAATCATTGGGTATGCATAAGTATTTTGTACTTATATCGATAATGCTCCACGGAAAGTTTGGGTTTATCTGTTGAAATCCAAAGATCAGGTTTTCCAGACGTTTACAATTTTCCACACTATGGTGGAAAGAGAGACTGGAAGAAAACTGAAGTGCCTTCGCAGTGACAATGGTGGAGAGTACGTCTCGCACGAGTTCAGAGACTACTGTGCGAAGTATGGCATCAGACATGAGAAGACAGTTCCTGGCACCCCCCAACATAATGGCGTAGCTGAGCGGATGAACCGTACAATTATGGAGAAAGTCAGATGCATGTTGAAGATGGCCAAGTTGTCAAAAGAATTTTAGGGAGAAGCTGTGAAGACTGCGTGCTACCTCATCAACAGAGCACCGTGTGTACCTTTGGAATTTAAGACTCCAAATGGAGTTTGGACCGGAAAAGATGCATCATACTCGCATTTGAGAGTATTTGGATGTAAAGCATTTGCGCACGATCCAAGGAGCAGAGAAGAAAGTTGGATGACAAGGTGACGCCATGTATATTCGTTGGCTATGGCGATGAAGAATTTGGTTACCGATTGTGGAATCCAAAGACGAAGAAATTCATAAGAAGCAGAGATGTGGTGTTCCATGAAGACCAATCTATTGCAGATTTCGACAAGGATGTACTACCGAGGAATGCGACAACAGCCAGCCGCATTTATGATTCATCGTTGCAACAGGAATCCAACGTTGGGTTGCAGGGTGATAGAATTGAAGATGTACCTGATATTATCGATGCTGAAGTCGAAGATGAGGGGGAGCAGCCTATGGATAATCAAGCACCAATTCGTAAAAGCACCAGGAGGCTAATACCATCCACCAAATATCCATCGTCACAATATATTTTGGTGACTAATGATGGAGATAATCCTTATGCAAACTACATCCTTTTGACCAGTGACGGAGAGCCTGAAAGTTACCAGGAAGTAAAGATTCATCAAGACCACGACAAATGGAGGCTAGCTATGGAGTCTGAGATGGAGTCTTTACTGAAGAACAACACCTATGAGTTGGTGGAGCTTCCTAAAGGCCGAAAAGCACTCAAGAACAAGTGGGTGTTCAAGTTAAAGCGAGACGAGAATGAAAAGCTGACAAAGTACAAGGCTCGCTTAGTTGTCAAAGGATTCAGCCAAAAACAAGGAATCGATTTTGATGAGATTTTTCTCACCTGTTGTCAAGATGACTTCGATTAGAGTCATTTTGGGCATGGCTGCGAGCATGGATCTTGAGGTGGAGCAGATGGACGTGAAGACTGCATTTCTTCACGGTGATTTAGAAGAAGAAATATACATGGAACAACCAGAAGGCTTTGAAGTCAACAAAGAAGAGCATATGGTTTGCAAGTTGAAGAAAAGCCTGTAGGAGGGCAGGTTATCACCGGCTTATAGTCCCGGGCGGAAAAACTCACACACCCCCGGGCTTTACTCTTCTTCGAGTACGTCAGCCTGTACAGGGCCCGAAACTCGTGCACCGTAGGGAAGCTCATATCACACAGCCAATAGAGACAGCCTAAACTCAGTAGTTGCCTCCACTGGTTCCCGGGAAGCTGTGTCGGTGATACCTTAATGACACTAAGCACGTACTACACAAAGTTTGACAGCGGGAGAGAGAACCCATGCCGGAAGTGGTCCTCGTGAATAGCAACCCAGCCTCCCTCCGGGTTGAAGGATGACTGCCCTGCATACAGAGGCCGGAGATCTACCTCTCCGGGAATACTCCACCTTGCCTGAAAAGCGGCAATCTCCCTAGGACTTAAAGAGCCAGCAGGCTCATCACAGCCTATGGTCTATTCCCATCCACAAGTGTGTAGCACGGAGCGCCTGTTGGGTGGGTAGTGCCCAAGGACACTCCATAGGGAGCATTCTCCTGTCCTAGAGACCCAGACGATGACGCCTCACCAGTCGAACGGGCGACGACATTTAGCCTCGATGATGAGGAGGCAAGCCAGTCCTTCATCCTCTCTTGGTCGTCCCTCAACGGTCGCCTGGCTGCCGATTCAGAGGTTTCACTGGAGCTCCTAGAATCCATGTAACCTAGGGGAAAGAAAAAAAATACCCTATGGCCAGTCAGCAATACCACTTAAACAACGGTCGCGGGGCAGCACGAAACATGTAATGCCTCAACACAGCCCCACAACGACCACTGGGCTTATCAGCTGAAAATTCCCAGATCTCGCTGAGATTCGGTACCAGCGGGGTCCCATCCAACGGGCAAACCAAGATACAACCAGGTGTCAATCAGATCAACCCACGAACAAGACAAAAGGAAGTTTCAGAATCACAAGGACAGAACTCACCGATTGGTATGCACGACAAAGGAAACTCAACAGCTGGAACATACTGAGCAATTGTGTTGAGCAGACTAAACAGGGGAACAGTTCTCAGCCAAAAGTAAAAATGCACGAACCGACAGGGGTTTATATACAGGTCCAGCATCCTGAGTACCCCTCGAGTTCCCCCTCCCCCTCCCCCCCCCCCCCCAAACTACTTAGTAGGGCAAGTAAAACGCCCGCGGATCCGGGTCATCCATCCCTGACCGTCCCCGAGCGGCACGTGTCCTAGTATTGGTAACTTCCCAGGCCATCATAACTGATGGGACTGATGGAATTACCCCTTCAATGCATGTTAGACACTTGTCTCACATGCAGAGGGTAGTTGAAATAGCAGGAAATAAAATCGAACCGTCCCGCCCAGAGCCTATTCCAACTTAAGGCTGAAATATTCCAACGATACGGGCAATCTAACTTATATTCCAACAGTTAGAGGTATCCCAACATATATCCCTATGGTACGGGCCATTCCACCTGTTGAACTTATTCCACCTTTACGGCCAGCGGCAATGGCTAAAACCGGAAGATTTGATCCTCTCATACGTGACGAATCTTCCAGCAGGCTAAAAACCCTACGCATGTTTTATCTCGCCGCTGGGCGGTTGACTAAAGCCAGGAAACAACGGCTAGGTATCCCACCGGAAGAACTCTTCTTCTAACACAGGAGACTTCTTCCCGCAGGCTAAAAACCCTGCAGGAATATTATGTACAGGCTACGATATTCCAACTGTAATACTTGTTCTGCCTAAACGCTACGGAATCCGGCGATATACAGTCTGCTCCAACTAAAGGTTATTCGCCGGTACATCCAGCTTGAACCATTGGCTGCGGAATTCCACTGGCCAGGTCTACACTTGCTTATCGCTCACTCCTACTGAATAACCGGATGTGCGAACCGAGACATTCTTACGGACAGCCTTGTACGACCTATGGGCTCCAGGGTACCACCGGGAGATTTGATCCTCTCATACAGGACGAATCTTCCAGCAGGTTAAAAACCCTACACATACCTCATGCATGTAAGAACAAAGGCTGAGAAACGATCGGGGATGTTGGCCAATACGAACACAGGGCCGCTTCACCCTATCGGAAAATTTGATCCTCTCATACAGGACGAATCTTCCAGCAGGCTAAAAACCCTGCACATACCTCATGCCTGTAAGAACAAAGGCTGAGAAACGATCGGGGATGTTGGCCAATACGAACACAGGGCCGCTTCACCCCATCGGGAGATTTGATCCTCTCATACAGGATAACTCTTCCCGCAGGCTAAAAACCCTACACATACTATACGCCTGCAGGAACAAAGGCAGTCAAAC
The DNA here is from genome assembly GCA_963682095.1 of Potentilla sterilis. NCBI lineage: Eukaryota > Viridiplantae > Streptophyta > Magnoliopsida > Rosales > Rosaceae > Potentilla > Potentilla sterilis. The sequence continues at coordinate 15,496,784 of OY821757.1, forward strand.
GTGGGGACGACGCCCAATGCTTACTTTGGTCCCACGCCACCCCACCAGAAACTCCTCTGACACCAGACACGTTTCCCGCTGGTACCGAGTTACCTCATCAAGACAACTCTATCTAAGGCACCCGCTAACCTTTCCGGCTACCGTTCTAATTTGAGGGACTCGTTCCATCCGTACGCTATATTCACCCGGATTTCCGGGGACATAGCATGGCATGGCGGATTTCAACGCCACATTATCATGATCTCATGCACTACATCTTCTACCCGTATGCAACTGTCATCATGAACATCATAACCATGCACTCATCACATTATGCATCATCATAACAGGTTTATTCGAACGTCCGACCAAGCTCAGTCTTAAAAGCGGACTTGGGGGGTTGGGGCACCGTTGGGTTCGTATCCCAGTGGGTCTGCGGACCTGTAGAGCAAGATATATTTAAGTCCCCATTCAAGATGACACTTGACCGGGAATGTAATATCTCGTACCCAAATTTAAAGTGTATTCTTGTTATTGTCCTTGAGTTGGTTTTGTCATGTTTAATTCGATCTTATGATTTTCTTACATGGTGGTAATTTACTTTTGGTTAAATTGTTTGTGTTGTTTTCATATATGTATGTGTGTATATATATATATATTGTTACTTTTACTTTTACTTTTGTTATTTTGTTATTTATAGTTACTTTTATTTTTGGGTAATTTTGGTGAAGAGATAAGATGGGTTGATTTGGTGGTGACGGTGGGGAAAGGAAATAAAAGAAAGAGAACAGAGGGAGAAGGGAAGGAAAAGAAAAGGGGAGAAAAGAGGGGACGGGAAAAGAAAGGGAAGAGGGGGGAGAGAAGAAAGAAAGAAAAGGGAGAGAGGAGCTAAATAAGAAAGGAGGGAGAAAGAGAACGAAGGGAGAAAGAAGGAAAAGAGAAGAAGGAAGTATTATGTGAGTAGAGTTTAATATTTGATTTTAGGCTGCTGGGTTTTTTATAGGTGAGTGACTTGTTTTTCTCTTCAATTCAGTTCTTTTTGTCTGTTCTTGATTAATAATGATTTAACCATTCAATTAATTGGGTGGTCTTCTATGATATTGAATTGGTTTAGTTTTGTTCATGTCTTAAGCTAGGTTTTCCATACTACTGTTAGTTGCTGTGATTAATTTATACAATTGGTGATTTCTTTCTTATAAGAAGGTTGAGAGTTTTTGGGTGTCATTACCTTAATCTGAAATTTTTGGATGTTTATGGCTGCTGGAAATTAGGAGTAAATCCATCCTTGATTAAAGTGTATGACTTATGTCTTGACTTCAATGTGCTTGTGGTGATGTGATTTCTTTTTTAATTTACGCTTTGTGCCGTGTGAGCACGGAAATTATAGATATATTTAGATATCTCTAGCCAATAAGAGAGGGGGTGTTGGCAATGTACACATTACATATGACGTGACCATAAAAAGTGGCGCGATCATTGAGCTTAGGTAGCTCCGGCTATAAATAGCGAAGACATAGCTAACGGGCGTGCAAGGCAGCCCAATATTATAATGTGAGCGTGCAGTGACAACCCAGTTTGTAAAACTGAAATTGCAGTGGCAGTTGGTTATTTTAAATCAGCTTTTGTGTTCAAATTGGTGGGTTGAACATGACTGTAACAGGTGGTTTCTTACTGTGAAGTAATCCTATTGGTTTCCAGTTTTGATCGATCTCATGGTCAATTTATTTTTGTTTTGTCACTCACTGAGCTTACTTTTGCTCATCCCTCATTGTGTTATGTGTTTGCAGATTCTTAGTAATAAAGGTGTTGGCTCAGATCATTTGGGTGAACATGTGTTTCTATTACTGTAATTCCTTGGTGGGACTTGTAATTAGTATAATTTTCAGTTCCATTTTGAATTTGAACTGAAAACAATGTTCTGGTATATTTTAGTCTATGTAAATTTATTTATCTTCTTATACTTTTATTTATGGTATATTATGCATAGCTTTCGATCCCATATTTATTTAAGGATCGGGACGTGACAGAGAACTTGGAGGGACTTATTAACAGTAGTTATAGAAAGGTTATCCAGGCCCCCAGACCCGCAGCTAGGACTCCTGGACCCGGTCTAGGGCCCCGGAGCAAAGCATGAACACCTGATCCCGCGCCCGGGAATGTTTTACTTGTGATCGGGGCACGGGAACCGACAATGACAGCTCCCAAACAGGGGCCAAAACAGCCCAACAATGTGCAGAAGGGGGCCAGTCTCATATCGAAGGGTGATGTCAGTCCTCATACCCGTCAACCTATATATGAGTACCAACTACCCTCATTAATAAATAATCGCTACTTCAACTACTCATTCCCACTTAAGTTATCAATTTATTCCAACTATACTGACTTAAGCATCGGAGAGGAATAGACCGCCCCGTCCGGTATTACATTAGTTAGCAGGATTTGCAGGAATGAATAACACCAAGGTCCATCAGTCTCTGTGAGTCTACGGATTCAGACAGAAACACCTTAGATATCAGAGAATTGGATACTTGTTATTCTACGCTTGTAACCACTCCGATGGCGTATTGGCCAATCATAGTATATTCCTAAGTCGACATAGGCATGGCGAAACACTATAAATCCTTGTATCGAACTATCTTTATTGTGCTTTTGTTAGAGTCTCCAGATTCTAACAGCCCGTCAACAATTAAAAGTGATGGATTATGTTGTCAAAATCAAACCCATGAATATCACATGACTTCAAAATATAACCAGAAAATTAACAAAAATCTGTTTATGTAGTCCTCTTTGCAGCACTTTGATGACTAATAATCTAATTTAAATTCTTCAATCACTTAACAGAAACACAGCAGCAACAATAGTTTCTAGCATCCAAATCTTCAAGTAGGGGTTGTAGAAGAGTTTTGAACTCCTGATTGCAAGGCAGCAGTCTAAAGTGAAATCCACATAAAATAAAAACAATATAGTAAATTCAGTAAATTCAAATTTTTACCTCTTTGTAGTTCCTCTAGATCAGAATACAAGGACATCTCCTCCTTTGTAGGTTCTGCAAAGAAATCAGGTTGCTCGGCTCTCAACCAATCACTAGTGCAAACTAGTGCCTCAACCATTTGAGGAGTCAATGAACTCCTAAAGGGATCAACTACCCTTTTCTCCAAGCTAAATGCATTCTCACTTGCCACAGTAGAGCAAGGAAAAAACCAAAATGTCTTTTGCAAGCTTTGAAAGATCAGGATATGCAGATGAATTCACACTCCAAATTTTTTCACCAAGGGATTGACTGGTCTATCAGCAAGGTACTTGTCCACCTCATTGGACATCATTTCTTGTTCATTTTCAAGTCTTTCTTGCATTAGATGAACAAGTAATTCTGCTTTTCCATCTTCGAAACCATCATAATCAACCTCTTCTATTGTTGCAGTACCATATGACCGAAAAGGTTGGCTTAAACCTCCCTCAGAAGTCAGAACCCCACATTCATCATACATTCTAAACAAGATTCTTCAAAATCGTAGTAATTGCCTCAATGATATCAGTTTTGACTCCCGCCCTTGCCAAAGCTTTTTGTTTTTTTATATTGAAGTTTCCAGCAAGGACATTTGCAATCACCATGATTTTATTCACGGTTTAAAAGCTACCCGAGTATTTCTTTCATCCCTTTTCCCACCCTTTGCAGAACAGGATCAAAATCATCTTTTGTCTTTTCATCAATTTCTGTTGGAAGGCCAATCATCTCAGAGAACTGCAAGTTTGCAGTCACTGATTTCCAAGCACTCGATTTGAGTATTGCCTCATAGAATTTCCAAATGCTTTTTTCAGCAGCGTTGTTAGCTTTGCTTGGTACCCAGTATCTGGAACAAAACTAAATGTTTGCCCACCAATTTTTGGTTCGATGTTCCAAGTTCCAACAAATCCGAGGTTATGTCCCAAACTTAAACCAACCATAGTTATCAGATGGATCTAAACTAGTGGCTAATTTCATAGGCAAGTTCATCGGTTACTTCCCTCAGAATATTTGAAATTGTCGATCATGCAATAATCAGAATTAGCATGGTTCAAATGGAAACATCACTGGGAAGCTCTAGGCACCAACATATCACAGAACCCATCACAAAACAAAACCCAGAAAAACAGATACCAGAATAGAGAGTTAAATTGGTATGAGATGTAATCCAACCATGTGCCGAGAAGACCAATGAAATAGAGATCTTCAGACGAGTAAGGTGGATTTTTCATTGAATTTCGCAAACGAAGAAATTGCCTCATAACATTGATGGTCTTGGGACAGAGTGCGTTTGCTTTAATAATAAAAGAGAGAAGAAATAAATGTGCCAGTAATATAAGGGCCTGAAGAATCAGAAAGAGGTCAAATTCAGGCGAGTGATCCTGGCGGATTGTATTTCGCAAGGTATTGAAAATCAATTGGCTGGGTCGTCGAGATCGAGACCCAGACAAGAAGCTATACTTGCTTATTATTCAAAGTAAACAATCATGAAATTGTAAACAAAATAACAAAGCAAAATAGAAAAGGGAGGAGAGATGTAGCGCAAGAAGCAACAGCGGCGACAGAGAGACTGAGGTTGTGTTTCTCAGATTGAAGTGTTTATATAGGAGATACCAGTAGGGTTTTGCTTGGTCAAGTGGTACTTTGGTAATTTTAGTAGCTATAGTTTGTGCTTCCCGGGTCGGGTCGGATCGGATCGGTTCGGATTGACTTGATGTCTTTTCCAGCGGTGTTGCTCTATTTAAACTACTCACAGTTAGCTCTAGATCCCCATCGTGAGAAATTTAACCACTGCCTTTAGGCGATTTTTCCCTCATATTTCGTGGTGTCGGGTTCATAGAGAGGGGATACCGCTGTTCCTCTTTCTCATCGTTTGCCATGATGGAGCATTGTGGTTTGCCATTTACGGGTCCAAGGAGTGAAGGGCTATCTATCCTTGATGACGGTGCCACCACGGCGGTACATGGTGGTGTAAATACCGCCTTTGAAGTCTACAAAGAAGTTATATATACGTGAATACATTTAGTCTACTGCTTTTGAGATTAGTTACCCTTCCAATTTGGAAGAGAGCCGCTAAACATATAATTACATAGTTACAACACCTTTGCTTCTGTCACTGGTACGTGAGTATCACTGGCCGCAGCAACGTTCCTCTGTCACTGGTACGTGAGTATCACTGGCCGCAGCAACGTACAGTTCAAACTTCAGACAGTACAATGATCAAGTACAAATGGTTGTAAAGTACCTATGTGCCGTGATTAAAAAGGTTGGGCATGACCAGGGATGCGGATTATCATGATCATGATGAATTCTCTAAAAACAATTTCGATGTTCATGGGATCTCAAAAGAAATATATAATTATGTTCAACATCAACTTCCAGACATGATCACATCCAAAATTCCAATTTAATAAGATCCATTAATTCTTACAAGCATCCCAACTCGGCCAAATGGCCGGTACAAGGAAATGTACAGATCAAGTGGCCAAGCCAAGTAACCTAAGCCCCAGGAAAAGCTTCTCATGTATTCCAACACAAGCCAAATCCAAAATTCATTCTGTATGGTGCGCGAAATAGGATTGAACATGTTAATAACTAGATCCAATGTGTGTTCAAGGAAGAAGAGACTAGTGATTGAGGGTTCATATCTGAAACTCCTTCCCACTAACATATTTCTAGAATTGGAAGGGACAAGTTTTAGATAGCAACCCCTTTCAAAACTAATCCATATCCTACATTCAAGTGACAACATTTTCTTGGCTTCCACATAAAATCTAGTCATTTACCCTATCCCATCCTATCCCAAGCAAGAGAAATCATCCACATGGCCAAAAGGCTATCCCATTTACGTTTTCGGAGTGCATATGTATATGATCTTGTATTTTACAAAACCTAAAATTAATACCTTTATATGTGTTTTGTTAAAGGGGGGTCTAATAACTCATAGTAAATTTACAAAAGCCTGCCTTTTCATAGCCAAAGCTTCAAGTTTGAACCTCTATTTTCCAGCATCCTACTTAATATGTTCCAGAACAGCATGATGGAAAGAAATTACAGAGATTTATAGAAATCTATTACTTACGGAGCTAAAAGTTCGCTACCCTGGGTGCTAACAAAATATCAGAACTAAGAAAAAAAATATCCAAGTGCAAAAGGTTAAAGCTTATTATGAATTGCAGGTTCCTATGATCCCAGCGCAGTAAGGAAAAAGGCAATAAATAGAGTTATAACCTCTCCTATCCAATTGAGATCTAACGTGTACACTAATACCTGCAATAATTTTCAACAGTCATACACAAGCACAGTTGAATAATACTAATAAACCCCTTAGACTAAAATCTTAATTCTACCAGAACAATTTTTCTTCTAAATGAGGCATTAGTTTGTCGCTGACAGAGGCAGTCATCTACATCTTTCCTAGAGCCACCCATATGTTATGACACACATTTTGACTTGGCAGAACTTAGAACCTCTAGATTGGATCAGGCTAATGATAAGCAAACCACCTTATACGTTTCTTACACACTGATATCAAGTCCCTACATGCTATGATGATTCAGTACTATCACATCACTAGATTAAGCCACTAGAACCCACCAATCTGACCAAAGAAACTTAGAAATAATCAACAATCAAAGTTTTACAAACTTCTCATAATTGTTACCATATCACTATTACTAGGTAAACTTCACACTGCAAGCCTCCTTTTCAAATTCCTTGTTTTACCCTCTCTTTATGAAACATTTCTAAGTGATCAACCACTTGGTTTTCTACTACAGCAAAACAAACTGAACCACAATTACTCGCCTAAAGAACTGCACATTCTAAGTCAAATCTAACGGTTTCTTTCCTCAACCAACCTGTCCCTATTCAAAAAAACTCAACCTAGTACCTCCTATTACTAAAGGTACAATAGCTCGCACCACAAACCATCAGACTTGCATTTCTGATCTAAATATTGCCTACAGTCTGTCAATTTAACAACACGAAGGCATTCTAGCTATAGCTTAACTGCCAGTGCAACGGTACTATATCAAACAAACAAATAAATAAAGTCGAATCACAAAATCGAACAGAAAATCTCTTACTAGAGCATAGCAATTAAACACTATAACCGAATCATGAAACTGAACAGCAATTCTCTTACACAGAATCAAGCACATTACGCCACCAGAGCTAGCAGCAAGCACATTATTATATCCAAAAAACCACAGTAAAGCTCTAGTCTCCAATTACAAATTCAATTCAATTATAAAAAGCCTTACGGAATGTCCCAGGGCTTGGCCTCGGGAATAGCAACGACCATACCTTGGAGCTCATTGGTGAGGACGATCTGGCAGCCCAGCCTGGAGTGCTTGTTGAGAACCCTAGCCCTAGCGTACTTCTTGAGCAAGTACTCCTCGTCGTAAGTCCGCGGCGGCAGCTTATCGAACCACTCCTGAGCGATGTTGACCTCGCACTCCGACGAGCAGGCCTCGATGTCTTCAAGGCGGTGGGAGGCGGGGTCGATCAGGCCGTTGTTGGCGAGGGCTTTGAGAAGTGTGTGACCGGAGAGTCCGACGATCTCTCGCTTCCGGCCGTCGACGTCGATCGCGAAGAGCTTGACGATGCGGTCGGAGACTTTCTTGGAGGAGGAGGCGGAGGCGGTGGCGGAGGATCTGGAGATGAGGGATTTGGAGAGGGAAGGGAGGCTGTGGATTTGGGAGCGGAGGGAGGCCATCGCCATTGCTGTGGTGGTTGTTTTGTTTTTGGGCTGTGAGAGTGGTGATGTGCTCAATTTGTTGTTTCGGAAACTCTTTTTTCTTTGGAGTAAGTGTATTTCAAAAATTAATTGGAAATGGAAAAATTGAAATAAATAGGCACTCTTGCTACTTTAAGATTTTTTTTTTTATATAAAAAATAATAAATGGAAACTCTTTTTTTCTTCGGAGTAATTGTTTTTTAAAATTATTTGAAAATGGAAAAATGGAAATAAATAGAGGGTCTTGCACTCTTGCTACTTTTAGATTTTTCTTTTAAAATAAAATAATTGTGGCATGATGAGTTACCACTCTAGGACCTGAAACAATTTAGATATGACCCCTCCCCAATATATGATTTTCACCCCTTTCCTCCACCGGAACTAAAGACGTTCATTTATCACATAAAACTTCATGAGAAAACGAAGAATACAATTGATTCAGGACTAAAACAATCTAAAAATATCATATTACAAAGTTATCAGAGTTTCAAACAAAAAATCCTAGTGACATAAGAAAAGAAAAAACAAGATCTAAAATAACAAAGAAGTAAACATAGTCGGGATCCGGTATAAGCCAGACCAAGTCGGTTTTTTCTATCAGTCAAGTTGATGTTTAATGCTTATACACATCTGCACTGAAAAAAAAAAAAAAAAAGCCCGGCTCAGGCCTAGACAAACATGTTCAGGGCTCTTTTAAATAGGGGTGGATTCGGTTCCATTCGATCGGTTTTTGACCAAAACCGAGAACCAAACCGAACTAAAAATTCAGTTCGGTTCGGTTCGGTTTTTTATTTTTAGAGGGAGTGAACCGAAAACCGAACCAAACCGAACGGTTCAGTTCGGTTCTTTTTTTTTTTTTTTTTTACAAAAAATGTAATATTAAATATTTGTATTTAAAAAAAACTTAGTGAAAAATTCAAAATTCGCTAATTCGACAATTCAAGTAGTTGAGTTTTTTTTGTTCCTGATGGTTCCTTATTTTTATAAGCATACGCATACAATCTATTGGTAATATTTATGACAACAAATCATCAATCTACAAAAATTGTAATCACCAAAGTCTTAACTCTTAAAAATTCAAACTATGACATCATAATTTAATATTTTTAAATTTAAAAAATATGGCCTTGGATTTTTTAGGCAGCACAACACTCTTAATATTTTACCTAGAGTCCTACACGGACATTTTGAATATTTTGACATGCACACAACCTCACACAAAAACAAAATAAAATATAAAATATTAATAAAAAAGTAAAATATATAATCATAAAATCTAAAATCACATTAATCAAATCAAATATTTAATAATAAAATACAAAACGACATCTTTTTAATGAGAATTCAGTTTTTTTGTTCGGTTCGGTTTTTCACAAGGTAAAACAAAAAACCAAACCGAATTGATTCGGTTCGGTTCGGTTTTTTCCTTTCGGTTCGGTTTTTTTCGGTTCGTTTTTTTTCAGTTTCGGTTCGGATTTCGGCTCGGTTTTTTTCGGTTTTCGGTTTCGAATGTCCATCCCTACTTTTAAATGCATATGAGCTGAAGTAAAACTATAATTGCTAGTTGAGTTGGCTGGATATTATTACAATATCCTCCACGACACAACGGCCCCTCTTATTCAATCTCTTGTTTCCTACTCTTTCTACATATCCTTCTTTGTTTTCTATTTTGTCTTCTTTTTTCTCACCATATTTTCCTATTTCTTATTAGTATTTCTTACTTTTATTCTTATTTTCTTTCCCAAACTTTACCTTTATAATTTCCTTAACAAAATTGGGTTTAATACTTTGAGATGAACACATGCAAATTCATCAAGCAAGAAGAAAAAAAGACAAATACTTTTTTTTTTTTTCTATAAGAAGAAAGCCAAATACTTTGAAAACATTACTGACGAGTATATTACACATGTGGACAGCTTAGATGGGTGAACGAAATCAAAGCAAGAAAAAAGAATCAATGGATCGAGAACATAGTAGAAAAAATGTGGAGATAAAATTGTTGTGGTTTGCAGATCGATTGAGATCGGAGAGTTGTAGAGAGTTGCAGATTGAAGTGAGTTTATAATGAGCTTATAGATCAGGATTCAAATAAGAGTGCATGGTAGATATCATCATCCCAAGAGTGAATTTCCTTTCGCAAAATGTCATAATTGAATGGAAGGTCCGATTATATGAGCATGACAAAAATATAATTAAGAAGTCACATAAAAAAGAGACAAAGATCGATTAATTATATTGACTAATCACTAATGTGATATAAATTCTTAATTATTTCATATAAGGAGAATGATCGCTGGTTCATGAAATCAAAAATCTCGAATAATCCTGTTTTGTTTACGCGCGCTAGGCAATGGAGAACAAAACTTATTACAATCTATCCCTCGAACTATCACTTCAAAACATTTACATCAGACATTTAGTGGTGGTGGTGATCTTAGCGGACAAAAGAAATAGCAGTTGCAAGTATTTAAATTTGTTTCATCACATTTTCCAGAACCACCACCACTAGCATGCACATTACTGCAGATTGCGTTGCAGTCCTGAATGACCTCGCAAGAACCCACTGCTTCGTAGCAAATACCTATATTTGCTGTCACAAACATCCCCATCACTGCAACTGCATGCCATAACCGTTTGTAAACTGATGTTAGTTACTTTAAAACTTTCGCTACAAGCCTACAACACGTACAGAATGTGATTTGCGACAACTAAATTGCTGGGAAATAGCCCCATTTTGTATCTTATAAACATGTAGCTTAATGAAATATAATGAAATTGTGCATATGAAATCTCACAAGCAACTAATGTAAAAATTTGATAAACTCACAGAGTAGCGATTCGCATGTGTTAGGAGTACTTGAAAGTGATATATCTACCTGATGCAAGAAGGAGTAGAGCAAGCTGTGTGCAAGATATGGTGGCCATCGAGCTCTCTCTGTGTTAATGTTTAATATCTATTGAAATTCTAATGGATGTATGTGTTCTTGGAATCATGGTTATATTTATATGGTGATCGTGAACATGTGACTGATTACATTTCCCCTTATAGAAGATCTGATCGAATTGCTGTGTGATAATTTTCTCATTTAGTACAGATTATTTAATCTCTAATTAGTCCGTTTGCAGTATGTTTTATAAACATGTAATTGTTCTGTCATCGATTTACTTCCAAAAAGTTAGTATACAAATTAGAAATAAGGAACGACGAATTCATTTTTATTAACATTCTTAATATTTGATTTGATTTTCTTTTTGTGGGGACATTTTCTATTTCAAACTCCTAGCTCTTTGACTCTTACATGTTAAATGGAAATATATGAAAATCCTTAAAAAATTCCTTTATTTCCTTAGTTTGTTTCTTTTTTCTTGAATGAGCAGTATTTATCAAGATAACACACCAATCAAAGTTGACAATAACTTAAACTCGATCTCCAGCTTAGCCTATAACTAAACTCACAAAGCCAAAAATACACATACATTTTCAAAGCAGTTTGAAGATCTTTTATTTTTCTCAAAAGAAAAACTGAAATACCTTACTTCCTTGCCTGCAGAGGCCATTCAAAAAAATTTAGATCAATATTGTGAAATGAAAATTTGACTTGCAATTAAGAACTCATGTTGATATAAATACATATTGAATAAGTGCGTGATTACATTTTGACGATTTAAGTTATTTTTAAGGAAATTTTATGCGAAACCTCTTTGTTTCACCAAAATTTGTAAAGAGTGAAAATGGATTGAGGATTCTTAGATCTCTCTCCCATGTCCCAACTAGAAAATTCAGGATATTGACTTATGTTCTCTTATTGGTCGAGTCCTCCCACATGCAAGGTTAGAGTTTCTCATATATCCTTGTATTGCGAGCACCCTCCGATCAGTTGTGCTTAATTTATGTTTCCTAGCTTTTTTTTTTTTTTTTTTTGATAAGATTGTGTTCTAGCTATTTGGGTTCGGATTGTTATTCTATGAAATTGGAGTTAGGAGAGTCTAGGACTTTAGGTTATATGAAAACCCTAGATTGGAATAAAAAACTATAGCCCTTGAGAGAGAAATCAATATGGCGCAGCCGCTAAAACGCAGCTGCTGCAGCAGCAGCTTAGCAGAAACCGTAGCCAACATAGAAGAACTCGTTACAGAAATCCTTGTGCGTTTACCAGCTCGACCACTGGTCCGGTTTAAAGGCGTCTCCAAACACTGGCTCTCTCTTATCTCCAACCCTAACTTCTGACGACGTCATCGCCACACCCTTAGGAACCCACACTCCCCCATCTCCGCCTTCTTTCTTGAATTAAGATTTAGCGAGTATTGTATCATCCCTCGTGACCTTGATCATGGTAGCAACTGTGGCAACCAAAACCTAACTGAAAATCCAAGATCATATCCACTCATCTGCAATCCTAGCTCTGGATTTGGTTCACGAACTAGGTGAGATTCAGATTATCCAGTCATGCAATGGCCTCCTCTTGTTCCGTCATCCAGCTAGTAGTCTTGTTCTTTATGTTCTCAATCCCACAACCAACAAGTACTCCACACTTGCTCCTCCAGCTGCTGCTGCTGCCACTACTCATACTGATACCCGACTCTTCGGCTACGCTTTGGCTTTCGACCCTTCCAAATCACCTCATTATAAATTGGTCTGCCTTTGGTTTGCCAAAGAAAATGTTCGAGGCCTCTTGCGGCCGTGCCACAACATAGAGATATATTCCTCCGAGACTCGAAGTTGGAAGCTTCTCGATTCTTCTTTCGACACTCAACCTCAAGTCTTCTACAAAGCTGCCGTATACTGTAACGGCGCAGTTCACTGCGTTGGCCATGATTGCGAGATGTCATACTATCGATCACATAGATGAAGAGCGTGTTGGATTCGTCGATGGATTCCCCATTAGTAAATGGGGCAATTTCTATACGAGGGTGTACGTCTAGATATTTTCGGGAGTCTCATGGTGGTGGCCGTTTGCATCTTATTGATATTCACAGGCAACGTCGTGCAAAATTTCAAGTCATGGAGATGGGGAAAGACTATTCTGGCTGGTTTGTCAAGTACATTGTGAATATTGATCCCTTATGCCCTGCTTACATACCCGCACTTCCTACATAATTATCTTTTTGTTATCCTCTCTCTTGCTCCAGAGGAAAATGAAGAAGATGAGGAAAGTTCATCTATGTTGTTGCTGCATCACTACCAGAAAAAAGGTTTTTCCTGACGAAAAAAAAAAAACGACCGACGACTAAAAATTTTCGTCGGTAATTCTATAGAATGGCCGACGATTTTATTTTTCGTCGGTGAAAAATAAAATCGTCGGCCATAGTATAACCATAGCCGACGATACTATTTTTTCGTTGGTATAAACAAAAATCGTCAGCTATATTCATATTTCAGTCGACGATTTTAGATTTTCGTCGGCCTTTCTCTGAAACATTAGCCGACGAAAACTTTTGAAATTTTGGCCGACGAAATTGACATTTTCGTCGGCTATAAGTCTATATATTTTTAGATCTAGACAACAGCTGCTCATTTAAAAAAAAAAAATTAAAAAAAAACGGGAGAAAGAGTGAAAAATTTGTGGGTATTGTTGAAATCGGTCCTCTCTTACATTGTGGAGCTATATATAGGTACGTATATGTGTATATATGTTGATTTTGAGTTTTAGTTAAGTTGATTTTGAGTTTTAGTGATTTTGAGTTAGTAAGTGATTTTTTGTTTTGTTGTTGTTTTAGTGTTAGAATGTATGTATATATGTTGATTTTGAGTTGTAGTTGAGTTGATTTTAAGTTAGAGTTTAATTATGTGTTTTAATTTGATGTTATTTTAATTAGTGTTAAAATATATATATATATATATATATATATATATATATATATGTGTGTGTGTGCATGTTTGTGTGGAGTTTAATTATATATATATATATATATGTTAATTAATGGTTGTTGATAGTGTAATTAACTTAAATAATGGTTGATATATAGTGTAACTTAAATAATGGTTGTTAATGGTATATATATATATATATGAGTTGATGTTGATAATAATATATATTGTAATGTAATTAATTATTAAGGATTTATATATATATATATGTATGTACGTGTTAATTAATTTCTTATTAATTAAAGTTATATATATATATATATATATTATTTTCAGGCTATATATATATGAATCCGGATAAGAGTTGGATTTCGCTTCCAAGGCATGACCGACGATACACTACAGGAGTTGTGAATTTTTTGCAGTTCGTCGAGAAAAATGCAAACGGGAATGAATACCATTATTGCCCGTGCAATAAATGTAGGTGTCGTAGTGATATGTGTCGATTTCCGATTAGGACAGTATGGGAGCACCTAAAGAGTAAAGGGTTTTGGCTGAAGTACACACGTTGGATATATCACGGTGAGCCATCATTAGATGGATCGCATGATCATGGGCAGTTTTTTTAGGCGGGCAGTAGTAGTACATCCAACGATCCAACAATGACATTCGTCAACGACGTGTTTCCTTTTGAAAGCGGTGTACTTGGGGAACAACATATGCATGACCCGGTGCAGTCCTTCCCACAAGTTGTCAACACTGCTGCCTTTGACAAGTACAACAAACTGATTGCATTGCAACAGACCCCTGTGTCTTCAAGTTCTGAGAAGACAGTTCTTGAAAGTGTGATGGAGGTAATGAGGATTAAAGTCGAGACAAAATCGACTATCAGGCAAGTGGATGAATATCTATAGTACACTTCTTCGTTGTTGGAGGAGGGTCATCGTAATCCTACCAATCACTGTAAGGTCCGAAGTATCCTCAAAGATCTAGGGCTTTCCTACATTAAGATCCATGCATGCGCATTTGACTGCGTTCTCTTCTGGGGTAAAGATGCAGAAGGGAATGACCTTGCTAGCCTTGACGCATGTCCGATATGTCATTCTGACCGATATAAGTTGACGGGAGCAGGCAATAGGAAACCTGTGAAAGTGGTTCGGTATTTTCTGTTGAGAGATAGGCTTGAGCGGTTGTACATGTCAGAAACCACGGCAAAAGCTATGAGATGGCACGGTGAGCGGGACGCGGGAGACGCAGATATCATGACACACATCTCTGACGGAGCTGCTTGGAAGCATATAAACAATGAGTTTCCTCATTTTGCGTCAGATGTTAGAAACGTCAGGCTCGGGCTCTCAACCGACGGGTTCAACCCTTTCGGCACCATGAGTCTTTCATACAGTATATGGCCGGTAGTTTTGGTACCTTACAACCTTCCTCCGTGGATGTGCATGAAGAAGGAATATAATATGTTGACGTTGTTGATTCCGGGGCCTGGTTACCCAGGGAAATGTCTCGATGTGTATATGAGACCATTGATTGAAGAGCTTAAGGAATTGTGGGACGTTGGTCATCCCACTTTTGACAAGTACAATGAGGAGACGTTCCTGATGCATGCCATGGTTATTGGTACCATCAGTGATTTTCCTGCTTATGGGATGTTGTCGGGCAGCGTTGTTAGGGGATAGAAGGCTTGTCCAGAGTGCCTCAGCGATTATGGGAGCACCCCTCATTGCAACAAGATATGCAGAATGGGACATCGTGTGTTCCTTCCGGTGGATCACCACTGGCGTTACGAGTCCGCCACATTTGATGGAACCGAAGAACACGATGGCCCTCCCAGAAGATGGACGGGAAGAGAAATTTTAGCAGTGCTTAATGAGTACGATTTTGGGCCCCTCAGCAATCATCCCGATATTGTAGTGGAAATACCTGAAAGACCTGAGGAGTACAAATTCTGGACACATAAGAGCATATTGTGAGAACTCCCGTACTGGTGTGAGTTGTTAATCCGTCACTTCCTAGACGTTATGCACATAGAAAAAAATGTTTCTGAAAGTGTGGTGGGCACAACGCTGAACTTGGAGGGGAAGACGAAAGACGGTCCTAAGGCTCGCACTGATCTGCAAAACATGACTATCAGAAAACAACTATGGTTGAAACAAGGGAAGAGAAAAATGCCTCAAGCTCCTTACACCGTCAAGCCTGAGCATAAATCAGAAATTTTCCATTGGATAAGTCGGGCCAAGTATCCTTCAGGCTTTGCTGGAAATATAGCCAAGTGTGTGAACAGACAATTCAACAATCTTTACGGGTTGAAAAGTCATGACAATCATATCCTGCTACAACGTCTCTTCCCTGTTTTCATTCGACCGTTTCTTCC
Organism: Potentilla sterilis; assembly: GCA_963682095.1. NCBI lineage: Eukaryota > Viridiplantae > Streptophyta > Magnoliopsida > Rosales > Rosaceae > Potentilla > Potentilla sterilis. The sequence continues at coordinate 15,512,700 of OY821757.1, forward strand.
CCGTCACGTTGTGGAGCCGTTAGTAGCGTTGGCAAGATTTTTCCAGAAGGTATGCACACGGGAAGTGAGAAAATCTGACCTCCGGGAAATGCAACAAGACATCGTTCATATCATGTTTAAATTTGAGATGATATTTCCTCCAATTTTTTTCGACATCATGCCTCACCTCATGATCCATCTTCCTCAGCAGTTGTTGCTTACCGGTCCTGTGCACTTCACTTGAATGTATCCGATGGAAATGTACGTATTTTACACCTTATGTTAATTTCCTCATCAATATATGTGATTTAGTATTAATGTATTATCATAACACTTTAAAAACTTGATTTATAGGCAACTTGGACAATAAGGTGATTTTGTCCAAAACAGATCCGCACCTGAAGGATGTATAGCTGAAGCATATATTGCGCACGAGTGCGTCACCTACATGAAGCTGTATCTAGGAGCGTTACAGGAAAACATACCGGAAGACGTACCTTCACAGTTCAATCTTTCCATACTCTCCGACGATGTTGTACTCGGTGGAAAAATGCCAGTTTCCTACAAGTTGAAAGATTATGAGGTAGCCATTGCACATTGGTGGGTACTAATTAACTGTTTAGAAGTTCAGTTTTGGAAGAACATGCATTTAAACTGTGAACAAGTAGGAGGTGATCTCGATTACCACAACCGGACATTCGCAGAGTATTTCGGCCGCTGGGTACGTAACTTTAACATTATTCTATACCTATTTATATATTATTGTGTATAATTATTCATATTTATAGTTGATTTTGATGGTTGCAGATGAACCTTATTAAAAATGATAATCACCCAAATTGGTCGCACAAACTCAGACTTCTAGCGATGAAGCCGGTCTATTCAAAAGTTTATGCGACGTGCAAGGTGAATGGTGTGTTATTTCGATGTGAAGAGAGAGACGTCAGACTGAAAACACAAAATTCAGGGGTTATGGCACATGGTGGGGATGATGGAGTTGACTATTACGGTGTTCTCCATTCAGTTGTAGAACTGCATTATGGGGAAGGCATGAAAATGCACCTTTTCAAGTGTAGATTGTTTGACACACGGTCGCAGAGCATGAAAACCGATCAATACGGCATAAGTTCTGTGAACACTAGTACATCATGGTATGAGGATGACCCGTTCGTTTTAGCCACATGGGTGAAACAAGTGTTTTATCTTGATGATCTCGCCAAGGGTGACCCGTGGAAAGTAGTCAACACTATCCACCATCGCAACATTTACCAGGCGTCTACACTTGGAGTGGCTGAAGAGAACGAGGAATGTGGCACCGCGTATCAAGAGCCCAACTCAAACGGTATTCCTGACTCCTCTTTTATTCGCCTAGACACGCCGGTGCGAATTCGATGTGAAGAGCCACTGCTTGTTGATGTTGATCCAAATGAAGAAACTAACGAGGACTCTAGTGGTGAGGAAAGACATAGATTACCCCTATCGAGCAATTCAGAAACCGAAGAAGACTCATCCGATGATTCGAATTACAATCCGCCGGATTAAGTAATTTAGATGATGTAATACTTTCATTTGTAATCCACTAATTTCTAATGAACGGGCGTAGGGATGAGCCTCCCAGTTAGGTTGGGTTCCAAACCTCTTAAAAAACATGAGAAATATGTTGACTGCTGGGTTTCTGTTTTCTTGATGTTCAATTTTGGTTATATATGAACAGGAAATAGGAATACGAGAGGTGTAAACCTACTGATTTTTTTTTACCTTTTTCATAAAATGGCCGACGAAAAATACGTTATTTCGTCGGCTATACTAATAATAGCCGACGAAAAATTCATTATTTTGGTCGGCAATAACTATATTGGCAAATACATATTTATTTTAGACAGAAAAAGACAAAAGAATAGCCGTCGACTACGAGTCTCTCGTCGGCTATGATTTTAAAAAAAAAATAAAAAAATGACCATATTCCATTTTCTATCACTAACAATAAACCATTGCTTCATCCTTCAAATGCAAAAATGTTGTGAAATAAGATATGACCGAAATAATGAAATACATTCAGGGGTTGAAAATTTATAAGATTCCGATAAAATCTATGTGCCGAATGCAACATTTAACTTTTGCCATTTGAGTCATCCAATTTTTCATTTGAGTCAGAGGGTTTCCAGTCCTTCGAGACAGAGTACAGTTTTCGATGTAGATAAACAGCACTGCCAACTGAACTTTGCTTCAACTTCCTTGCCAACTGTTTTTTTTTCAGATGTATAGCCGACGAAAATTCATTATTTCGTCGGCCATAAATATTAAAAAATACATATTTTATTTTAGATCTAAAACGACAAAAGAATAGCCGACGAGTACGGGTCTCTCGTCGGCTATGATTTTTTTTTAAAAAATAAAAAAATGACCATATTCCATTTTCTATCACTAACGATAAACCATTGTTTCATCCTTCAAATGTAAAAATGTTGTGAAATAAGATATGCCCGAAATAATGAAATACGTCTGCGATTGAAAAATGACAAGATTCTGATAAAATATGAGTGCCGAAAGATGCGGTCAAAGGTTTTATTCCTTCGTTTCCCTAATGGTAGCGTTACCTTCGGTAAATATTTTGAGGATAATTTTTATACAATTAGTTGCATCTCATCGATTTGAAACTATTATCTGTTGAAGGTCAGGCCAAAAAACGTCATTTAGACAGGCCTATTACCATTTCTAAGCGTTTAAAGGTTTGACTCACCCGGTTAACCGTTCCGATCGAGCCTTTAACGTTGTCAGCTGAAGTTGGATTTTTTTTCCATACATGTATTTAATCTTAACGGTGATATCTGACGGTTGGAATAGATTTTATAAACTTTTAGATTCAAAATCAGAACATATGCACTAATGTTCTTTAACTTGTTTACTAAGTGTTTAAGTGAATGTATAGTTTCAAATAGTTACTATACGTAGACTCTTTAAATGCAAAAATGTTGTGAAATAAGAGATGACCGAAATAATGAAATACGTCTACGGCTGAAAAATGACAAGATTCCGATAAACTTTGTGTGCCGAATGTTGCGGTTAACTATTTTATACTTTCGTTTTCCTATGGGTAGCCTGACGTTCGTTAAATCAATTTTGGAAAATTTTTATACGATTAGTTGCATCTCATCGATTTGAAACTATTATCTGTTGAAGGTCAGGCCAAAAAACGTCATTTAGACAGACCAATTACCATTTTAAGCGTTTAAAGGGTTGACTCACCCGGTTGACCGTCCCGATCGAGCCTTTAACGTTGTCAGATGTAGTTGGATTTTTTTTCATACATGTATTTAATCTTAACGGTGATATCTGACAGTTGGAATAGATTTTATAAACTTTTAGATTCAAAATCAGAACATATGCACTAATGTTCCTTAACTTGTTTACTAAGTGTTTAAGTGAATGTATAGTTTCAAATAGTTACTATACGTAGACTCTTCAAATACAAAAATGTTGTGAAATAAGAGATGACCGAAATAATGAAATACGTCTACGGTTGAAAAATGACAAGATTCCGATAAACTCTGTGTGCCGAATGTTGCGGTTAACTGTTTTTTACTTTCGTTTTCCTATGGGTAGCATGACGTTCCTTAAATCAATTTTGTAAAATTTTTATACGATTAGTTGCGTCTCATTGATTTGAAACTATTATCTGTTGAAGGTGAGGCCAGAAACCGTCGTTTAACTAGACTAATTTCCGTTTTTAAGCGTTTAGAGGTTTGACTTAGTGGTTTGACCTACAGTTTAGCCGACGAAAATTATATGTCGTCGGCTAAACTCTTGCGATCCGCGTCTTTTTATTGTCCGCCGTTGGATGGCTCAGATCCAACGGCTTTTGATTTTCCAAAGCATAGCCGACGAAATATTTTAAATCGTCGGCTATTCTCTCAGTTTAGCCGACGAAATATAATTTTCGTCGGCTAAACTCTTGTGATCTGCACCTTTTTATTGTCCGCCGTTGGATGGCTCAGATCAGACGGCTGCTGATCTTCCGAAGTATAGCCGACGATGTTCATAGAATAGCCGACGACATTCAAAGAATAGCCGACGAAATCTTTTAATTCGTCGGCTATTCTCTCTGCAATAAAAACAGAAAGCCGCAGCAGCCCGACTTTTTCAACCCTAAATCCGCAAAAACTCTTCATCCGCTCCTCAAATCGGCCGTGCGTCTCCTCCATTCCGATAACGTCGTCGTCCTCCTCCTCCTAGACACGCTGAAATCCGGCCTCCTCCTCCTCCTAGACATCCCGAAATCCGGCCTCCTCCTCCGACCGGCCTCCTCCTCCTTCCCCTCCTCCTCCTCCGCCAAAACAGATCCGAAGGTTTTTTGGTTTTTTTTTTTTAATTTATTTTAATTTTATAATTTAGGTATATAATTTAGATATTTAAGTGTGTGTTAAATTGTTATATATATTGGTTATATGTATAAATTGTTAGATTAATTATATATATAAATTTGTAGATTAATTATATAAATTGTTATATATTTGTTAATATTGGTTATATGTTAATGTATATTTTAATTGTTATATATAAATTATTAAATTAATTATATATATAAATTAGTAGCTGTTCAAGGAAGGTTAATTCCGTAACTTCCGTGGTGTGTCTTGTCCTAATAAGGCTAGTAGTCTAGATTCTTTATTAGATAGGGAATCCCTGATCACCAGGGATACTTGATGTAATGCCTATATAAAGGCCTCCTTATCAATCAATAAAGACACAGTTTACTATCATCTATTTCTCCTAGAACACGTTATCAGCACGATGCTCTAGCCTCTCGTCTAATAGCCCTAAAACCCTAAAAACCCTAATTCCGAATTTTTTTTCGAAACCCTAACCTACCGTCGGCCGCCGATTCTTCCCTTCGGCACCGTCGGCCTCTTCTCAGCAGCACCTGCGCTGCCCGCCTGCCCCCCTCCCTTGCGTGCCATAACTTGCACGCATACCCGAAGATTCAAGATTGCTCGCAAGCCAAGCAAGCGGCTTTTGAAGCCTAGTTCGTTGTTGAGAAGAAATCAAGAAGAATCGAAGAAAACAAGCTTCCCCAAAAGTCAAGTTTCGTTTGATCAAACTTCACTTGAAGAGTAAATATTTTATAAACGTTCCCGCTTCTGAACTTTCAATAGTTGGGTTTTGTTTTTCTTCCGGGACCTTTTCGTGTCCCTGCTACCTCATCCCGATTCTATCGCTTCTCGGGACGGCATACGGGGATTTAGTCACCCCGGTGCCAACGTTTATTGGGGTAACTGTGATGTTACCGGCCACCGTTATGCTTGTGACTGTGATGTCACTGTGAACCATAACGTATTCTTTTCAAAAGAAAACAAAGGGAAGATATCGATTGTGACTTGAAGTCACGTTAAGCATCGATTTATGTGACCATGATATATCTTGGCACTGTTCTAATAGAACAATCAAACTTGATTAGTATTCAAATATACTAACGTCTCTCTGTTTGTGTTCTGTAGATGGCTGACACTCAGCGTCCAGAATTTGACATCTTGGATGTCCAAGGCAAGGAATACAAAAGGTGGATCTCAGATGTAGAGAACACCTTCATTGGTAAAAGATTTACCGCCACCATCAACCCTCCTGAGGATGAAAGCTTACAAGCTTCTCCTGAACAGAAAGCACAAGCCCTGATGTTTCTCAGGCGCCATATCCATCCAACTCTCAAGAAGCAATACCTGAGGAAAACCGATCCCAAAGAGCTATGGGATATCCTCAAGGACCGATTCGACAATGTGCATGACGCACAACTCCCAGACCTCATGTCCGATTGGGAGCAAATCCGCTTATTGGATTTTGATTCCGTCCAGGAATATCATCAAACTATGCTAAACTTGCAATCTGATTTGAGCTTTTGTGGGGTCGAAAAGACCGATGACGATATGATGGAGAAGACTTTCACGACGTTCCCAGAATCTGTGTCCATGTTGTCGCATCAGTACCGCGATCTCTATCAAAACCTTCAGTGATTTGATGAATGTGCTTCAAAGAAAGGAGAGGTACCATGAGTTGATTCTTACCACCAATAAGAGGCCTCGATGACCGAAATTCATTGCGGAATCTCATCAAGCCCGTGGTAAAGCTTCTAAGCAAAGGCATCAACCTCATGAACGTCAAGCACCACCACCACGTACGCCAAGAGCAACACGTGGCGGACGAGGAGGGAGAAGAGGCGCCGGCCGTGGCCGACAGCTTTCTTGGACAAGGGATGGTGGCGGCGGCGCCGCTCCCAGAGGGAGGAACAGTTTTGGTTCCTGCCCTAGGCGTGGTGGCCATACGCCGAACAATGCTTCGGCTCCTTGCTTCAAATGTGGCTCTAAGAATCATCTTCAACGCGATTGCACAGCAAGTAGAGAGATTCAAGCCGCTTACAAGAAACACAAACAATACATAGAACAAGAAACGAACTATGTAGGAGACTTTGAGGAAGAAGAATACGATGAGGAAGATGCCAACTTCACCATCGATGACTTCCAACCTACCAAGAAACGTAGGACTCAAGAGTATGATACTCCGGATTATGAATAAGTATTTGACTTAGGTCATGAGATACATATTCAAGTTTGATTTTGATTGTTATTTTGACATAATATAGTCAATAAATCACGACTTTGTTCGATAAGTCGTTCTATTTAGAACAACCTTGATGTACTTTTGAGTTGTCATCAATAAAAATTCTCTTATTCAATAAATGATCTGAGATTTTTACATCCCAATGAAAGCATAAATGGTTCAATAATGCGTCCAATTCTCAATGACATAATTATTTTGAGTTCACCACAGTTCTGGTGATGTTAACTCATATCCGAAATAAGATCACAAAGACAAAACGAGAGACTCGCGATCCGCCAGGCCTCGCTCGCCATGGATACTTGCCAACTTGGCTGCGATCCGCCAACTTGGCCGCGATCCGCCAACTTGGCTGCGACCCGCCAGGTCTCGCTCGCCATGGCTATTCGCCAACTTGGCTGCGACCCGCCAGGCCTCACTCGCCATGGCTATTCGCCAACTTGGTTGCGATCCGCCAGTCCTCGCTCGCCAATGCCACTCAGCACTTGGCCGCGACTCGCTAGGCCTCACTCGCCATGGCCACTCGCCAGCTTGGCTCAACACCGAATCCGGTTTTTTGAAACCAACAATCGATAGCCTATCGAACAAATGCAACTTTTGCATCAATGGCTCGACAACGACGTGTCTTCGGACTTGCCATGCTTCGGATTTAGCTCAACCGTCGCATCGCATTGCCTCAATGCCTGACCGACCCTCACCACTCGCCTTGCTTCGGCTCGGCCTCAAGGTAGCTTCGGCCTTACCACAGCTTCGGCTTTGGTTTGGCCCCGGCCTTTGCCTTAGCCTCGGCCTTGGCTCGGCCACGCCACCTACGACGGTGTCCGGTCTCAATCTCTGACCTAGGCTATGTTAACTCTCAATGTTGGTATTCGGTGATTAAAATAAGGCTTATCTCTTTCTCTCAAGTTATGTCGATGCCATGGCTCTGTTATTGGCCTTAATGCACTTCATTTTGTGATGATATATTGCTTCAGTACACTTACTTTAAAGTGTTCGCCAAAGTCTAAAGTAGACTATTGATTCAATTTACATTGTTTTTGTAGATGTATCAAGGCGAGATTGAGTGTTTGTTGGATTGTGCAACAACTCACACGATTCTGGGGAATCGGCAATTGTTTTCGGATTTTTCGCCAAGAGAATTATCGTTATCTACGATGACAGGAACTGGACCCGTCATTAAGGGTCGTGGTACTGCTCAATTCTTATTGCCAAATGGCACTGAAATTCGAGTAGAGGACACCCTATATGCGCCTAAGGCGCCAAGAACCTTGCTAGCTTTCAAGGATGTGCGTGACAACGACTATCACCTCAACACTTATGTTGAAAATGGAACTGAATATCTGTTGATCACCTCCACTCAATCTATACGCACTCGCATTGTGGAGAAGTGTAAGCGAGTTCGAAATGGCATGTATTTCACAACCATTCGAGCCAACGAATCTCATGTTGTTATATTATGTGATTCTGATGCTTATAAGCTTTGGCATGATAGACTCGGTCATCCGGGTCGTGATCTGATGATCCATATTTTGAAATGCTCCCACGGTCATCCATTTTTCAGATCACAAAAGCACAGAGGGCGCCTTGGCCTCAGTTCGGCCGCCATGCCGTCGATAGCCGCCTCTCGGCTCCAAGGAGAGGTTCGGCCTCCTCCTGCTTCTCATGCTTCTGTAGCGATGTCTAATGCTCATCGTTCGTTTTGCAAAGCTTGTTCACTAGCAAAACTTCAAGCAAGACCATCTTTTGCTATTGATAACAAACAGAATATTCCGTTCCTACAACGAATACATGGTGATATTTGTGGACCTATAACACCAGAATGCGGACCATTTAGATATTTCATGGTTCTGGTTGATGCGTCAACGCGTTGGTCACACGTAGCGTTGTTGTCCACGAGGAATGCTGCATTTGCTAAACTCCTAGCTCAGATCATTAAGCTTCGGGCTCACCACCCGGACAATCCGATTAAGTCAATCAGACTGGATAATGCTGGAGAGTTTACGTCAAAGTATTTTGATGACTATTGCATGTCAGTTGGGATTGAAGTTGAACATCCCATATCCCACGTTCATTCTCAGAACGGTCTTGCAGAAGCCGCTATCAAGAGACTACAGCTTGTAGCTAGGTCTCTTGTCATGGCCACAAACTTGCCAGTTTCGACATGGGGATATGCAATACTACATGCAGCCATGCTTATTCGTCTACGACCCACAGATAGCCAACCATTTAGTGCGTACCAGTTGGTAACTGGTTACGAGCCTGATATTTCGCATCTGCGTACTTTTGGTTGTGCCGTATATGTGCCTATCACGCCTCCACTGCGTACCAAGATGGGTCCACAACGACGATTAGCTATTTATGTTGGATATGAAGCACCAACAATTGTCCGCTATATAGAGCCTATGACAGGTGATCTGTTTACTGCAAGATTTACAGATTGTCACTTTAATGAGACATCCTTCCCGCTGTTAGGGGGAGATGGGGCCGCATCCGTCCCTAATGAACGTCAGAAATTGACGTGGTTCTCTCCCACTATGTCTCATTATGATCCCCGTACGTCTCAGTGTGAGACCGAAATACAACGCATATTGGAACTACAAAAGGTGGTGGATTCGATGCCCGACTCCTTTACTGATATTACGAAAGTGACAAGATCAACCATACCTGCTGCGAATGTACCTGCAAGGCTCAACATTCCTCGCCATGCGCGAGCACGCGCCGCCGGTCTCGGACCCGCAGCCCTAGGTGTTGTCGGTAGCCTAGGCTCGGCACCTCCAAGTGGAGGGCCGACGTCGACTTCGGATCCTCCTAGATAGAGGGGGAGACCAATCGGTTCCAAGGACAATGTACTTAGAAAGAGGGCATATGTCCAGGCACAAAGCGATCCGTTCATCATCGATACTGTGACGCCGTCACACGAGATTGTCTCCGACTATACATATGTCCAAGAATCAACTCTGAATCATCTGGGGGACGCCTCAGACTCACCGTTGATGTTGGAGAACAAGGAAATCTCACTAAACTACTTATGCATGCACAATCTTATGGAAAGGAATTCCATGTATATCGATGATGCATTCGCCTACGCCGTTGCTCAAGAAGTCATTGACGACGACGATATGGAACCCCGCACTGTTGATGAGTGTCAACGTAGGGCGGATTGGCCGAAGTGAAGACACTGCTCAACTCTTAACTCAAATGAAGAGAATTGCAGACCTTGGAGAGCGTGATCTCGAACATAGGCTACAACTTCGAGAGGAAGCTAAACTAGAAATGCAGCGTGCGGATGATGCAACCACAATGGCTGTGGATCTTTCCAAATACTCCGGCCCAGTTAGGACTTATTGGGAAAACAAGCAAGCAAGGATTATTGAAAGATGACACTGCTCAACTCTTAACTCAAATGAAGAGAATTGCAGACCTTGGAGAGCGTGATCTCGAACATAGGCTACAACTTCGAGAGGAAGCTAAACTAGAAATGCAGCGTGCGGATGATGCAACCACAATGGCTGTGGATCTTTCAAAATACTCCGGCCCAGTTAGGACTTATTGGGAAAACAAGCAAGTAAGGATTATTGAAAGGGAGCAACAAGCTTCGTATGCAATACCCACACCGAATCTTGACAATGAGTTTGGGGATGAATATGTACCCGGTAACGACAATAATTGGATGGGATGAAACTAAATATGTGGTACTTTGTTGCTTCTATTATAATTATAAATAAATATTGTTGTACTTTGTTGCTTCTATTATAATTATGAATAAACATTGGTTTATTTAATCTCACTTTTATTCATCAAAATAAAGAACACTGCATTATGAAATTAGACTTTCGGTGAAAAAATAACAACTTATAAAATTTTTAAATTTTTTTAAAAATTAATATTTTTTTTAATTTGGTCCAACACATATTAAAATATATTATATAATTAATATCTATAGTTTATATAATTCATTTGTTGTTAAATAATTATATAAAATTATTAAAATTTGGGTATGGGTATAGGTTTTGACAAAATGGTTGGAGATGAAATATGAGTTTGAATAGTAATGGGTTTGGGTGAGTCAAAAAATGGGTTTGAGTATGGGTTTTGAGTAGGGTTGTTGGAGATGCTCTTATGCAGGTAAATACTAAACTTAACTATAAATGTTTATTTTGTTAAAATTTTAATTATTAGTTTAATTATTTTATAATTATTACACTAATATTTTTTGATGCATTTTTCTAATATTTTATTATTTGTTTGAAGCAACGGTCTCGGATAAACTTTGCGAACCGCCGCCGTAACACAACCCCCCATCATGGAGGTTCTAGGTAGGGCTGTCAATGGGTCGTGTCGTGTCGGGTTCGTGTCGGGTCAAGATTTTTCGCGTGTCACAAAACACAAACCCAAACCCAACCCATTTAATAATCGTGTCGAAAATTTAAACCCAAACCCAACCTATTTATTAACGGGTTACCCGTTTCCAACCCGTTTAACCCATTTAATAAATAGGTCGTGCCGTGTTGGACAAATGACACATTAACATTGTGACCCATTTAACTAATGACTTGATTAAATTCACAACAAACTACATAAGATCACAATTATCTGTAATTCGTATATAAATCCATTCATAAAATTAAAAACTCTCATAAGTTTAAAATTAAAAAATTCATCCATCGTATAAAAAAAAATATACATAATCCATAAACTGAATTTGAAATTTAAGTTTGAATGTAAAGCATCAAATGCTAACTTGCAAACACTGCTTCACTTTATTCAGCATAAAAGGAACAAGTAATCACCACCTATAACAAAGTAAGATCATGGAAACGAGAACAAACATGAATACAATAATCTTATTAGGGTTTGAACATGCTATCTAATAATCATGGAAACGAGAACATATATATATATATATATATGTTTGTTCATATGTATAAACCCTAAGTTCCTTATGATAGCATATATATAATAATCATATATCTCATCCCAGTTTTGAACTGGAAGATCTAGAACAAGAGTTGATCAAAATCAAGTATCAGATAAACATATCTCATATATAAAAGTACCATTGGCTTGACGATAATACCTTCTCGAGAAAAGGTGAAGTTTTGATGCTGATGTGCGGTGGAATTTAGGGTTTTTGTGTTGATACAAGGCTTAAACAAGAGAATTTATTGTGTTAACGGTAACCCTAATTGTAAGAAAAGACTTAATTGACCCTTATAAACATGTAATGTATGGGTCATGTATGCATGTTATATATAATATAACACGACTCATTTAATAAACGTGTTAAGCGGGTTAATTTCGAGTTGGCGGGTTGACCCACGGTTGACCCATTTAATAAATGGGTCATGGCGGGTTGACCCGCCGCTGACCCGCTTTTTAATCGTGCGGGTTCAACCCGCTTTATTTCGTGCGGGTTTCGAGTCGTGTTATCGGGTCGTGTCGGAATTGACAGGTCTAGTTCTAGGCCATTTGCATAATATCAGGAGGAGGCGCTTAGAGATCATCCTGATAGCAACCCGTACGTGGAGACGTTCAAGAAGGCTTATCCACAAGCGACAGAACAGCTCGTAATTCGTTGATTACGATTTTAAAATTTAAATTATTAATTTTACTTAATTATATATTTGTTAGAATATTAATTTTTTTTTCCCCGTTCAATTAGGAGAGGGTGAACCGGGCCGAAGAAGAAGTGTTGCAGGAAGTAGTTCGGGAGACACAACCGAACATTTCAGAGGCAGATCTGCAAGAAGCCCTGCGCCAGGTCGACCAAGCGAATGTCCAAACGGCAGCGAGGATGTTCGACGCAGCCTTCCCAGACCGGTCAAACCAATACTACTGCCGAGGTTTGGGAAGTTCTGGAATAGGGCTCCTGAAGACCACTAAGGGAGGTCAAAAGAAGAGAGGCGGGGACAGCCAACAGATGAGGGGGGAAGTGCAGAGATTGGCAGAAGAAAATGCAAGATTGGCGGCCGAGTTCCAGAGATCACAGGAGCAACACCGCAGAACACAGCAGTATCATTTGGATATGTCCAGTTGGCATGCTGAATGCGAGAGAATTCGGCGACACAACTACGCCGGCCAACAAAACTGGTGGTATGATATGTTCGCGGCACAACAACAAGGCCTTGAACCCCCGCCCCCGTTTCAGCCGTTAGTTGAACCTCCAATGCCTCAACCTCCCGAGTTCGTTCAGCAGGATGACGAGCATGATGGAGAGCAGGATGCTGGGGATAACGTGGTGGACTTTAGTGCTTTAGGTGATGATTAGGGTTGTTTCTGCACAAACCCTGGGGCCTGGTAGGTACAGATGAATCCAACTTGATCTCCTGCAAACCTGCTTACTAAGGGGAATACCGGGCAAGCCGGTCTTCTCCTCTCCGATGCCTAAGTCAGTATAGTTGGAATATATAACTTGAGCACGTATGTAAGCGGTGAGAGAGATAAGTTACCTATTAATGAGGGTAGTTGGGGCCCTTATATAGGTGGCTGGGGGTGAGGGCTGGCCTCACCCTTCGATGTGGGACTGGTTCCCTTCGAAGGGTATTTCTGGTGACCTCTTTGGCAGGCTGGCGCCCCCGGTCCCAGGGTCCCTGGCAGCCGGATAGACTGCTGGACCCCGAGGCCGGGTGCTGGTGGTTCGATCCTGGGCCTCGGGCCGGGCCCTGGTGCACTTGCTGCGGGTCTGTGGGCCTGCTGTAGCCCCTCTGCGGCTACTGTCAACAAGTCCCCCAAGTTCCCGGTCAAGTGCAATCTTGAATGGGGACTTAAGTCTGTCTTGCTCTTGTCCCGCAGACCCGCAGGATTACCAACCCAACGGTGCCCAGTCCCCCAAGTCCGCGTTGAAGATTGGGCGTGACAGGATGAGTACCTGTTTACCGATGGCAAGCAACAGTTTATAAGTACGTTTGTAATATAAGTAGTACTGTGCTCAAGTGTTGTGGTGCTATGAGCATGGAGTGGGGTGAAACCCGGAGTGTATGAGATGATGATGCCATGCAAAAGATGTGTGCATGGGATGATAATGGAGCGTTGAAATCCGCCATGCAATAGATGTGTGCATGGAATGATAATGGAGCGTTGAAATCCGCCATGCAATAGATGTGTGCATGAAATCTCGACCGGGCACTCTGCCATATCGGTACAGAGCGGAGTTCACTGGGCCACTACCGGGCGTTCTGCCATATCGGTACGGAGCAGAGTTCACTGGGCCACTACCGGGCGTTTTGCCATATCGGTACGGAGCGGAGTTCACTGGGCCACTACCGGGCGTTCTGCCATATCGGCACAGAGTGGAGTTCACTGGGCCACTACCGGGCGTTCTGCCATATCAGGACGAGTCCCAGGTGAACTTAAGTACTGGACCTCGACCGGGCGTTCTGCCATATCGAGACGAGTCCATATTGCTAGGCTGCGGGGAGATTACCCCGGTGTTGCGGGCTGTTTGAAGCGCCGGTGAACACTTGCTAGTTCTTCTCAGCTTGTGTTGAATAAGCGTTGAGGTAAGGGGGGGGGGGGGGGGGGGGGGGGTGGCGTTGAGGTGACAAGGCTCGCCGTGCAGCCCCACGGTTGATCGCGGTTCAAGCAGGGTTTTTATCCTGCTGGACAAGAGTACATGGGTTAGATGTAAACTCACCCGGGTGTATAAAGCCCATGCCGGTCGAATGTTCTCATGACCGGGGTCATGCCATGGAGCCGGGCGAGACTCGACCGGGCGTCCTGCCATATCGAGACGAGTCCCCCCAGTGAAATGCCATGGGGCCGGGTGGATCGCGTTCCCGGAAAATGCTCTCGAGCCGGTTGGATGTTACGTAACCGGTGGGTGGAGCTCGACCGGGCGTCCTGCCATATCGAGACGAGTCCCTCAAGAGAGATGCAGCTGGGTGGACCTCGACCGGGCGTTCTGCTATATCGAGACGAGTCCCCCAGTGAAATGGCTAGCAGCCGGTTGAATGATCATAACCGCGAACTGCCATGGTGCCGGGCGGATGGCTCATACCCGGAACAATGCTCTCGAAGCGGTTTGGGAAATCATAACCGATAAGAGGTCTTCAAGATATGCAGCAAAGAAGCCATGCAGCCGGTTGAATGATCATAACCGCGAACTGCCATGGTGCCGGGCGGATGGCTCATACCCGGGACAATGCTCTCGAAGCGGTTTGGGAAACCATAACCGATAAGAGGTCTTCAAGATATGCAGCGAAGAAGCCATGCAGCCGGTTGAATGATCATAACCGCGAACTGCCATGGTGCCAGGCGGATGGCTCATACCCGGGACAATGCTCTCGAAGCGGTTTGGGAAACCATAACCGATAAGAGGTCTTCAAGATATGCAACGAAGAAGCCATGCAGCCGGTTGAATGATTATAACCGCGAACTGCCATGGTGCCGGGCGGATGGCTCATACCCGGGACAATGCTCTCGAAGCGGTTTGGGAAACCATAACCGATAAGAGGTCTTCAAGATATGCAGCGAAGAAGCCATGCAGCCGGTTGAATGATCATAACCGCGAACTGCCATGGTGACCGGGCGGACCTCGACCGGGCGTTCTGCCATAACGAGACGAGTCCCCCAGTGAAATGGCGCGCAGCCGTGGAGCCTAGGGAAGTGTGGGAGGGCCTGACGCCTCGGTTCCCGCTCCTACCTTCCTGTCGCCAACGTGTGGGGCAAGTGGCTGACATGCATTTAAGGAGGAAGTCCATCAGTCCCGTCAGTTATGATGGCATGGGCAGTTTACCAATGCTGGGATACGTGCCAGCAGGGAGCGGTCTTGAGATGGAAGGCCTGGATTCGCAGGCGTTTGAGTTGAGAGCATTGTGTGTTTTGGAGGGATTACAAGCGCCTAGGGCACTGGTCCCCTCTATAAATAGGCCTCTTCTGCTCTTCCTTCTACTTTTGCTTCTTGCTTTAGAGAAAGAGAGAAATCCGGCGAAAGCTCTGAGCCCTTGCCCCACGAGATCCGTTTGCTTGAGCGCTCCCTACTCTCTTCCTACCATTGCTCGCAGCTTTCGTAGGGCGGACTATCCTCGGTTGAGCATATTACTCGGTAAGTTTGTTGATTTCTTTGCCCCGGTGGTTGTTCTTGTTTTTGCTTTTGTTGTTTTGCGGTGGGGGGGGGGGGGGGGGAGGGATCTCTGTCGCTGACTGAATTGCTCTGTGGCAAACTTGGGGAGAGGCCGTAGAAGGCGCTGTTGTAGCCCGTTGCTGACGAGCGCTAGGGTTTTGTTTTCTTCCCCTAGGTTAAGATGTCTTCTTCAAGTTCTGACCGGGCTTCCGAATCGGCTGCCAGGGGTCCCATCGTGGACGATGCGGAGAGGCTGGAGGACTGGCTCGGTTCGGAATCCCCGGAGACCGAAGTCGCTGACTGCTCCGGGAGCAGGGCTTCGTCTCCGTCTTTGTCTTCGTCTTCCGGGGCTGAATCCTCGGAGACTGAAATACCGCACGGGGTGCGCCTTGCGGGTGCTCCGGCCATGAGCTACACCATTGGCAGAGGGAAGGATGTCGTGGTGTGCGATGAACCGAAGGGTAGCATGACCCCTGGAGAGATAGATGCGCTTCGGGAATTGTGGAGTATCCCGGATGAGGTTCTGCTGTGGCCCCTGAATCCTGGAGAGTTAGCCTGCAACCCGGAGGCAGGTTGGGTTGCCGTGCATCAGGATCAGTTTCGTCATGGATTCTCGCTCCCGCTGCCAGATTTCGTGCAGTATATGCTCAGTGCGCTGCAAGTGTCGCCCGCGCAGCTTCCTGGGCTCCAGTGGAGGCGACTACTGAGCCTCGGCTGCCTATATGAGCTGTCCGGAATGAGTATGCCAACGGTAAACGAATTCCGGGCCTTGTATAGGTTGTCATACTCAAGGAAGCAAGGGTCCCGGGGTTGCCTGTCCTTCAACTCCCGGAACCATCAACCGATCATCACCAATATGCCTACATGGGTAGACAACAACTGGAGAAAGAAGGTGGTGATGGTGGGCGGGAGGTGGCAGGCGAGGAGGAAGATGTACCGGGTTCCTGGTGCCTTCCAACCCATTGGCAACCAGTCGTTCGAGCTATCCGATCTGGAGCACGAGAGGATCTCGACCATACTCGGATGTTGGGACGATCTGGAATGGAGTTCCTACAACTTCATCCGGCGAGAAGTGCTGGAATACTGTTGTCTCAGGCGGGATCCCGGTGCGTAGCAAGACTTAGCGGTGATACTTGTGCTAGCTCTTGCAAAATACTAACTGTTCGCTTTTCTTGCAGGTGCATCTTCCCGGGCGGTCATCAAGCCCGAAACCACTCTCTCGATGGACGGAGAAGACCTCCTTAACAAACTGAAGGAGAAAGGCGAGACCGTCTCGCGGACCTCGGTGGACGAGGAGTCCGGCCGGCTCACGACTCATCTGGAACCGAGGGCCATGGATGTTGATGACGGCGCCTACATCCTGAAGCGGGTGAAGAGCCATCCTGCTGCGCCCAAAGCGGTGCCCGGAAAGGGCAAGACTACCGGGGGGCCAGTGAGGGTTCCCGGTGGGGTAAGCAGGATCCCCAACCGCCCGGTGTCTGTGCCGCTGGTGATCCGTGCCGCCCGGGTAGGCGCACGATCTTCTTCTCCGGAAGGCCGGGGAGAGAAACGGAGGGGCGTGGACATTCCTCCCTCCGTGCTGGTGACGCTCACCGGCGGGTCATCACGGGAGAACCTGGCCAAACGGTTCAGGATTACCAGCGGTGCACAACCTAACTTCGCTGGGGAGAAGGCTGCCACTGCCCGGCAGAGTAGCCCCGCACCTGCGGAGGCACCAAGGGGAAGCACGGACAGTGCATTCGTCCGGCAGGTGGCGGTGGACCTGGCTAGCCTCGGCCTGGACAGGCCCGGGGTCGCCGGAGTCTTGGCGGGTAGGAGCCGGCCAAAATGCAAGGAATCCGTCCTCTGGGTAAGCACTAATCGGTGCCACTACGCCGCTTGTAGTTTGTTTTCTATTGCTGCTTGACTGACTTTCTGTTGTTGTGCAGTTGCTGTACAGTCTGTACCAACCGGACCAGAGCGAGGAGCTGCCGGAGTTAAAGAGGCAGATAGCTGCTTTAACAGAGTCCCGGGAACGCCTGGAGGTGGAGAAGTCCCGGGTGGAGCGGGAGAGGGCCAGATCGGAGGAGAGGGCCAAGAAGCTGGAGGAGCAGAACCGGAGCTTGGAGAAGGAGAAGGAGCGGGCCAAAGCTGAGAGGGCCGAGCTGGAAGCCAAGGTAGATGAGCTTCGGGTGGGAGCCACCGCTCTGCGCGCGGCTGCCGCTGCTGTTGCCGGGGAAGAGGGCCCAGGACAATATGAGCGGTTCGTTCTCCGATACCATGAGAGCGACGAGTTCCTGGAGTTCCTGGAGAAGGCCAGGGAAGAGGGCATCTCGGATGCGTACACGGAATGGGCGGGGAAGGGGTGGTTAGACACTTCCCTGATGCCGGACGCCGCTGCTGAAGGAGACATCCATGAGCAGTCGGACATCCATGAGCAGGCGGTGGAGGGGCAACCGGAAGAAGTGACTCGCTCGGACTTGGATTCTTTTACCAACGGTACCAAGTCTCCCCGAGCCAGAGTCGGTGCCGGAACTGAGGTCGATGACGAGGGTACCGCAGGAGAGGCTGGCGGATTGCCTGCTGAGGGTGGAGTCGTGGCTCCTTAGGATTTTCCTTGCTCTTCTCCTTGTAATCTTTCCGGAACGGTTACTGCTTGTATACTTGCTTGATTATGAATATACTTGAACTGGCGGAGCCGGTAGAATTTTCTCAAAAGTAGTTTGCATATATTTGTGACATTTTTTACAACGGTAGAACCGGATGTATGCCAAACTAACCGGAGGCTTGGGCGAGCCTACCAGGCCTGGTCTCGCTCCCGGTCGGGATCTGCTCTCCTTTCCCCTACGTACCGCTGGAGCTGGCCGTTATTAATCAAACCCTGCACCGCTGTCTTGAGAGCACAGCACTGACTCGTCCGATGAGTAGCCTCATCATGATAGGAGCAGTACTCGTCTGCGCCGTTGTAAGTTTCCCCTTCGGGTACCTTCTCTTGGGCGGTGGGGGGATGACGCTCCCGTTCTCAAGTAAAATATCCTCGTAGGAAGTGGTGAGAGCGATGAAGACTTCTTGACCAGCCGGTGGTGCTGGCATGATTGCCAGGGGGCGTTCTTGGCAGTAAGACGCCGGCTTATGCTCGCTCTGGGGCTTGTCAGGATAAGGCCTCTGCTGCCTTTGTGGCCAGTTTCTATTGGGCCGGCTCGGCCGGGAGGCGCGGTTCTTGGTCCGCTGACTGGGCTTGTCCTCTTGACTGGGCGTGGGGTTCTCTTCCCGGGGATGGTCTTCCTGCTGCTCATCCCGCTTCCTCTTCAGCAGGTGGTGCCCATATGTCTCGTGATCGGCCTGAGCATGCCGGATGGCCATTGCCATCAACTCATCATACCCCTGCGGGAGTTCTACCCGGACGGCGTAGGAAAACTTCCCTGGCCGGAGCCCTTGCTTGAATGCCATCTCGGCGATGCCCTTGTCAAGGTTCCGGACCCCGGTAGTGGCTGTCTGCCATCGGTTGACAAAGGTCCTCAGTTCCTCTCCGGGTGCCTGCATACAGTTGAAGAGGATGGTCGACGTCCGGGCTCCCTCGACCCGGAGGATGAAGCGGCCTACAAACCGGTCGGCTAACTGTTCGAAAGCCTCGATCGAGTTCGCCGGAAGCTCATAAAACCAGCTGAGCGCTTCTCCAGACAGAGTTTCCTGGAAGATGTTGCAGCATACTGCATCAGAGTAACCCTTGGCGCAGGTCTGGGACCGGAAACTGTACAGATGCTGGTACGGGCAGCCGGACCCTGAATAGGTGAGCTTGAGGGACTTCTGGTTGCCAGACCTTCCCGACTCTGTGACCCGGTGCGAGAAAGGGCCCATACGCTCATTAAACCGGGCGCCCTCAGTCGGCCGCGCGGCTCTTCTCTCGTTGGCCTCCATTTGGGCCTTCAAGTCTGACACAGTGTCGGCTAACATCTGCAATGCCCGTGCGGTCGGGGTCTCAACTTCATCCACAGACGAAGTGCGGAGCTGGCTGGAGGTTGGCGTGCTCTTCGGCGGACCTGCACCGCCCGGTGACTTCTCTCGCACGGTACCACCGGGACGACCGCCCGATGACTGCCCTGCCTCGTACTACTGAGGTTGGACTGGCGTGGTTGCCGCTTGCGCCTTGACCATAGCGTCATTACGCTGTTGTCCTCTCTCTAGGGCGGCTACCAGGGCAGCATTCACCAATTCCATCTCTTCGTACCGGGCGTTGGACTTGGCTCTGTCCCTGTCGCCCTCCTCTCTTAGACGATTGACCTCTGCGGCCATTGCCCGTATCTTTCCCGCCATACCGCTCTGGTCGGGGCTGTACGTAGCGTCCCGGTCGCTGTCACAGAGCGGGCTCTCAGATCGGTCGCTCGGCTCATCCGAGAACGTCAAGGAGAAGCCCCGGAGCACTGGACTGTCTTCATCCTCTGCCAGGCCTTTCCCGCGCGAGTTGTCGTGGTGTCCCGGTCCCGGCATGCCGGACGGCCTACCACAGCTTCCTCCTTCCTGACTGTTGCCCTGGGCGCCATGCGGCTCCCGCGTGACGACCGGGGTGGAGGTGAGCGTTTGCACTAATGTAACACGTCCCTCCTCGGTGGTACCTCTCTCTTGCCTTGCTTCCGAACTCTCGGCCATGGGTGATGCTTACACGGTTTCTTGTCCAAGATTCCCACAGACGGCGCCAATTGTTTCTGCACAAACCCTGGGGCCTGGTAGATACAGATGAATCCAACTTGATCTCCTGCAAACCTGCTTACTAAGGGGAATACCGGGCGGGCCGGTCTTCTCCTCTCTGATGCCTAAGTCAGTATAGTTGGAATATATAACTTGAGCACGTATGTAAGCGGTGAGAGAGATAAGTTACCTATTAATGAGGGTAGTTGGGGCCCTTATATAGGTGGCTGGGGGTGAGGGCTGACCTCACCCTTCGATGTGGGACTGGTTCCCTTCGAAGGGTAGTTCTGGTGACCTCTTTGGCAGGCTGGCGCCCCCGGTCCCAGGGTCCCTGGCAGCCGGATAGACTGCTGGACCCCGAGGCCGGGTGCTGGTGGTTCGGTCCTGAGCCTCGGGCCGGGCCCTAGTGCACTTGCTGCGGGTCTGTGGGCCTGCTGTAGCCCCTCTGCGGCTACTGTCAACAAGGGTTATATTTTATGTATATTGGAACAAATTAAATAATAAGTCATTTAGACGTGTTTCTTGTTGGTGTAAATGCATGGATTGTCATTGTGAATTGCAGGTTGCTTGGAATGGTAATTTAGAAATTAATTTAATTTTTTCCCCCAAAATGTAAGAATAGCCGACGATATTTCGTCGGCTATAACCGTTATAGCCGACGAAAATGACATTATTTCGTCAGCTATAACTAATTAATGCCTATCAAAATATTAATATATTCCGACGAAATAACCGACGAAATAGAGGAAATCGTCGGCTATATTTCAGAACAAATAGCCGACGAATTTCGTCGGCTATAGTTTACGATATCGTCGGCCATACTCGAAAATATCCGACGAATTTCGTCGGATATTTTGCCCAGGTTTGGTCGACAAAATGAATTTTCGTCGATAATATCGTCAGCCATACTCTAAAATAGCCGACGATTTCGTTATTTTCGTTGGTCATTAGTTTTACCGACGCCCTTTTAGCGACGAATTATAGCCGACGAAAATTTCGTCGGTATAAGGAATAACCGACGAAAATTTGGCATAGTAGACGAAATTTTTTTCGTTGGCTATTCTGTCCGATCTGGTAGTGCATACTCCTGGTAAAGTCATCTCTTATAATCTTAGGAATAACACCTTCAAATCTGCTGACTTAAGAGATGATTCTATCTCTTTGTGCCGAATTAATACGAAGAGTCATCGATATATATGTTGAGAATTATTTGGCTGTTGTGTAATGGGAATTTTTCTTTTATTTGGTTGTGAAATCAAGAATTGTGTGTGTTTGGCATTAAAAAGGTTATGTTTACTTGAGTGTGCATTTGACAACAGCTAGCTAGTGTAACCTCAATAAGTATATAACTTCATTGGATTTCCAATGCCTCTTCCAAAAATAAAAAAAAAATCAAAGAAAGAAAGAAGAACCTGCATGGGACAGAATCTTAACAAGTTGTGTGTCTGGAATTCAACTTAAACACCAAGCTACAGAATCTATCGATCAACAAGCAATGAATCAGATGCATGGCTAACAATAGAAGCCAAGGATAAGGTCTTTCCCTTACACATTGAACTTAACCAAGTTCATTAATATTGTACAATGAGTAACTTTTTCCATGCAAGGCAGGCAAAAATGCAACACCACCAAGGTCGATGTAGCCTGCGAGATTGCTCCAGTACTTCTAACCCCCAAAGCGAAAAAACCATCATCAAAGGAGAAATCATCATTGTCCAAAGTGAGAAAATTAGGTTCGGGAAGATCAGCTTCTATTCGGATATATAGCTGCACAGAAATTGATCCAAGTAAGTTCAATGATGAATGACTAGTCGTTCCATTGCAAGCCTAATATGATTTTGAGTAAAATGACCAATATTTTAATCTTGTATGGTTTTGCTTTAACAGAAACTGGAAAAGGAAAGTTGAGTGAGCAAGCATACCTCAAATGTGGAAACACCAAAACAATTTGTGGTGAAAGAACTAGAACATATAATGTCAAGTTCCATGTTGAGCCAAACTTCGGGACTCCAGGAGCTTTGGTCATAAGAAACCCAAAGAACAACAGATTCTTTCTCAAATATGCAGCTCTCCAAATTCAGAATAGTGAGATTATCCAATTCGACTGTCACTCCTGGGGGTATACTCATTCAAATTGACCAAGAATTTTGATCGCATTTTTTTCTCAAACACTGTAAGTTGACTCAGCATTTGCTTTGCAATTTTGCCTGATTTAAATTAATAAGAACTTAAGAATTAAATTTAGCAACACAGCTTGGTTATATCGTCACAGGAATATCTTCCAAGCCAGACACCCGAAGCTCTAATGAAACTGAGGAAGGAAGAACTTAGTAGCTTGAGAGGAAATGGAAGTGGGGAGAGGAAAGACTGGGATCGAATTTACGACTATGACTAGTACAATGATCTTGGTGATCCTGATAAAGGTCCAGAACACAAAAGACCTGTCTTGGGTGGGTCTGCATTACTTCCCTATCCACGTAGAGGAAGAACTGGTCGACTTCCTAGCAATGCAGGTATATACAAGTACATTCATTAAAGTTTTTGTAACCCCAAAGTCATATATACAATTGGATATGACTCGTTTTTCCTTTTATATACAATTAAAAGTTCTGCACTTTCAATTTCTTGCAAACATGATCACTATAAAGATCCTTTGACTGAGAGCCGGCCATGTACCACTAACCTGGATATATATGTTCCCCCGGATGAGAGGTTCAGCCCCAAGAAAGAATCTGAGTTCATATCCAATTCAATCCAGGCAGCTCTGCATTTCCTGATCTTTGAGGGAACGGGTTCCAAGAATCTGGAGTCATTTGATGAGATAGACGCCATGTTTTCTGCAAATGAGGGCCTAGTGATTGAAGGGTTGCTCAAGAAGAAACTGAAAGCAATGGTACCAGACGAGATTTATAAAGATTCTAAGCATGCAATGAAGACAACCTTGAAATTTCCACTTCCTCAAATACTAGCAGGTGACACATCTGCCCATTATACCCAACTGCTTGTATGAAAGATGCTTCATTTCACATGCATTTACAATTGTTGTCTCGTTGTCTTCCATTATCCAGAAGATGAATTTGCATGGAAGGATGACGAAGAATTTGCGCGCCAAATGCTTGCAGGAGTTAATCCAGCACGAATACAGTCTCTGGAGGTACTATTTAACCATTTGAACTAGGACAGAAGGACATGGCTACTAGTATATCCATTGATTAACCAAAAACTGTTGCAAATCACTTGTATAACTTTGACTTGCAGCTATTTCCACCACAAAGCAAACATGGAGCAGTGAGCTCAATAAAGCTATCGCACATAGAGCACAACCTTGATGGCCTGACTGTTGCCCAGGTAAACAGAACATCCGCCATCCTCTGCCTCCCAAAATGAAAAGTTGGTATATTATCAATGAGCACAGCCCAGTTGTAAAGTCAACAAACCTATGTTCCAGACCAAGTGCATTTACTTGGCAACATTATTCTTTCTTTTTTTAAATTTTGTAAAAACTACAGGCAATGAACTACTGGAGGATACTCCTCTTGGATCACCATGACTATCTGATGCCCTTCTTGAGCAGAATCAACACAAATGATGTTTGTATTTATGCATCCCGCACATTTCTATTTCTGAAGAGTGATTCCACGCTAAGGCCACTAGCAATTGAACTTAGTTTGACAGGCTCTAGTAGAGGTAATGAGATCAATCAGGTACTTGTTCCAGCTAGTCAGGGTGAAGCAGCAGCACTGTGGCACTATGCTAAGGCTCTTGTTGCGGTTAACGACTCTGTTTATCATCAACTGGTCAGTCATTGGTGAGTTGAACAGTTTCTTGAACCCTTCGTTCTCATTGTTCATTGAATTCCTACTGCAAGAACCTTAATACATCATGCTATGCTATTTAGGTTGCACACACACGCAGTGGTCGAGCCGTTCATCATTGCTACTAGAAGACAGCTAAGTGTGATGCACCCAATCCATTGGCTAGTAGATCCTCATTTCAAAGACACTATGCACACGAATGCACTGGCCCGGAACAAACTCATTAACTCTGGAGGAATCATCGAGAAAATATTGTTTTCGGCTGAAATCTCCATGCAGATGTCTGCTCAGCTCTATAAGGAGTGGAGATTTGATGAGCAAGCCCTTCCTGCTGATCTACTGAAAAGGTATTTCACATTAGACAGTGGGAGATAACTAGGAAGATGTACTATTTTCACAAACTCATACGTCATGATTTATGAACTCATTACATTTCTCAGAGGTATGGGCGTAGAGGACCCTGATCCAGATAACCCCACTGGGATTCAGCTCCTGTTCGAGGACTATCCTTATGGCGCAGATGGACTTGAAATATGGACCACCATCCAGGCATGGGTTACAGAGTTTTCAATGCTCTTCTATACTGATGATGCTTCTGTAAGATCTGATGAAGAAATCCAAGCATGGTGGTCAGAAATTCGAAATGTGGGCCACGGTGATAAGCGCAATGAGACCTGGTGGTACCAAATGACATCACGGAAGGACCTAATCAAAGCTTTGACAACTCTGATATAAATTGCATCTGCTCTTCATGCTTCAGTGAACTTTGGGCAATATGCATATAATGGTTATCCTCTAAATCGTACCACACTATGTCGAAGGTTCATTCCACAGGAAGGAACGTTTGAGTATGCTGAGTTCTTAAGGGATCCAGAGAAATACTATCTCAACATGTTGCCTGAAAGAGCTGAGATGATCTTGGGTATAGCACTTGCAGAGGCACTCTCAAAACACACAACTGATGAAGTGTATTTGGGCCAAAGGGTATCCTCATTATCGATAAATAATGAAGAGGTTGGCCAGAGATTTGAAAAGTTCAACAGAGAACTTCGAATTATAGAGAAAAGAATTGAGGACAAGAATGCTGATGCCAAGCTTAAAAACAGACAGGGCTGAGCCAAGATGCCTTACATGCTTTTGTACCCTGGTACATCCAGTATTGAACCCAAAGGGGGCATCATGAGAAAGGGGATTCCTAATAGTATATCCATTTGAGATGTTTCATACTACTAACGATATGTCACTTTTCAAGCACAGAAGAAATAACACAAATGTTATTTAAATAGCCAGTAAACTTGTATCTATATGTTCACAGCATTTCTCTATTGCACATATTGCTGAATACGACAAAACAAGCATATGTGCTGAAAGATAATAGTGGAAGTAAATACATATGGAGTACAGGAAATGTCAAAATGAGCAGCAAGCTGAAGGCAACATACCAACACGGCAGAAACCAAGGTGCTCCGTGGCATGACTTTAAACATTAAGCTTTCAAGATTGCCTGAGAGAAGACTGAAGTTGTGATTCATAGATGAAATGACCAAGAACATATGCATTAAACTTGATTAGTACAGTTTGCTTTATCCTCAACATCGACCATGAGGAGCAAAAGGTGCAGAATTAATTTTCTCAGCATTGCCTAGCACCGTATCTGCAATCATTTCAGCAGTTCCAAGAGCCTGAAATTGAACCACAATGGTGGATAATTCTTTAGTTGAATGAAATACAAGTAACAGAACCAGTAATGATTAAACATATGCACAATCCGTGGGAATTTGTTGCTAGGATATATCTAATAAACCAGCAGAATGAATCCCAAAAATAATTAAGCACTATAAGTTCTTTCATATTTTTGAAATATTTTTCTGTATTACTTGGGATTAAATTTTCAAGTTTCAGATCCAGGTTTGACCTGATTAGACAAGTTTTGTACGTGTAAATTACATTTAAGACCCCCTCTGTACATAAATTATTGGTCATTGTCGACTCAACTTTAGCGCAGCATGACATGCACAAATGTTGTAACAAGCCAGAATCCTGGGAATATCTTGTTTGCTAAATTTCTATATAATCAGCAGAATCACGATATATGAGTAGTACCATAGAAAGTCCTCCCCCTTCATGCCCAGTGGCAAGGAACAAGTTTGGGAAACCTGGTACAGGCCCAATCACTGGCTTCCCATCAGGCACTGAGATAGTAAGGATATTCAGTAATCAATTCACAGGACCAGACTTTTGAGAACTAGTAAAAATTTGAAATTGCTATTGTTCATTTTCAAAAGGTTCCAAGACTATATCAGGATTCAAACTTACTGTAAGGTCGTAATCCTACTCTAACTTCTCTGCTCTTACTAAAATCTGAAAGGGGCATCTCTCTTAATCTGGGAAAGAATTCTCCAGCTCGGTCCCATATATTACTGATGATGGTTTCTTCCACTTCAGTGCAGAACCCAGCAAATTGGCGGCTGCTCCCTAGAAGTCATAAACATTAACCGGTGGTGAGACACTCTCAGATTTGTAAATATATGAGAGGCTTGTCATATAGCAATGTGATATGTAAAGCTTTCTAGAGACTTCCAGTATTACTTTATTAGTTAATTATCTTGAAACAACTCTAGTATGAATCTGAGATCTTGCAACTCATACCCAAGTAAAACTTATAATTATGGTTTCAAATTTTGTCAAGAAAAGAACAAAACACGAGTCGTGAATGTAAAAGTTTACCCAGAACAATGTTCCCCACTGTATCCATAGTGGCTGTCATTGAAACAGACAAGGTCTGATCAAGCAAGCTGGGAGCCAATTTGTTAGGAAGTGGAACTGTAGTTTGATGACCAACATATCCCACCTCCATCAGACCATGATTGAGTTGAAAGGATTTAAAATTCTCAAGCACTAAAAGGTGACCCTGCCATACAGATCAGGTATTAGGTGCGTCATAACATAAAAGCCAGAAACATTAGCAACATGTCCAGAAGGTGCGAGGGACATGTATGAAGAGTTATTTCATTCGATTATCCTTAATCAATGATACATTAATGACATCATGCATCTGGAAAAGAAATCATAGTATCATAATATATCCAAGAACAAGTTTGCTCATATTTTAAGCAGATCCTGCTTCAGAAAACTACAGTACCTTTCGTGGTTTGACAGGGACGTCCAGTACAATTTCTGATTCTCTAGTCAGGTCCTGCATCAATGATCCACTCCAACAACCAGCTGCTACCACAATGGCCTTTCTACAGTGCAAGATACTCCTGGAAGTCTTAATAGCCTCAACCTCTCTGCTCCGACTAGATCTGAGTATACAAAGATTTATGATGGCATTAGTAAAAACCAAAATTTTCCATTCTTGCCCCAGAAAAAAGTGTGATCACAAACCTCAACAAACTCATCACTGGATCATTATAAAACTCAGCATATCGGCCCTGTGATGAATAAAGCCTATTACCCTACACAAGTATGCAAACAAACTAGTGGTAAATCACAACAATCCTGAACTCACCACAATTTTCACCAAGCTATGTCTTGCTATCCTACTGTTTAGAACTAAGTCAAATTCTAGGCTAACAAATTGGTGACTGCCACAGTAATAATAATAATAAAAAAAAACCTTTTCAAGAAACTCAACGGCACGATGAGCATCCAGTTGGGAATCATCGGGCAGAAAAGCTGCCCCAGTATCCTTATCAACCCTCAACTCAGGTTCCTTCACACGCAAGTCACCAGCCGACAAATACTCCGCTCTTATCCCAGCTTCACATTGCTTCTCCACCCTCCTTTTCAACACCTCCAACTCCTCAGGACTTCTACCAATTAACATGCTTCCTACACAAATTCACAGTACCCCTTAAAACACATATCCAAAACCATCAAAGGGCATATCCTCGAGTATCGAAAATACCTGTTTTCTTCCATCCCAATTGTTCCAAAGGGTCCAAGCCTTGCTCACTTAAGCTCTCAGCCAATTCCTCCCAAAGCTGCTGGCTTCTCAGCCCCAGCTCCCAAAGCTCGCTGCTTGGTGTCTTGTGTGCCATCCATATATAGCCTTGCCCTGAAAAAAAAAAGTCAACATTTCATTCTCATCAGCATTGACCCAACATTTTCAAACACTTGATGACCAAAAAAATTAAAACTTTACCGGCGCCGGTGGCACCGGAGCAGGGGACAGCCTTGTCGATAACGGCAACGGATAGGTCCGACCCAGTCAGGAACTGCCGGGCTATGGTCAACCCGATTATTCCGGCTCCGATGATCAATACATCGAAGGTTTGGGATGCGGATACCGAAGAAAGCGCGGGTTCGGGTCGAGCGGGTCGGGTTGCGGAAGCGGACAAGGGAATTTGTTTCGATGTAAATTTGGAGGCGAAGAGGTTTGATTGAGATGCGAAGTGGCTGAACCGATTCCGGGAAGAGAATACGGCGTCGTTTTGGTGAGGGTTTGGGTGTGAGAGAAAGGTGGAAGCTGAAGCCATGAGTGGTGGCTTTGAGTGTTGACTTTCTGATATGAAAGACTGGAACTTTGAATACCGTTTGAACCTGGCGGCATGTTGCTGCCATATAAGGCGAGAAAATACGACGAGTCGTTCAATTGGGTGCGAGGATAAATATGAGTGTTTTCATTGAATGAAGTTGAGAAAAGCTTACAATACAAATTGGACTACAACACAGACTACTCAAGACATCTAACAATTCTACGTCACAGAAGTATTGTTCAGCTCAAAGCACAGCTACAAAATTCTTCCGAAATTCTAATACGAGTATTTATGGACCTCGTTTTCGTGGTTCGCCTCGTACCTGAATGTCCCAAGACCTGAGCTAGAGCAAAACTGATGTCATTTATAACTCATGGGATCGTTACGTATTAGAGGTCAGCGGACCAAAGAATTTCTCTGCGATTTGTTGTTGAATCAGCTTCCACAGTGTAGTCTGGATCTTCTAAAGCTTTGTCCAAGGAGTCTGCAAGATCTGCCTCCCAACAACCCAACTTGCAGACTGTCTTGTAAGTTTGGTAACTCGTTGCTCTTAGACCCTCCGAGACCATCTCCCTCAAAGATCCAGAAACGTTTTCGTTGCTCACAACATCAAGAAAAGTTTTGGATAAACCAGGTTGCTGGAAAACAACAATGGCGCAGCTCTTATCTACTAACCGAACATCAAAGTCTTCAGAGAAAACATCATGTGACTTTTGCAGCATGCTCTTGAGCATTGCAGCAGTCAACCCACTTCTAAATCCCCACAAGAATACCAAATGATCACAGCTGATTTTTGTCATATAACTTCTCCAGATTCGGACATCCTCGTTGATTGATTCTTGGAGACTGTCAGAGAGATTGGATCTGTTAGTGTACTCTTCAAGGGCTGGAGCTAATAGGTGATTGTTAGATGGCTTAGCATTCTCCGGAATTTTCAGGATGGTGCAGAGCTTTGCAAACAAATAACACATCTTCACGACATTATGCCAATGATTGTTGCCTTCATTTTCTGTAAATGACAACCACAGAGAATGTATTTATTAATAAGTTAGCCATTGCATCTGATGAAGAAACAGATCATGACATGATGAATCTAACGAAAATGAGGTTAAGGTCTTCCGAGTAGTGATTTAAAAAGCAATCAATTTGGCATGCTTGCATTGTTTACTTTATCAAATTCTCGTCATACAAAATGCAGAACTTTTTTTTTTTCCATTTTCCTCCTCTTCCATATTCAGACCTTAATAAACTGTAAAAATATACCAGTAACATTCATGCGGCATTACTCTACAGTGTCTCACCCTCTGTGCTAAATAAAAGCTAGAAAAATTGACTTTACCTTGGGGAAAAGTTTCCAAATCAATAGGTGCAAAGTAATGATTATTCAGGTAGGAAATAGCTGCAGGTATATTGGTCACCTTCCTTAAAGGGACAGTATTCTTCATCAGATGGTTGACATCAAGTATGTGGGGAAAAACCAAGCTCAAAGAGCCTGTGAACTCATCTACGTTAGCCGGCAGGGGAGACAGAAATTTTGAATAAATGAACGTGAAATCTGCAGAAAGCAAGACAGAAATTTATCAGAAACTAAAGACAGAGCAAAGGTCAATTTAGGGGGATCAAAGGTTATAATATTTATCAATAAGAGATACACCATTAAGGGAATTGTGGGAGACAACAGGTTTCTGTGAAGCAGAAATCAGATCCAGCACCTCTCGAAATCCACGAACCCTCTTGTTTTGTTCCTCCTCACCATTTAGAAGCTCTCTCTGAAAATTCACATAAAAAAATAATTTGAACAAGCCTGATGTTGATGATGCACAAACCAAAAATTGAAAATCTCTTCCAAACCTCAAACAAGTCCTTGTCCTCTTTACAACTTGTCAAAACAACTCGAACAGACTTCGTACCTCCACCCTTTGCCGGGATTATTACAGGAACAAGTTCATCACTGAACTCTTTCAGTATCTGTAACCAAAGACCAAAAGCATTAAAATAAATCTAACTCTGATCAAATTTTACCACCAGAAACCTAAAGGATTTAAATCTATGTCCAAGCAATGTACCTCCAGTACAAGCTGTACTTGACGCTCACTGCAAACATCTATATCCATGCATGGTCTCGCTCCATAAAGTTCAGTCCCCATCACCAGTTTTCTCAAGGAACTCAGCAGAGCATCTGCAAATGAAAAGTGAATAGAGGTTCCAATCATAAGACAAAATTGAGAAGTTAAAACGAAAAAAGAATGGATCATAAACCTACAGTGTTTTCCTTACCATCTTTCCTTGATCCCGAGTTCTTGCACGCATTCTTCCGATGCTTAATTCGTGATTTAATTCTCTGAATAAAGATTGTATCAGCAACCGTATGGGTTACGGAAGAATCCATTACATAGTTGCTGGGCATTGGATTCCCTATCCGCGCCTTAGCTGCAGATTCTTGTGCTTTAGACAAGTACGATATACCTGTCACAAGAGATAACAGATACTAAATCTCAAAACATCACCAAATAGATTCAAATTCGTTAAGCCCCAAACTGAATTCAACAAGCACTCATTGTTTCTGGTTGGACTAAAACTCCCAAAGTTCACACAACAAGTAGCATCACCAAGCACAAAGAGTGAATACAATCGCAACACACAAATCGACAAGGCTCCAATTCACTCTCGCAAATCGAAATAAATAAAAATATCATCCAGTATAAACACATGCAGCATTTCTCTTTTACACTTTTA
Organism: Potentilla sterilis; assembly: GCA_963682095.1. Taxonomy (NCBI): domain Eukaryota; kingdom Viridiplantae; phylum Streptophyta; class Magnoliopsida; order Rosales; family Rosaceae; genus Potentilla; species Potentilla sterilis. The sequence continues at coordinate 15,544,043 of OY821757.1, forward strand.
AGCTCATAACTTTTCTTATCTCTCCTAAGTCCTAACCCATAATCACATAAATTTGGTCTAAAAGTTTCAGACTTTGAATGATAACAATGCCTACCATCATAAACGCAGGCATTAAAATCAAAGCCTTCTTGAGCCATGGACGTCAAATGTGACGTTTGAACCGAGAAGCTATAAGACGGCATCCCCATCTTCAATTCATCTCTAGGAAACAACACAAAGTTATATCTGCACCAAAAACAAACCCACATCACCAAACCACATACAAACATACATATACGTATACGTATTCGTACATTAGTGTGTATAAGCAAAAATGTACTAACGGGTGAGCAGTGAGCTTGGAGGCTCTAAGACTAAAAGGACACGCGGCGAACTGCAGCACCTGGAAACGCTCCGCCGCGTACTTCGCCTTCAAATACGCCGTGTCGTTTGTATCAAACGGCAAAGCGCGGTGCCACCCCGCCGAAAACGACCCCGTTTTCTGCAGCGACACGGCAACATAGTCCGACCCGGCCAGGTCCGCCTTGAACTCCTCCAAAGTCGACGCGAAATTCGCCTTCGTCACCTCCTTCACCGCCCTCTTCCTCCCCGCCGCGGCGCTCGTGCACAGCAAACGCCGCCGTATCACAGACGCCATTGTTGAGCTGAAACACTAGTCTGAAGTATTAATAAAGAAATTGGGCCTGGATAGCTAGGCCCAAGAAGCGGTGGCCCAGGTGAAATTAATAAATAAAGAAAGAAAGGTGGCACGTGACACGTGTGGTTACGTAGGTCGTTAACAAAACCCGAATTGGGAATCGATTAGGGCATTTGAGCTTTATATATGTAAACCACCAGGACGAGGCTGCTGAGCGACGGCGACTCCATTTTACTCAGCTACCAGCTTCGATCCTCCACCTTTTTCCGCCGTAGACTCATTTTCCTTCATCGCCTTCGTCTTCGCTCTGCTCCAGGTTAGGGTTTTCTTCTCCGCCGCAGCCGCCGCTTTTTTTTTTTTTTTTTTTTTTTTTTTTGTATGTGAATTTATGATTGAATGGCTCTGTTGTGTTTTGTTCATCTGATGGTTCTTGTATGAGTTTGAGTTCATTGAGAGGTTTTGAGTTTCTTTATAAAGTTTGAGTCTTTTCATTTTTTTTTATTTTTTAGGTGTTTATATATTGGAAATATCTGTTTCTTTTTTGCTTTTTATTTTTGAATAGTTCCTATTGCATGTTGGTTGGTTTGATTAGATTCTTGATAGGACTTTTGGTGTGATAAAGTAGCTTTATTTTGATTATGTGTGAGCAATACGATGTTCTGGTTATGTAAATTGGTTGTGTTTTCACTTTCGAGGCGTTTTGATTGAAGATTTGATTGTGAATGCAGTGTGGAGATTGTTTTCGAGTAGAATTTAAGAGGGTTGTGAAGCTCTTCTGAAGCTATTTGAATTTTGCGAGTGTTGATTTGTTACAGACGTGATGAGTGTCCAGAGCAAGCTTCGGCTGATTACTTATTCGGAGGAGATAGTAGATGGGAAACCAATCTATGTTTCTTCGAACGGCCTTCCGGTGAAGACTGTGGGGAAAGAGCCGGCTGGGCATTCTTTCCATGCAGTGGCTCTGAAGCTGCGTGGTTGGGTAGAGGAGGTGATGAGTGCTGAAGAGCCGAAGGCGGTTGATAAGGAGCAGACCTCTCTGCCGTCTTTTGATTCGTATAGCAGCAGCAAAGGGAAAAAGAAGTCGGGTGGTGAAGGGAAACAGCAGGATCATTATGCGTTGCTGGGTTTGAGTCACTTGAGGTATCTGGCCACTGAGGACCAGATAAGGAAAAGCTACCGTGAGACTGCCTTGAAGTATCATCCTGACAAGCAGGCTTCGCTCCTTCTTGCAGAGGAAAGTGAATCTGCTAAACAGACAAAGAAGGACGAGATAGAGACCCACTTTAAGTCCATCCAAGAAGCGTATGAGGTCTTAATTGATCCTATGAAGAGAAGAATCTATGATTCCACTGATGAGTTTGATGATGAGATCCCCACTGAATGTTCCCCACAAGACTTTTACAAGGTCTTTGGTCCTGCTTTTATGAGGAATGGGCGGTGGTCGGTTAACCAACCAATTCCATTTTTGGGGGATGATAATACTTCACTGAAGGAAGTGGATGAGTTTTATAACTTCTGGTACAGCTTCAAGAGCTGGAGAGAGTTCCCACACGAGGAAGAGTTTGATCTTGAGCAAGCTGAATCTCGTGATCATAAGAGGTGGATGGAAAGGCAAAATGCAAAACTCACCGAAAAGGCTAGAAAGGAGGAGTATGCAAGGATACGTACTCTTGTTGACAATGCCTATAAAAGAGATCCGAGAATTGTGAAGAGAAAGGAAACAGAGAAAGCTGAGAAGCAGAAGAAAAAGCAGGCCAAGTATTTGGCCAAGAAATTACAGGAGGAGGAAGCAGCCAGGGCGGCTGAAGAGGAGAAGCAAAGGAAAGAGGAGGAGGAAAAGCGAGCTGCAGAGGCTGCGTCACAGCAGAAGAAACAAAGAGAGAAGGAGAAGAAACTGTTGCGCAAGGAGCGGAGTCGTCTGCGAACACTTTCTGGGCCTGTTATATCGCAGCGTTTGCTCAATCTTGTTGAGGATGATGTGGAAAACCTTTGTACGTCTCTTAATATGGAGCAGCTTAGGAGTATATGTGACAGGATGGAGGGCAAAGTGGGGGTGGAGCTAGCAAAAGTTCTTAGGGATGCACATGGTGGAGAGAACAATGATGTAGAGGTAAAGAAAGAAGAGGAGAAGAAGACTCCCCAACAGAATGGTTCTGTGGTGAGTAATGGTACGGTTCTGTTAAGCAGCTATGAGAAGAAGGAAAAACCGTGGAGCAAAGAAGAGATTGAGCTTTTGAGAAAAGCAATGGTGAAATTTCCAAAAGGTACATCTCGAAGGTGGGAGGTTGTTTCGGACTTCATTGGTACCGGAAGATCTGTGGAAGAAATTCTGAAGGCGACTAAAACAGTTCTGCTCCAAAAACCTGATTCTAGCAAAGCTTTTGATTCTTTTCTTGAAAAGAGGAAACCTGCACCATCTATTGCCTCACCACTTACAACAAGAGTGGAAGTAGAAGGGGTATCATCGACTCCTCAGGAAACTGAAAGCAGTGCTGACAAGAGTGACAAGGCAGAAGACAAGTCTGGAGAGTCGCCAAGTGGAAGTGCAAAAGATCAGAGTCCTAATGATCCAAATGCTGCAAATGGATTACCCTCGAGTTCAGAGCAAGATGTGTGGTCAGCTGTACAAGAAAGGGCACTAGTTCAGGCGCTGAAAACTTTTCCAAAGGAAGCCAGTCAGCGGTGGGAGAGGGTTGCTGCTGCTGTACCCGGGAAGAGTGTGAACCAATGCAAGAAGAAGTTTTCATTGCTGAAGGAGAGCTTCAGAAACAAGAAGACTACTGCTTAATTTGCTGTGATTTTCATGATGATGATGCAGATTACTAAGATGCATGTGGAAATCGGTTAGAGTATCTCATACATCTAATTCTTTCTAGGCAGAGACCTTTCAAGCTTTATGTTAGGTAAAGATTGAGAGCACTACTGGGTTTCTGCCGGCTGGATTTTGTCATACAGGTCTAATAGCTATTCGGAAGAGGGATTATGTTTTGTATTATTTTTCAGCGCATGTTTTATTTACTGTATCCGGGGTTCACTGCGTTGCGAGATCTGAGATCTCGAGATGCATGAATATAGGAAGAGCATTTTGATGAGATTAGCTGATGTTTCGTTTTAGGGATGAAGTAAGTCTCATGATTTTATTGATAACCAGATTTATATATTTACTACAACTCAGAAGTAAGTCTCATCGGTTGCATATTTCTCTCTGAAATTCCTATATCCTTCCCTTGAGAAATCTTACACGTGATGGAGCCACCAGTTATCAGATCACAGGCTTGAGATAATACTGGGTGGCTGCTTTGATGTACAAGACTCGAGTGATGAAAGTATGCAACCGCAACTCCAAGTCAAGTACTGCAATTCTGAAAATATTAAGCCGGCAGTAAAACAGAGTTATTGAAATCCAGGAGACTTTTTTTTTTTTTTGGGAGAATTATTGAAATCAAGGACTGTTCCTTTTCATCATATTTTTTCCTTCCTCTATGAGGTCATACAGTATAGGCAATCAGTAGCAACAATGCTTTATTTCTCTGAAATTGTTCCACTAAAGTGGTTTTCCAGCCAAGAATCGGCTGTACAAATCTAACGCCTCTTGAGGTTTGTATTCTGGAACCGTATGACCAGATCCCTGCACCATCAAATTCAAGTTCGAGTATCAACAATGTTTCTTTTTTGAAAAGAAAATGTTTCTGACTGTTGAGAGAAAAATGAAAACATTCATGTGGCTGTGGTCTCTGACCTTTACGGTAGAAAAAGTGAGGTTGTTTTCATACCCTTGTGTATACCTGCAACAAATGTATTATATTACTTAGTTTCTATAGTTTCATATAATTATGAAGTTGATTACCGAGCGTTTGATATGGTGCAATGAAGGGAAAACAGAAAACTGACCCTGCAATTTGTCCCTTGGAAGTCCATGGCCTCCATTCATCCACAATTTTGTAACCAACTGATCTAGTCCACGCTTCACTCCCAGTGAATGGAACACACATATCATGATCACCACTACCAGGAAATGTAGACATGTTAGCATATCAGTACTAAAATCTGAATAATCAGGTGACAGCTTGTACACATTCCCTTGGGAAATCGAAAATAGCCAAGTTACTTTACATTGTCTAGTACTGAGACTCGATATAAATTTCAGTCCATTGCAGCAACACATAACCTATATAACATTACCTACTTCCGTTTCCTATTATCTTCTTGCATTTCAGTGCACTCAAATGGAATATTAGGCAAAGGTAAATATGTCGAAGTCTTTTCAAATCTTATTTGGAGATTTACCTATATATAAGCGCACGGTATCCCTTCGAAGTCAGATTCTTATGGTACGGGATCATACTCCCAGCATCATGGTAAAAACGAATGTTGTCTGTACACAATTCCCAACTGGGAATCACACTTTTCTGTGCAAACAGGAGTTTGAAAAAGTTAATGCTTTATGACCCAATCTCATATTTCAGATTCTAGTTTAACAACAATAAGAGTGAGAAACCTCACATCTTCTGCATGGATTGCCTTCCTAACTGCTACATTGTTTAACCATGCAGTTGCAACCTCATCATCCTGCAAGTGGAATCAAAGTTGAGAAGTCCCTACAGAATGTTACTGTGTAAAAATATAGGTATGTCTACTACCAACTTTAGAAAATCAAGTCACAATTCCAACAGATCAAAGTGGTGTATATTTATTTATTTAATTCAAGAAACTTACAGTGCATGGAACTTCCTCGCTATTCATAAGCTGCGGCCAAGTTGGAACAAGCCCAGCTCTCACAGGAGCTCTATGAGGCCAGGCGCGACCAAACATTCTTTTTCTCACAGCAAGAGGTCTTTCAGTTTCACCCAACTTCCTAAAGCTAGATGGTATGTTACTGGTTACGGTTGTAATTTTCATAGAATCTGTGCTATGATAGCATGGTTCTAGAATGTCATAAATGTTCAAACCTTCTATGGCCTGGAATTGACATGAATTAGAAGTTCAGTTGAAAAAGATAATTACATTTTATACTTCATATATTGTAAACCATGGATCTTCACATACCTTGTCAACTTTTCCAAGGTTGTTATCACAAGTTTCACTATTTGGCTCATAGTAGTTTCCATTGCACTCTTTGATTACCTCCTGGAGCAAGCAAGATGCTTATTCAGAACCTATATATGATTTGAAATTATCATTACAATGCTTTAATAATGAAATTGCGCAACCAGCACAAACCTCAAATAAATCATCTGATATAAGTCCCATCCCATGTGCAAATGGAACAATGGCATTCCCATCAAATTCCTCATCCGTGACTCCATTTCCCACAAGATAACCCTGTGTAATGCAGTTATTTGAGATTGAATCCATACATATTGGATTAACCAAAGGAATATGTGCGTGTAAAATACCTTGAAGTTGATATGGGGCTTTTGACCAGCATCGATTCCTGATAAATTCCACAGTGCTATCTTAGAAAGATTTCAATGTTTAACAGATGCAACAGTTTAGAAATTGTAGGCCGGTGTACCTTTGACAACTTCAAAAGCAAGTGTTGGCACGTACACACCAGCATATGACTCTCCCGCAATGAAAAATGGGTTGGAGAGGAACTCTGGGTAAAGTTCAAACCACTAGTTGCGGGAAAAAAGAATAACAAATGCATTAGTAGTGTACTGCAACATAAGAATAAATATTAAACCAAAGAAGTTTGAAAGCATTTCAAGTTGTTTCCATTATCACCTTTAGAAGAAATGTGTGGCTATCAGATGCAGTCTTTCGATCACCGGTAATATAGTCAGATTTGTTTTTGGAGTAAGAAAACCCAACCCCAGCAGGAGAATCCAAATATAAAATGTTGGAAACCTAACATAAGAAGAAGCACAAACAATGAAGAGTTAGCTTTTCTCATTAATATGGAAAATCCCAGCACAATGTAATCAAATACAAAATATCAATGAAACATAAGTTTTGCTATCAAAGGTACAACCTTTGACCAGCTGTTTGGATTAAGGTGCAGTTTGGGCAGACCTCCCTTGGTCTTTGCTGCTTCAAAATTGAATGGCCCTGAAAGAAAATATGAATGGAACCAATGTTGTGATAAACTTTTAAAACTCTACAGAGTGTTAATTCAAGAACCAGTTTTTCCCATTTGAAAGTGAATACCAAACCCAGATCCCAGCAGTTTAAAACTAAAATGGCGTAGTGGTCTGATTTAACATGAAGGTTTCTTTCACTGAAACAATTCTGATTCTCTAAGTATAAAATGAAGCTAGCAATTTTGGTATGTTGGGATCTAACACAAAACCAGTAATGGAATTGAAAAAATGCAACTTTTCTCCTGTTTGGTAATAAAACCAAACATGGCATGAGGTGAGAATTGAAACAATACCATGCTCATAGACAAAGCCATCAAAACTGGAACAACCAGGTCCACCATTCAGCCACAGCACCACCGGGTCCTCCGACGGCTTCCTGTCCGATTCCACAAAATAGTAAAACAGGTTCCTCCCATGACTCTCATCAATAGTTACATACCTTCAAACCCCACCAAACAATATTAGCAAGAACCAAAATTCAGAAACACATCCAAAACTTCATACTAACCAAAATATTTACATACCCAGAACGGTGCTTTGAAGGAAGAGTGCCATTGAATCCAGGAATCTGGGTTATGAGAGCTGCCTCAGGAGCTGATTGGGTTGGCACCAAGCTCAAGAACGTGAATGATAAGAGTGAATATAACACAATAATACTAGTCCTGGCCATGACTAAGTGTTACAATCCTATATCAAAGACTGTAACACAAAGAATATATATTTATAGACGCAAAGATTATTACTCTGCAAGTTGCTTTGAGTGTCGTTGCTTCCAAGCCAAGAGATAAAAAAGATAACAAACTGAGCTCTCAACTTGGAGAAAGAAGAAACCTGACCAGAAAATGGAGGAGTAGGAAAACAGTCATGGAGATTATTCTAAGGCCCAGTTGTTACACGACACGTGTTGATACTTAGCCAATGAGAATCTGAGGCAACTAAAAGAGGAAAGTTCCCCTTAAATTCTGGAGTCCTTGGTGGTCTCTGGTAAATAGGTTATACCTTGTGAGAGTGACAGTGGATGAATTGGCACACGAAATGTGTGTGATGACGATGATGCAGTTGAACGATTTACTTTTTGTTTCATTGTTTGGTTTGATAAGATCATAAGACCAAGACTTGGGATTAGATTTTACTAATTCACCATGAAATCACTGTATTTGGTTTGGGTTTAGTTATTAGTAAATAGTAATTGCACTAAAACAAATTGTGAAATATTTTGTTAGTAAAAAGAGTGTTATCTTTCCCAGCAGTAATGACACAATATAAATGTTGGCGAAACTATACAATAAGTGTTACGAAATTTTTATTTAACTTGAAAATTGTGAAATATTTTTGTAGTTAAAGAGAGTGTTATCTTTTCCCGCATTAATTACACGATATAAATGTTGGAGAAATTATACAAAAAGAGTTACAAATTTTAAATTTAACTTGAAAAGTTTAACTAAATTGCGCAATATCGACATGAATTCCGCTATACAATTTGAATGTCATGAGTTGAGGAGCTAAGAATATATCTTTTGGGTATGCACAGTGTTGTTGGTGGTAACTTTTGTTAGTACGGATTTTGTTCATGCAAATTAATGAATGAGATTCCATAAGCATTGATGTAGAGGATGTTATTTTCTTTGAATTGTAGATCCTTGCATGTGATATAAGCAAAATGTGCCCTTAGGTTTTATATTTGTGTTTGCACTTTATAACGTGACCACGAATCATAGACGAAAGCACATGTTTAGATAAGTTAAACTAATGCTGGTTTCAACTTCACTCTCTTCTTCTAAAAAGAAATAACAACCAAACAAGAAAGAAAAACAGAAGAACGCACGAAAACAAGGTAGGCAAACAACAAAGTCAGGGGAAGACGACCATGGCTAATAATGTGCCATTTTGTCGAGTTTGCATGTATTTTAGCCAATTCTCCCAACAATAAATTTTCTGGCCAATTCCGACAAGAAATTTATCATAGCTGTGTATTAAACAAATGAAATATAAAATAAATAAAAAAGTATGATTTACTCTATTAAACGATACTGTCACAAAAAATACGTTTAATAATTGAAGTGACACATTTGTATCAAGAATACTTAGTGACAAATTTTCCTGCAGTGAATCGAAAATATCAATGACTTTAATTGGCCAGATTATATATTATGTGGATGTTGCACAGGAAGTCTCAGTTGGATGGGGCAATGTGTTCTAAGAAGCTAGAGCTCTAGGGTTTGAATAAATCATGTATTAACTGCAGACTCATATGCAGGAGCGAGGTTCATTTCTTTGTTTATGGCATTAACTTCCTACCTTGCTCGATTAGTATATAGTTATAAACTGAGCTTGCTACCGAAGAGGAAGACGATCAAAACCATTCTAGTATTTCATCACAAACACACAAGCTACAAAAGCCAAAGGCAAAGCCATTGATTGGTATCGTCGACCAACACATCTAGGTATACATGCATAGCTTCTGATTAGCTCTGTTGATCACTAGAGCTTTGATCTTTCTTGAGATAATCCCAGCAACAATCCGGAGAATATGGCTGGAAGCCATCATGGGAGACCTCGTAGGATATATTTCAACATACACCTGAAAGCCAGATGGATACTAACTTACTAACTACTAAGCATCCCTATGTTCAACACCAACACTCAGGGTTTCGAAATTCTAACATTGTGTGATATATGATGTCCTCGTAGATCAGCCATGACGTACATATTCTCCAGACCAATGCCCCAAATCAGGCTGGACTCTTGGAGTATATATAGCAACATACACATTGAAGCAATCACTCATCTTTTATGTTCTAATTCATAATTTTGGTTATGCCTTTAGTTTAATTACTTCGGAGACTTGCAAAGGTAAGTATGCCTGATTCGTTTTCTCTATCTACTACAGAAGAAGAAATCAGATTGCCATGGACTCATGGTATGGTTTTTTCTTTTTCTTTTTCTTTTTTATGCAAGCAGGTTTTCCTAGATTTGTGCAGTGATTCTCCAAGCCCAAGTACTGAAAAAATATTATGGATTAATAATCTTGAAGTTACAAATTAGGCACTTATATACTATTACACTTTTACATTGTTTACAATGTAAAAATTACAGTACATGATGCAAGTGTTAAATGGGATTTACCCTTAAAATCGACTCTTAATCTCACTCAAAATGCCCATTTTTAGCGGCAGTAATCACAATGCTTTGGTCATACCTTATACCATCTTGATTACCCAATGAATGCCCCAAATGCTACGATTAGTAGAACCAAAATTGTTGTGCTCGAACTGGCCACTAGAGGTGAACCAGAAAACTTGACTCGCTGAGCTTGGTCTCTGGAAAACATAACCAAATAAAACTATGCATTAGCACATAGGTTCAGTAATTTTGTGTGAAAAGCTTTCAGGGGATATGGTATAAATATTCTGAATAAAAAGTATCGGCCAGATTTCTGATGTCTTACTTCTGTAAAGAAGAAAGTAATCCACAGTAAATGGCATTATCAGGCAATGCAGCTTCTGATCCATCACTCTCAGGATTAACAACACTGACATACAGTTCTTGGCCTAGATACCATGAGTCCAGATTCTGTGCGCGAAGGTTCCAAATGCCGGCACTATCAAGAGAAATCAATATCGCTGTCCAAGCTCCGGGGAAGACCTGTATACATAAGAGGATGTAGCAATCACTGAACAATACACAATCAACATGAGTTTAATCAAAAGAAAAATATTTCCATTCATTAGGAGTAACATACAACTGATTACACTGGTACGCACCAGGTAATGCAAAACCTATGAGATCATGAAATTAATGGTTCAAGTCCCAGATTAATAATAAAAATACACAGAATACCATTTTAATCAAGTATCTGTTTTGAAGCTATAAGTCCCCTATGAAAAATCTCCTAACCAATTGGTTCTTAGAATAGCACCAACGTACCTGTGTGGTGCAGCGAGCAACGCCATCCCATTTGTTGTAAGTGCCTCTGCTATTCTCTGTCCAGACTCCAAAATCCATACTACAGAGCAATCATTCAATACCGTTTATAAATTTCCAGATCCACAATTAGAAGTAGAGATAATGATTTTCAAATTAAGAACTCACCCCACGATGAAAAATGCATAGCCATCCATATGATAGTTCTGAACAGTAGTGTCATTGTTCTGTAAAATGATTTCCATGAAACCTTTGAAAGTACCATTGATTAAAGATGTGTCGAGTTTTGCTGGCCTGTTCATCAGCTTATTTGGAAAGTCAAGCTTGTAAACCCCGGAAATGTTGAATTGCTGAGCGAGCTTAAGCGGTGTTGAAGGAGTTAGATATGATATACCATTGAGGGTTGTGCGCCACTTCCCATTTATAAGCTCTGCAGGTCTATTTAGGATTACGTATACATCTGTCACTTTAATTTCACCATATTTAAAAGACCCTTGTGGGTTTGGACGAGCAGCACCAGCAGAGACATTCCACCTACGATTAAAACAATAAAGAGAGTGAGCCAATCAATAGCTAGTGTCTCAACTAAAATATCCAATAAAGAAAGGACAAAAATGATTTTAAGATTATCAGTAATCTGTTAGGCCAGTAAATCTTTCCCTAATTATTTTGGATCAGCATCATTCAACTTCCTCATGTGAATATAAAGCAAAAGCTGGTAGAAAAGACTTATTTGGCCGGCCGATGATATTTAATAAGGAGTGAGCAGTTGCATCTTTCCATTTTAGAGTTACTGTCATTATCATAAAAGCTTTTAGTGGAAGTTAATGAGTGACTTTGTTTTCATCAGGTGGAATATATCTGTTATCAAATAAAAAAAGACGCATAAATAACTACAACCTTATAGATCTTGCTTGATTCATTGAGAAATATGTGTCGAAATCATTAGGAGGATCAGGGAGAGGACCTGACGCAGGTCCTTGAGAATTGGAGTAGTGTAAGATGGCAACTCCAGTAGCTTTAGCCCATGAAGATGAATTCACAAAACGGGGGCTGGCAACAACATAGTAATCACTGCTGGCATTTTGATCCATTGTAACCAAGAATGAAAATGACTGGCCAACATGGATATCCAAATTAGCATAGTTCTGCTGGACCGTGTACGATCCTTCAGTCTCCACCAGAAGTAAGTTATGATTTTGTATCCTGAAATTCAAGCTAGTTGAGATGCCAACATTGTGCACCCGGAAGCGGTATGTCTTTCCTGTTCCAAGCAGTTACCAAGCATTGACTTCCATTAAAACAGGAAGGTAATAAAAGTACATATATAACAGTAGATTAGTAAGCTAGTAAAGCCTAAAGTAGAACTGAACCCAAAAGGGGACAGAACTACAGACCATTCGCTCACCACCCCATCAAAAGTATGTAAATTACATCATTATATTTCTCAGCAATTGAACACCATACATTAATATATGATTCTGGTATATTTATAAGACGAATCAAATTCATAAACGAAAACCAGCAAACATTTCCCAGATATATACCTGCTTCAACATTTATTGTAAGGAAGGGAAAGCCGTCTGGAACAATTGCCTCATCAAAGCGAAAGGGACCAACTCCGTTGATGAGGATGCCATCAGGAATTCCCAGGTTAGTGCCACTTTTTTCAATATCTTTCCGTAGTTCCTGTTGAATTATGATTCACACCTAAGAACCAAGCAGAAAGGTGCTTTGAACGACAAGTAACAGGCTAAAAAAACAGCTTATACTCACCTTATGACTCTTCGTATACCAATCGGTAATAAAGAGAGTAACATCTGCATCTGGCAGAGCAAAAGGTAACGGAATAATAGCTCTGTTATTTATGGTGATTCCCCCATATCCACCTGAAGCTCTCTGGAAGTTTAAGGATGGGAAATAAAAGAAACTCCCTATCTGATCTTTAACCTGAAAATCATATGTCCAATTCCAACCAGGCTGAATTGGACAATTAGTCCCTGAAACACCATCTTGCCAAGAGTTCTTCCTATGCTGTATTCCATTCCTGCATTCAACTAACAAGTTTAGCACTGAAATATTTACTATCATTTATAACTGATATCACACATGCATGTACCAAGTACTAACCATGTGAGAAGCAATGGCTCATCCAGGTGATTCCTTACATTGATAACAACATTCCAATTCGTAGTGACATTAAGCACTGGTCCTGGAAACTCTCCATTAATCCCAATAACCTGAAAAGTATCATCAAAACAATGCCTCAGATAGAATTAGCTAAAACCACTTTTGCAACTCTACACTTTCTCACAGTTCGACTACATTTTCTGTATGAGCTCATTGCAATTCTAGCAGCCAACTCAATCATTAGATCTCCTTGCCATTTCTCTCCCACATGACCCTATATATAAGTTCCTGACCAATTCTCCGCAGCTCTAAGCCTATAACCTCCTAAAAGTTTATCAAATTTATGGGGTAAAACAAATAATGATACTTGTACTGTTTCCTACTGTACGAGAATTCATTATTGAGTGCAACAACTTTTCAGCATTGAATGACAGAACTGAATTCATCAAGTTCAACTCCAAACAGGCATAGATATACTCACAAATCAGAACTAGATACTATAACAGCACAAGAACAAAGTAAAGTTGAAACCCAGAACTAGAAAGTTGGAAAAAAGTAGGTAAAAGAACCTGTTGCTTAACTCCAAGTGGAGCAGCAGTGATGTAGGAGACGGTCCAATCATAGAACACGTACGGGTCAGCACCCAAAGCAGGACGCAATGAGCAGACGAGAATGACAAAGTTGAAGAAACACAAAGACGGCATTGGATGATGTCTCTTTAGCTTATCCTATCTCTTTTTGGGTAGCTCTCTACTTTCAGTTAGAGAAGAGTGAGAGAGAGTTCCAGAGAGAGTTGGGTTGGTTTACTTGCTGGATTTGGAAGCGGAGCCAAAACCAAAACCGGGGTGGCAGAGTGGCAGTGAGAGAGTCACATGGGAGAGAAGGAAAAAGTACAGAGCCTGAGGTGTTTCTTCTTTCTTGGGTCCCATTTTTCTCCATTAAGCGGTAAAGAAGGGAGGCTATGGAGCCACACCGACCATGATTTTACAGTTGAATTTACCGTGTGGGGCATCAGGGATTAAAGAGAAAGGTAGCTGGGTGCTGCGGCCAAATCTTTTGACCCGTTTGCTTCGGGTGTTTGGGATCCAGAGACAAGACCTCAATAGCTCTATTTTTAAGAAAAGATTTGGACGAGGGGAAATTTAAAAGAATTTAATTAAAAGTGAGAATTTCATAATTTTTTTAAAATTAATTTTATTTGATATTATTAAATAAAAAATTTTAAATTTTAGTAAAACAGGAAACGAATGAATTCATTATTTTAAATTATTTATAAATTATTTTATATTTTTCAATCCAAAATAAGACTTTTAATTTATTTTTTTAATAATTTTTTTCAAAACTTTCTTAATCTATTACATACTTTAGATTCCATATAAATATAACAAAACAATAGAATTTGCAATTGATGGATTTCAAATTGATAGAGTTCAAGATGCCATCATTTAAAAATTCTCATAAATTTCATATTTTTTTCATCCAAACGCACGGGAGAAATGATAAATTTCATTGTTAGGAGTACGTCATTATTAATGTATCGAAAAAAAAAATTTATTACTAAAATTCATGCTAAAAATAATGTTCAGTACTATTTAGTCTAGTGGCATAGTTTTTTCTTTTCTTACCACACCAGATTCGTTGTAACATTTGAATTGTTTATCAAATAAAAAAAATAGTGTACGAACTGCACGTACATTTAACAATGACTCATAACAAAAACTCCCAAGTAAAGACAATATGAAGAGATGCTTCATGAATTGTGGAGGATTCGCACATGCGAAACCTAGGTTTTATGAAGGCGGCGGGAGGTTTCGTGCGTCCCAACGCAGATAGTGACGGTGATTTGGTGTGAGCATCGAAAGCAGCATTTCAGATTCAAGTCAGAGCGTCGAGTAGTGGTGGTGGTGTGGTAAGCGACGCGTCAGTTGGGAGGGTTTGAAGCCCAAAAAAATATAATATGTATTGGTTCATGTTTGAATACATAGTTATAGTCATGTTCTTTAATCGGAATATTTTATTTTTTTTTAATCAGAAGTTAATAAACTTTTATTCAGCAAGCAGTATAAAGATAACACACTCGTAGGGCTGACAAAAAGAGCTATCTTTCATGACTCACTAACGTATCCCTAGGCTAAAGAATCACCAATACACCCACATTTTCAAACAGTTTGAAGCACATAATTTTAGTGGTAGAATATTTAGAAGAAAGATTACAGGTAACAACTAAATATTCTAGACACTGTGATCAGATTTAACTTAATCCATCTTAACAGTAGGGGGAGAACCCCCTCCCCCACTAGTTTGTCTGTATCCAAACCAACCTGTTCGACTTCCACTGGGTTCATAGCCATCCTACTTCCCCCACCGAATGTGTCCTCCATCAACATCTCCATTACAAGAGGTTTCTTCTTGAAAAGCCTCTTCTTTGTGCCTGAACCTTCAGACTTCAGAGTTAAATCATTTTTAGGCTTGTTTTTACTTCCTTTCGGACGACCAATTTTCTTCTTTTTTGGTGAAACCAACAGTTTGCCATTCTTATGTTTCACCACCAAAGTCAAACTCTCCTCTTCCGAATTAGATGACTGAACATATTTTTTCCAAGGTCGCTTCCAATCCAAAGAGGCTTTCCTCTTAAGCAGATTAATCAGAGGAACTTCCTTTGCTTTAGAAACAAATGTAAACGAAGACTTCCCTTTTGTTTTTGGTTCTGGCAAACCTGAAATCCCTACTAACCGTGCAAGCGCACCAGTCTTCTCTGGAACTTTAAGAGCACTTGAGACAGAGGGATCAATTCTTGTTCCATCATCACCTTCACCCCCGTCTCCCTATCCTGGCCCTCATGTCACGCCCCGGTCCCGATGTCTGTGGGGTTTAGGCACCCGATGCCGATCCCGAGGTGTGATCGAGTGTTACAAAGCGGAATGTAAATAAAAAATATAAACACTTCTTTCTAGGCTCTTCACTCTAGGCTCATCCGACACTTCGACTCGACAAACACTAAGTACTTCTCTGCAAAAGAGTAAGTAAATGGGTGGGAGAGCAAAACCACGCGCTCAGTGAGTGCTCTATGTAATATGCCGCCAAAGTCATGTCATTGAAGGCACGCTAAATAATACGTATATCATATATTTCACGTCGACCAAAATACAATTGGTCACATCGCACAATCCCTTCTTATTGGACATCCTTCAATTTAGTGATCTCCCACGGGCACCTAATGGCCTTCATGCCCTTTATAACTGTGTGCCACATCCTTACTTCGGCATAACCCAAATCAAGAAGTTCTCATGGTCCATGACTTTCAAACAATGGATCCAACACCATAATATATATAATCTCCACATATTTCGCAAATAGACATGCTTCACTTGAAAATAGAGAGATATTTCATAAATAGATCAAAATCATACTTTTCGACTATTTTAAAAGCATATAAGAGTATTTGAAACACATTACATAAACCACTCACCTCGACGAACCGAATCGACACCCAGATCGTAAATCGAGCAACCTAGAACGAGCCTTTTAGAAATCACCATTGGATCTTATTCCAACCACCATATATAAAAAGATCGCATCAATACGAATTTCTAGTCACTCGCGGCTTCAGAATCGGAGCTACGGATCATCGCAGATCTAATAAAATAATAAAATCTAGAGAGAGAAAGATGAAAGAATTCTAGAGAGAGAAACCTCTCTAAAAATGGTACGGACTGAATGGGGGGGCTTATCCCTATTTATAGGAAGAGAGGGCCAAACAAAATCTGCCACATGTCGTCACTAGAAGCCTCCACTAAGAGCAATTGCACCCGTAGGCAAAAGGTAATTGATGATTTGCCAATTGAATTTGCCCCTGTCAATTCACTATTCATCCCAAAGTGGCAATTGCCTCTCCTTTATCAATGCACCCGTTGAGAACAATTTACATGCTAATTCATTATTACATTTTAATTTTGAATAACTTATTAATTGAAAATGTTAAACTTATAATTTACATACTTGTTATTATTAATGTTGTTGAGTTTATTTATTACTTTATTAATGCATAGACTTTTATTTCATGAAATTAAAATTACATAAGCGGAATATAAATTACATAATTTCCTAAACAACATTTTATTATCGGAAAATATAACTAATCAAACCCAAGTGTGTAGCAATCACTGCTACCATCACCAAACAAACACTACCAGATCCGAGGGCATAGCCGACGAAAAAAATTTCGTCGACTATGCCGAAATTTCGTCGGCTATACCTTCTGCCGACGAAATTTTCGTCGGCTATAATTTGTCGGAAAAACGCCGTCGGCTATACCAATGGCCGACGAAAAAAAGGAAATCGTCGGCTATATGTGAGTATGGCCGACGACTTTGCCGACAAAACATCATTTCGTCGACCAAACCTTGGCAAAATATCCGATGAAATTCGTCGGGTATTTTCGAGTATGGCCGACGATATCGTAAAATATAGCCGACGAAATTCGTCGGCTATATGTTCTGAACTATAGCCGACGATTTCATCTATTTCGTCGGTTATTTCGTCGAAATATATTAATATTTTAATAGGCATTAATTAGTTATAGCCGACGAAATATTGGTAAAAATCGTCGGCTATAGTGCTTATAGCCGACGAAATAATGCCAAAATCGTCGGCTATTCTTACATTTGGTGAAAAAAAATTAAATTATTTTCTAAATTACCATTCCAAGCAACCTGCAAATCACAAAGACAGTCCATGCATTTGCACCAACAAGAAACACGTCTAAATGACTTATTATTTAATTCGTTCCAATATACATAAAATATAACCCTACTAATCATCACCTAAACCACTAAAGTCCACCACGTCATCCCCAGCATCCTGCTTTCCATCATGCTCGTCATCCTGCTGACCGAACTCGGGAGGTTGAGGCATTGGAGGTTCAACTAACGGCTGAAACGGGGGCGGGGATTCAAGGTTTTGTTGTTGTGCCGCGAACATATCCATCCACCAGTTTTGTTGGCCGGCGTAGTTGTGTTGCCGAATTCTCTCGCATTCAGCATACCAACTGGACAGATCGAAATAATACTGCTGTGTTCTGCGGTGTTGCTCCTGTGATCTGCGTTGTTCCTCCTGTGATCTATGGAACTCGGCCGCCAACCTTGCATTTTCTTCTGCCAATCGCTGCACTTCCCCCCTCATCTGTTGGCTCTCCCCGCCTCCCTTCTTTTGACCTCCCTTAGTGGTCTTCAGAAGCCCTAGTCCAGAACTTCCCAAACCCCGGCAGTAGTAGTTGTTTGACCGGTTTGGGAAGGCTGCGTCGAACATCCTCGCTGCTGTTTGGACATTGGACCGGTCGACCTGGCGCAGGGCTTCTTCCAGATCTGCCTCTGAAATGTTCGGTTGTGTCTCCCGAACTACTTGCTGGAACACCTCTTCTTCGGCCCGGTTAACCCTCTCCTAATTGGACGGAAAAAAAAAGAATTAATATTCTAACAAATATATAATTAAGTAAAATTGATAATTAAAATTTTAAAATCGTAATGAACGACTTACGAGCTGTTCTGTCGCTTGTGGATAAGCGATCTTGAACGTCTCCACGTACGGGTTGCTATCAGGATGATCTCTCAGCGCCTCCTCCTGATATTGTGCAAACGGCCTAGAACCAGCATGATGAGGGGTTGTGTTACGGCGGCGGTTCGCAGAGTTTATGCGAGACCGTTCCTTCAAACAAATAATAAAATATTAGAAAAATACATAAAAAAATATTAGTGTAATAATTATAAAATAATTAAACTAATAATTAAAATTTTAACAAAATAAACATTTGTAGTGAAGTTTAGTATTTACCTGCATAACTGGGTTGTTGAAGTCTACTGTCTTCAACCAACGCCACTCGTACTCCCTGAACATGAACTCTCTGGGAGTACCCATACGACCACGGTTGTCGTATTCGTTATAGTGGGAACGGAGCTCGTTCTTCCACTCTTTGAACCTACGAAAAAAACAAAAGTGCATTAGAAATATTATTAATATCATAAAATATTTCAAATTATAAGATGAGGAATTCCCAACGTACCTCGAGTTCTGCACGGAGTCCGCCCAATCCCGCTTGTGTTCGGCAATCTCGAAGAATGTCTGAAAGATAATATTTTATTAGTTTTACAATTGTAACAATACCGAAAATTATTAAATATTACGATAAATAAATTAAATTTTTTAAATTACTCACCGACGCGGCGTTGTTCACCTCCCTCTTTATTTCTTCGGGCACATCAGCCCACCGGGTCCACAACATAGGGACTCTGTCCCTAATCAGTACCCCCACGCAACCCGAGTAGTCGCGTTTTTTTTTCCCCTGAACCTCCTGATTAGGAGGTTCGTTGATCTGGATCCTCCCCCTCAGATCAACAGTTCTCCTGAGCGTGTCAAAACATATGACACCTCTCGTATTCCTCCGTGAACTGCTAGCGGCTGTCCCTATCACATAAACGACGATTGGTTAATAAAATTAAATATTAGTGCGTGAATTTTAATAAAACATTTAATTAATAAAATCAAATGTTGCCTGAACTGGATGACTCGTCTGTCGACTTTCCTTTTCTCCTCGCCGAAATAAGGTGGTCAGGGTTCTCAAATGGCTGCTGCTGGTATGCCTCCGCAGCACTCACGTATTGAGGCATATCAGGCCATATGGGCACACCACGATAGTCGACCTCCGGTATCGCAGGAATGTTGTACGGGAGGTAGAGCTGGTTTGGGAGAGTAGGACCCTCAGTCGAGTCAGCAGCAGACGTCGTCGGACTCGTCATCGGCTCCCGATGAACCTCAGGCATACGAACCTGAGGAACGTCTGCAGCTATCTCGTCCTGAAATAGCTGGCGACTGAACCTCGGAGCATCTGGCCCGACAGGCGGAAGTGAACTGCTTGACGGCCGCCCCGCCCGGAGAAGGGTCTGGTGTCGAGAACTCATACTCCTCCGCGGCTGGGATGAATCCACAGTCCTCCGCGGCTGGGAGGAATCTACACTCCTCCGCGGCTGGCTGGTGGTCCTCTCAGGCTGGCTAAGGGTCCTGTCGGAGTCTGCGGAACCGGCAGAACTTCTAGAACCTCTCGATCTGGAACGACGGCCTCCGAAGAACTGTCTGAATGCATCGGCCATCTGCAGCCGCGGCCATTTTAAATAATACTAACCATTAACCTAAATATAACTATTTATATACAAATATAACTATATTTCTTTATTAACATATATATATATATATAATTAGACTACCAATTTATATATATAATTAATTTAACAATTTATATAACAATTTATATAATTAAAATTAAATATATAACAATTTATATACCTAAATTATAACAAATATATAACAATTAAATTTATTAACAAATATATAACAAATATATAACAATTTATATAATTAAAATTAAATATATAACAAATATATAACAATTTATTATATAACAATTTATATAATTAAAATAAAATATATAACAAATATATAACAATTTATATAATTACAATTAAATATATAACAATTTATATAATTAAAATAAAATATATAACAATTTGTTAAAATTAAATTTATTAACAAATATATAACAAATATATAACAATTTATATAATTTATTAAATTAAATTAAATTGAAAAAAAAAATTACCGGATCGGATCGGAGGAGGAGGAGGAGGAGGCCGGCGGCTTGAGGAGGAGGAGGAGGAGGAGGAGGAGAATTCGTCGTCGATTTGAGGAGGAGGAGGAGGAGAGCGGCGGTGCGGCTCTGTCTGAATTGTTGCGGAGGAGAAAGCAGAAAAACGGAGGAGAAAGCAGAAAAAAAAAGAGAAAACGGAGGCTATGGTTCGGCAGTTTCAGACTTATACCCGATAGAATAGCCGACGATTAAAAAAGATTTCGTCGGCTATTCTTTACTATAGCCGACGAAATCTTTCATTTCGTCGGCTATTCTTTGAATGTCGTCGGCTATTCTTTGAATTTCATCGGCTATACTTTAGGCCCTCAGCAGCCGTCCGATCTCCCCCATCCAACGGCGGACAATGAAAAGGCGCGGATCGCAAGAGTTTAGCCGACGAATTTTAATATTTCGTCGGCTATACTTTGGATAATCAGCAGCCGTTGGATCTGAGCCATTCAACGGTGGACAATAAGCGGATCGCAAGAGTTTAGCCGACGAATTCAAATATTTCGTCGGCTAAACCTTTGGTCAAACTACGAAGTCAAACTTCTAAACCCTATAAATTAAAACGGAAATTGGCCTGTGTAAATGACGTTTTTTTGCCTGACCTTCAACAGATAATAGTTTCAAATAGATGAGACGCAACTAATCGTATAAAAATTTTCCTCAAAATATTTACCGAACGTGAGGCTACCCATAGGAAAACGGAAGTGAAAAACAGTTAACCGCAACATTCGGCACACAGATTTTGTCGGAATCTTGTCATTTTTCAACCGTAGACGTATTTCATTATTTCGGTCATATCTTATTTCACTACACATTTGCATTTGAAGAGTGTACGTATAGTAACTATTTGAAACTATACATTCACTTAAACACTTAGTAAACAAGTTAAGGAACATTAGTGCATATGTTCCGATTTTGAATCTAAAAGTTTGAAAAATCTATTCCAACCGTCAGATATCACCGTTAAGATTAAATACATGTATTAAAAAAAATCCAACTACATCTGACAACGTTAAAGGCTCGATCGGGACGGTTAACCGGGTGAGTCAACCCCTTAAACGCTTAGAAATGGAAATTGGCCTGTGTAAATGACGTTTTTTGGCCTGACCTTCAACAGATAATAGTTTCAAATCGATGAGACGCAACTAATCGTATAAAAATTTTCCTCAAAATATTTACCGACCGTGAGGCTACCCATAGGAAAACGGAAGTGAAAAACAGTTAACCGCAACATTCGGCACGCAGATTTTGTCGGAATCTTGTCATTTTTCAACCGTAGACGTATTTCATTATTTCGGTCATATCTTATTTCACGACACATTTGTATTTGAAGAGTGTACGTATAGTAACTATTTGAAACTATACATTCACTTAAACACTTAAGTAAACAAGTTAAGGAACATTAGTGCATATGTTCCGATTTTGAATCTAAAAGTTTGAAAAATCTATTCCAACCGTCAGATATCACCGTTAAGATTAAATACATGTATGAAAAAAAATCCAACTACATCTGACAACGTTAAAGGCTCGATCGGGACGGTCAACCGGGTGAGTCAACCCCTTAAACGCTTAGAAATGGAAATTGGCCTGTGTAAATGACGTTTTTTGGCCTGACCTTCAACAGATAATAGTTTCAAATCGATGAGACGCAACTAATCGTATAAAAATTTTCCTCAAAATATTTACCGACCGTGAGGCTACCCATAGGAAAACGAAAGTAAAAAACAGTTAACCACAACATTCGGCACGTAGATTTTGTCGGAATCTTGTCATTTTTCAACCGTAGACGTATTTCATTATTTCGGTCATATCTTATTTCACGACACATTTGCATTTGAAGGATGAAGCAATGGGTTGTCGATAGTGATAGAAAATGGAAGGGGGTCTGTTTTTTTTTTTTTTTTAAAGAATAGCCGACGAAATCAAACCTAGTACTCGTCGGCTATTCTTTTGTCGTTTTCTGTCTAAAATAAAATATGTATTTTTCAATATAGTTTTGCCCGACGAAATCACGTATTTTTCGTCGGCTATTATGAGTATAGCCGACGAAATAATGCATTTTTCGTCGGCTATTCTTTGAAAAAAAATAAAAAAATCAGTTGTGTTACACCTCTCGTATTCCTATGTCCTGTTCATATATAACCAAAATTGAACATAAAAAAACAGAAACCCAACAGTCAACATATTTCAAATTTTTTTTTTAAGGGGTTTGGAACCCAGCCTAGCTGGGAGGCTCATCCCCACGCCCGTTCATTAGAAATAAGTGGATTACAAATGAAAGGATTACACCATCTAAATTACTTAATCCGTCGGAAATAATTTCGGTGCTCTTTCTTTGCTTGGTGGATCAACAAAATAAGGGTGGTGCTTAACTTTCTCCCAACAAGCCCACTTATCAAATTCCTTGGGATGATGTTTCATGTAGATAGATTGTGCTTGATTCATCTAAAGAAGGAGAATAAATCAATTAAAATCTACCAATATAATTTAAACATTTGTTAGGGATAAATTTGACATATATAACAATAATGTTACAATTAATAATATAGAGAAGAAAAAAAACCTGGTCCATCATGTTATGGCCGCTCGCTATATTATTGCGGGATTGAACTTGTGCATTGTGCCAATCTTTGAGCATCTTTTTCAAATTTTGAAATTGAGATTGAAGAGCACTAGGACTTCGACTTCTTGGAGGACCACGCCAATTTTCCACATAATCGGCACAAACTTTTTCCCATAATTTTGAAAGACTTATCGATTTGCCGGTGATCGGACACACGGTTACACGTGCCCAAGAATCGCACAATTGAATTTTCTCATCTTCTTGCCAATTGCAATTAGAATCTTCCATAGTTGGATGAGATAAGAAGAAATATAAGCTAAAATTGATGAAGGCAGAAGATAGAGAGGTAAACTTTGAAAAGTTTTGGTGTGAGAAATTATAGAAAGAGGATGAGTATTTATAGGAGTAGTTTTTTTTTTTTTTTTACTTAGATATAAATTTTTAAGTGAAAACAGAAAGAAAAAAAAAATACAGCCGTTGCTATTTAATTATAGCCGTAGGATTCAAATCTAATGGTTCTAATCAAAGAGCCGTTAAAAAAATTTGTACCGTTGAATTTAGATCCGTTTGACTGACATGTGAACAGGAACATAATTTTCAGTGGAGCCCACCAATTGCTCCGGCAAAACAGTTGCCGAGAATTGCCCATCCAATTGCCTTGGGCTTTTTTATTCTGACATTGGGCCCATCAATTGCCTCTGCTAATTTGACTGGTGCATTGAGTTTTTTTGCAGCTTTTGTGGGTCCCAGTTTTTGCCTTGGCAAATCAGCCCACTGGTGCAATCTTGTCAGCTTTTAAACAAAACATGGCTCTCCTCTCGCCATGTGTCAGCTGACTAAGAGAAAAAAAATGATAGCACATGGCTGATAGAAACGTGGGGACCAAGTAATTGTATGGATTAATCCGAAGGTGCCACGTCACCACTTGAGGAAGTTGCGATGAAACTTCTAAAAATCGTTAAAAATAGTTCGGGAACTCAAATAATTCACCGAAAAATGTGACGAACTCATGACAACCTCTACTTTCTATTTTTAATAAGAAAAATAGAATTTGACTAACTTAAAAAATCAGGATATTACACCTCATCATCCCCACACACTATATCTGAACTTCTTGTGCTGGCTACCAATCCCTGAACAGGTTTTGACACCACCACCGTTTCTAGGGCTGGCATGGTATGGTAATTTACCGCAAAACCAACTGAGCTGATTAAATTGGTAACCGACATAGTCGGTAATCGACTTGCATGGTACGGTAACCGTACCAACTCTTCTATTTGCAGTACGGCACGGTAATACATTTCCCATACCACGGTAATTACCGTACCAACTGATATATATATTTAACATTATATAAAATGATCTAATCCTAGCCGTTGATTGAAGGTTGCTTTAATCTTAGACGTCTATCTTATGACCTAAATCACCTAATCAGTAAGGGACTAAGAGCCTCATTCAGTCATTCACTCATTCCTCTAAATCTCTAATCCTCTCGAGTCTCGACCTCTCTCTACTCTCAGACTCTCAGTCTCTGAGTCTCTCTACCTCATCTCTAATCCGTTGCGGCCAGCCCAAGTACGGCCACACCTGCCACATCCCCTGCGCTGATTCCCACCCCGACACTCCCATCCCTCGCCACCCTCGCAGCCGCGTCTCCCTCGCCACCCTCGCCGCCCTTGCCAGGTAACTAAACTTCACTCTAGATTTGATGTGCCGATTGTAGATCGAGGATGGGTCGCCAAAGGATTAGGATGACCGGGAGCGCATTAGGGAGGAAGGCGCACAAGGTCTGAGTCATCCCTTTATTAATTTTGTTTTGTGTTTTGTTCTGTTTTTGTTAAATGTGTGATGGGTTGATTGGGTTTGGATTTTAATTGGTTTTTGTTTTTCAATTTTCATAGTGGATACAACATTGTCTCATATTCAAAGCAGTAGAACTAGTAGCTCATCTCCATATATTCAATCAACCGCAAATGCAGAGGAACGCATAAACATATCTCCATTAGCCTTAGGATATCCCCATTAGCCTTAGGATCTCCCCTGAACCTCAACCTCCATGCCCTCCTCTCCCTGCCCTTGAATCTCAACTAGAAAGTAGCTCACAACCTTCTTACGAAAAAAAAAAAAAAAAAACCTGTCAACAAAAGTCGTCTTTGGGAATTCTTTACTCGATGTAGGTTACCAAATGGTGAAATAGATCTAGAATGGTGCACCTGCAACACTTGTGGTACTGATGTGTTGTGTTCAGTTAGGAGAAATGGGACAATCTCAATGTGGAACCATGTGAGGAAATGTGAGTCACACCCAATGAGTTAGAGGAACTTGAGAGAGGTAACTAGACTTTTTACATTGTGAATTGATATGAAATATCATACCTTATTTTATTTTTTATAACTATACGAATTTGATTTTTTTTTTTTTTTTTTTTTTGCAGATTGTGGTTTTCATGATGATGCGCCAACCTCAATAGAGCTTACTTGAAATTATGGGCAAAACATTGTGTAGCAGTCAACAATGTGAACAATTTCATACTTCATTGAACTATGTTTGTGATTTATTAATGTGTTATTGAACAATTTGAATTTTGAACTGTGTTTGTGAGTTGTGAGTTGTGACTTTATGGTTGTATCACTTGTATGAACTTTGTTAAGTTGGTTTTATAACTCTTTGTTGATCATTTCATATTACAATAATTATATATTGAAATTATGCATCAGTTCATATCAGGAAAACCTTAAAAGATTTGGGTCAAGTCTTATTTTTCATGAAAAAAACTGGACCAATTTAATGTTGGTACAAGGCCCAACCGTACCGTACCAACATGTACCGTACCAATATGTACCAAACTGTTGGTATACCGACTTTGGTGGTTGGTAATGGTAATAGGATTTTGTCTACCGATTATAATTGGTTGGTAAATGGTAATGGTAAAAAAATATTGGTAACCGTACCATGCCAGCCCTAACTGTTTCCCTTTTCCCTTCACTTCCCATCTCAGTTCGATTTCCTTCCTCGCTAATACTTAAATTAGCAAAGGTCGTATCAGTCCCCAATCCGAGTAACTCCTCCCGTTCATGCATCAAAATCTTATCACAACTCATAGCATCATGCACAAACAATCCACAAGCACGACAAAAGCCATGCACTTTCTCATAAAACAAATCAACTCCGATAGAAACAGAGGCCGAAAAATCAAATTGCATATGAGTGCGTATCTGACGCCAAACATCGAATTCTAATATGATCCTTTACACCGGTTCTCATCGATTCAATGCATCATCAATATCAACAATATACCCAAGAGTCTCACATATAACAGTTACGACAGCTCTGTTCCGAAACTTCAATGGCAATCCACTAATCGCGACCCAAGCTTCCACGGACTACAATGGTATCTCCTCCTCCGAACTTTCTCCATCATAATCGTTCAACACCAGCAGGGTGTTTTTGTAGAACCAAGGTCCTCCATTGAGAACCCGCTTCCGATCGACAACATGATCAAATTGGAAGGCGAATCTTTCCCCCACATCATGAATAGACAGACCCTTCTTCAACCGCCATATGGTCGGAATCGTGTCCTTAAAACCCGGATATCGGTGATGCTGGCAGAACAAACGCTCCACCAGATACACATGTCGGTCTAACAGTGCCGCCTGCCCTGCCGCTCCAAGGATGACGAGCGCTGCATCTTCGCGCCTGGACAACACACCACCCATCCACAGGGCACTAGAGCGATGACCAGCCATTGCAGACAGATTGATTTGGATTCAATTTGGGAGATTTTGAAGGTTTTGTTCGGCAATGGCTCTAGGAACAGCGGCGCTAGAGAGAGAACCAAATATGGTTTTTTTCTTGATGCAATCAGAATATTCTCTTGATGGTGATTGTAAGTACACACTATTTCCTCTTCTCATTGTCTTTTACAATTTCACTGATGAAGGCTGTTTCTGCACAAACCCGTAGGCCTAGTAGAAACCGGTGGGTCTTGATGCGATTTCCTCCTGCGAACACTGCTAACTAAGGGAAATACCGGGCGGGCCGGTCTTCTCCTCTCTGATGCCTAAGTTAGTACCGTCGGAGCAAATAGATAACTGAAGCGGGAATAATAAGTAGTTGGAGAGTTGAGTTACCTATTAATGAGGGTAGCTGTGACCCTTATATAGGTGGTCGAGTGTGAGGTCTGGTCTTACTCTTCGATGTGGGACTGGTTCCCTTCTGTTCGTACGCAAAGGGGCAGCTAAGGTGACCTGTTCGGCAGGCTGGTGTCCCCGGCTCCCGGGCCCCCAGTCACAAGTTAGACTGTTGGGCCTCGGGTCCGGGTGCTGGGGATCCTGCTCCGGGCCTCGGGTCCGGCCCCGGGCATGCTAGTTGCGGGTCTGTGGGCCTGTGTAGCCCCTCTGTGGCTACTGTCAACAAGTCCCCCAAGTTCCCGATCAAGTGCAATCTTGAATAGGGACTTAATATGTCTCGCTCTTGTCCAGCAGACCCGCAGGGTTACCGACCCAACGGTGCCCAGTCCCCCAAGTCCGTATTGAAGATTGGGCTTGGCCGGGCGTGCGAGCAGAAAGGCTGTTATGATGGTGCGTGGTGATGTGAGTACCTATTAGTGATGACGTGTGACAGTTATGAGTATGTGTTTGTAATGATGATGGTGTTGTGCTGAAGTCTTGCCATGCCATTAGTGTGGAACGGGGTGAAACCCGAACGAGTGCATGGGATGATGATGTCGCGTTGAAATCCGCCATGCGATGAATATGGAGTGGGGTGAAACCCGGACGAGTGCATGGGATAATGATGTGGCGTTAAAATCCTCCATGCGATGAATATGGAGCGTAAGGACTCGACCGGTAGAGTGCCATGTTGGGACGAGTCCCCCAATGAAAATTGATGCCAACGGTGGAACAGGCCGGGGAGTAACCCGGTGGGGTGTTTAGGCCATGTCATGGCACCAATCCACACCCGCTGATTTGTCCCAGCTTGTGTTAGAGTAAGCGTGGGGTATTGTGCAGGGTTGCGAGCCTGCGGGAAGACCTGATGGGTGCAAGCCAACAGGTCTACCGATGGGGTGTTGCGGCCATGTTTAAGCACTGGTTAACACCCGCTAGTTCTTCTCAGCTTGTGTTGGAATAAGCGTGAGGCTGTGCAGGGTTTCTAGCCTGCGGAGAGATTTGTTCTGTGTTAGAGAAACAATCTGTCTAGTGGGGTGGCGTGGAGATAACAAGTCTCGCCATGGATCCCCATATTTTTCACAGCTTAGTGTGATGCAGGGTTTCTAGCCTGCTGGAAGAGTTTGCATGTGTTAGAGGTAAACTCTCCCGGGTTTATAAAGCCCATGAGTTTGAAGCCTTGAGTTGTTGTTGGCTTGTCCGTGCCTGTAGGCGCGAAGGAATGTGACTAGACCGATGGAGTGCCTTGGATCCAGTGGAATGCTACATAACCGATGGAATGCCTGTGCACCGGTGGAATGCGTTTCCTTTGAACTAGGGTTGACGCTTGGGGAAGTGGTGGGATGGTTCGTAACCCCTCGGTTCTCTCCCCTATCTCTCTTAACTGCTGTTTGTAGGTGGGGCAGGTGGCTGACATGCATTGAAGGAGAAAGCCCATCAGTCCCATCAGTTATGATGGCGTGGGGATTTTATCGATGCTGGGGCACGTGTCAGTAAGGAGAGATCTGAGATGGAGGGCCTGGATTCGCAAGAGTTTGACTTGCCCCGATTGAGTATTTTGGGGGGATTACAGGGGTGCCCAGAGCATCAGACCCGTCTATAAAAAGGCCTCCTTTGTCTTCATTGTTTGCTGTTTTTTCTCTTGGCTCAGAGAGAAGAAGAGAAGGTTGGAGAGGAATCCGGCGAAAGTTCTGTGAAGGTACCCTCGCGCTATCCGTGCTTCAGGCGTTCTGGTTCTTACCCACGATTGCTTGGTGTTTTCTCAGGACTGACTTTCCTCGGTTGTGCATAGTAATCGGTAAGTTTCGCCTTCTTTGCTTCGTGTTTTTTTGTCTTTGTTGGTTGGTGTTTTGTGGGGGGGGGGGGGGGGGGGGGGGGAGGGGGGCTCTGTCGCAACGGGTAGGTTGTTTTGAGCGGGGAATTTGCGGCAGATTTGGGGAGCAGCCCCAGAGAGCGTTGTTTTAGCTTGTCGCTGACCAATGGTGGGGTTTTGTTTTCCTCCCCCTAGGTTAAATGGCTTCTAGGAGCTCTGATGGGACTTCTAAATCGGCCGACAGGCGTCCTGTAGTGGACGATGAGGAGAGGTTGGAAGATTGGCCTGCTTCGGTTTCCCCGGAGTCCGAAGCCGCTGCCCGCTCCCAGGGCGAGCTCTCCTCGTCCGGGTCTCTGGGGCATGAGAGCATCCCGCACGGGGTACCCTTTCCTGGTACTTCGCCCGTAAGTTACACTATCGGGAATGGGGAAGGGGTTGTTGTGTGTGATGAACCGGAGGGTACCATGAGCCTTGCGGAGGTTGCCGCCTTCCGGGAGACGTGGAGCATCCCGCCTATCATCACCCACCTGCCTTCCTAGGTGGACAATAATTGAAGGAAGAAGGTGGTGATGACAGGTGGGAAGTGGCAGAAAAGGAGGAGGATGTACCGGGTTTCTGGTGCCTTTCAGCCCCTTAGTGACCAATCGTACGTACTGTCCGAGTTGGAGCGGGATAGGATTGCCACGATATTCGGGTGCTGGGACGGTCTTGAGCGAAGCTCCTACAACTTCATACGGCGGGAGGTGTTGGAGTACTGCTGTCTCGGGCGGGATCCCGGTGCGTAGCAGGGTTTTAGTAGTGACGTTCCCGCTGACTGAATTGATACTAACTCTTTGTTTGTTCTGTAGGTGCATCTTCCCAGACGGTCGTCAAGCCCGGTAACACACTATCCATGGATGGTGAGGACCTTGTCTTGAGGTTGAAGGAGAAGGGGGTGGCCGTTTCGCGGACCTTGGTGGATCGGGAATCTGGCCGGTTTACCGTCCACGCCGAACCGATGGCCTTGGATCTTACGGATGACGCCTACACCTTGAGGCGTGTGAAGACTCGTGCCGCAGCACCCTCTGCGGGACCCGGAAAGGGTAAGACCATTGGAGGGCCACCAAAGGTTCCTGGTGGGACGGATAGGATTCCGTACCGACCGGGATCGGTCCCGCTTGTCACTAGGGTCTCCTTGGTTGGCGCACAATCTTCTTCACCGGGTGACCTGGGTGAGAAGAGGCTGAGGGTCATGGACGCCCCGCTCTCCGTGCTGGTGACGCTGACCGGCTGGTCGTCTGGTGAGAACTTGGTGAAACGGCTCAAGTTGACCAGTGGTGCGACGAGTCCTGCTAGGGACAGAGCCGCTGCTGCTTCAAGTTCTGCCGGTCAGCAAAGTAGCCCCTCTCCGGTGGAGGAACAGAGGAGGGGAGGTCAGGAGAGCCCCTTCGTCCGGAAGCTGGTGGAGGATGTGGCTGGCTGGGGCCCTGTCAGGGGAGAATCGCCAGAAGAGCAATGAGTTAGTCCTCCGGGTAAGAATTGTTTGGTGCTACGGTACCGCTCATAAAACTTCTGCAGGTTTTCGTTGTTTTTTGTTGTTTAATCAGCTCCCTGTCGTTCTGTAGCTGTTGTACGATCTGTACCAGCCGGACCCGAGTGAGGAGCTGCCGGAACTGAAGAGGCAGGTGGCCGTTCTGACCGGAACCCGTGAGCGCCTGGAGGCTGAGAAGTCCAGGCTTGAACGGGAGAAGGTCAGACTGCAGGAGAGGGCCAAGAGGCAGGTGGCTAAGCTAGAGGGCCAGGTCCGGAGCCTCGAGGAGGAGAAGGAGCGAGCTGAGGAGGAGAGGGCCGAGCTAGAGGCCAAAGTGAATGAGCTCCAGGTGGAAGCTGTCGCTGTGCGTGCCGCCACCGCCGCTGCAGCTGGAGAAGAAGACCCAGAGCTTTTCTAGCGGGTTATCCAGAAATATCACGATAGTGATCAATTTCTTGAGCTCCTAGAGAAGGCTAGGGAGTCGGGTATCGCTGATGCCTACATGGAGTGGGAAGAGAAGGGATACCTGATCACCTCGCAAATGCCGAAGGCGCGGGCCGATGATGATGCTAGTGGGCAGCCGGCAGAGGAGGAGCAGCGGGAAGGGGAAGGCGGACTTCAGCCATCTGAGGAAGCCGGTGGACAGGCTAGGCCCGCTGGGGAGGAAGACGTGGCTCCTTAGGATTTTTGTTTGCCGTCTCTTTCTTTTTTTGTAAATCTGCTGGACCGGGGTTTTTTTTTTGTTGCCTGCCTTTGGACATATATTTTAGTACCGGTGGTTTGCCTTGGATTTCGTTCAAAATAGTTGGCGTACATGTTTTGCAATGTTACATCGGCTGAACCGTTGGAATGCCAAGCTAATTGTATTTGAAAATTTAGCACTTAACCCTTTACTGGGTCCGGGCGTGCTTACCAGCTCTGGTCCTGATCTCGGGCGGGATCTGCCTTTCTTTCTCCTAGGTACCGTTGAAGTTGACCGCTGCTAACTAATCCCTCCACCGCTGTCTTGAGGGCGATGCAATTGTTTGTCCTATGGGTAGCTTCGTCGTGGTAGGAGCAGTATTTGCCTGTTCGCGCCGGGGTGAGGTTCCCTTTTGGGTGCTTCCTCCTTAGCGGTGGGGGAATGATGTTCCCGTTCTCGTGCAGGATGTCCTCGTACGGAGAGGTTAGAGTGGTGAAGACTTCTTGACGTTCCGCCAGCATGATCGCCAGGGGGCGTTCTTGTTGGTACTGCGCGGGCCTGTGCTCGCCCTGGGGTTTGTCGGGATAGGGTTTCTGCTGCGGTTGGTTCCCCCAATTTCTGTTGAGTTTGTTTGGTTGGGTGCCCCAGTTCTCGCCCCGCTGGCTGGTCTTGTTTCGTGGTCTGCCTGAGCGTGCCTGATGGCCATCGCCATTAGCTCATCATACCCCTGCGGGAGTTCTACCCGTACGGCATAGGAAAATTTCCCTGGCCGGAGTCCCTGTTTGAACGCCATCTCGGCGATGCCCTTGTCTAGGTTCCGAACCCCGGCTGTCGCCGTTTGCCAGCTGTTAACGAACTTCCTTAGCTCCTCGTCGTGTGCCTGCCTGCAATTGAAGAGGACCGTCGATGTCCGGGCTCCTTCGACTCGGAGGATGAAGCGGCCGACAAACCGATCGGCCAATTGCTCAAATGCCTCAATGGAGTTTGCCGGAAGCTCATAGAACCAGCTAAGCGCCTCTCCGGACAGGGTTTCCTGGAAGATGTTGCAACACACAGCATCGGAGTAGCCCTTGGCGCATGTTTGGGACCGGAAGCTATCTAAGTGTTGGTAGGGGCAGCCGGCTCCTGAGTATGTCAGCTTCAGAGATTTTTGGTTGCCGGATCTCCCGGATTCCAGGACCCTGTGCGAAAAGGGGCCCGTGCGTTCGTTGAAGCGCGCGCCTTCCAACGGCCGCGCTGCCCTTCTCTCGCTGGCCTCCATTTGGGCCTTTAGATCTGACACGGAGTCGGTGAGTACTTGTAGCGCCCGTGCGGTCTGGGTCATGACTTCATCCTCGAATAAAGCGTGTGATTTCCGGGGTGCCGGCGTGCTTCTTGGCAGGGCCATGCCGCCCAGGGCCTCCGCTCCCTTGGGGTCGCTGGGCCTTCCGCCCGATAACTGTCCCGCCTCAGGGGGCTGAGGCCGGCCTGGTGGGGGTACATGTGCCCTCGCCAAAGCGGCGTTACGCTGCTGTCCTCTTTCCAGGGCAGCCACCAGGGCGGCGTTTACTGTCTCCATTTCCTGATACCGGGCATTGGAATCTGCTCTATCCCGATCGCTCTCCGCGCGCAGGCGATCGACTTCTGCTCTCATTATCTCTACCTCCCCCGCCATATCGTGCCGGTCGGGGCTATATGCGGTGTCCCGGTCTCTGTCAACGATCAGACTCTCCTCCTTGTCGTTCGGGTCGTCCGAGAATGTCAGCGAAAGGCCCTGGTGTGTTGGTTGGTCGCCTTTCGCAGGGCTTTTCCCGCGCGTGCTACCGTTGCATGCCCCCGTCGTACCGCTTGGCCCCCGATAGCTGCCGTCGTTCTGGTTGTCTTGGCCGGGGTGCTGCTCCTGTACAGCGACCGGGGTAGTGATGAGCACCTGCTCCTGCATGATTCGCTGATCTTCTTGTGCATTCCTCTCCCGCCCCGCTTCCGAACTTTCTGCCATTTTTTTTTATAATGCCTACGTGACCTTTTTCTCTTCCCACAGACGACGTCAATTGTTTCTGCACAAACCCGTAGGCCTGGTAGAAACCGGTGGGTCTTGATGCGATTTCCTCCTGCGAACCCTGCTAACTAAGGGGAATACCGGGCGGGCCGGTCTTCTCCTCTCCGATGCCTAAGTTAGTACTGTCGGAGCAAATAGATAACTTAAGCGGGAATAATAAGTAGTTGGAGAGTTGAATTACCTATTAATGAGGGTAGCTGAGGCCCTTATATAGGTGGTCGAACGTGAGGTCTGGTCTTACTCTTCGATGTGGGACTGGTTCCCTTATGTTCGTACGCAAATGAGCAGCTAAGGTGACCTGTTCGGCAGGCTGGTGTCCCCGGATCCCGGGCCCCCAGTCACAAGTTAGACTGCTGGACCTCGGGTCCGGGTACTGGGGATCCTGCTCCGGGCCTTGGGTCCGGCCCCGGGCATGCTAGTTGCGGGTCTGTGGGCCTGTGTAGCCCCTCTGTGGCTACTGTCAACAAAGGCCTAAAAGCCTACACTTGACCAATTGACTCTACAGTGTAAGCGAAAAATTAATCAGTTGTGCCCTTACACTCTTATTTTTAGCACATTTATGATCTATCCATGTGTCGATATGTCCTTCATTAACTCGTTGGTCTAAGTAATTTGAAATTTGAATGCATAGCGTTGGTCAAAATTTATTAAGTCAAATTAGTAAGTATGATGGAACCCATAGTGACATTACTTCCATTTTTAGATGGAACTCAAAATACAAAATACAATAAATTATTCTTCTATATGAAGAAATATGTAAAAATTACATTTCACCTAGCTACACGTGTTTCTGGCTTATTTGCTTAATTAGCTTCCATATTATTTGCATTTTCACCTTATAACTATAACCTAATTCCAACCCACACACAATCAAGTTTAATATGGAATGAGGGTGCAAACAACTCAAAATACAAAATGTAATAAATTATTTTTCTATAAGAAGAAATATGTAAAAATCACATTTCCACCTACACGGTTTTTTGGCTTATATACTTTAATTAACTTTCATATCATTTTTATGTTTACCCTATAAATAAAACATAATTCCAAGCCACATACCATCAAGTTTAATATGGAATGAGGGTGCAAACAATTCAAAATACAAAATGCAATAAATTATTCTTCTATAAGAAGAAATATGTAAAAATCATATATCAACCTACACGTTTTTCTGGCTTATTTACTTTAATTAACTTTCATATCATTTTCATATTTACCCTATAAATAGAACCTAATTCCAAGCCACATACCATCAAATTTTCAATAGAACTTAAAGCAGTATAGTCAAGTTCTCCCCATGGCCATCTTGTCTTGCACTCAGCTTGCTCTACTCGCTTTTGCATCAGGTAGATATATCATCCTAGCTCCAAACAATTATATTTTTCTTTTTGAGAAGAAATACAATTTATTAGTCTCAATTTATGTTTTACTAACCATTAAACGCATAAAGTTTTTTTCTTAGTTAAATGGTGAAGGTTACAAAAAATATGAATAGGTGTTGTCTCTCAGTTTTATATAGTTGAATGTCATAGTAATATAATATGCAAATTTATAGTAACTAACATTAATTTACTCTATAATTGTGATGACATGCAGTTGCGCTGATGGGGATTTTCGTGAAGGCAGATGATACAGCAAACTCACCATTGGCGGGGACACCAACAATTCCTAAAATATGCAATATTACAGTGGGTAAATGTGATACCACCTGTGATATAAACTGTTGCATTAAGGCTTGTAGAACTGCACGTCCGGGTACTGCTGCACGTTGTTCGCCAATGCATGGTGGATCTTCAGTGTGTTATTGTAACTATATTTGTCGAATAACTTTAGAAGGATGACACTGATAAAAAAATAAAACGTTAGAAGGATGATAACAAGGTTATTTTCCATGTGTGTCTACATAAAAAGGCACAAAAATAAATGTACCAGCTTAATTTTATGAAATAAATATCTTAATATAGAGGCATTTCCTCTAAGAGCATCTTCAACCATATATTGTCAATTTGAATTTGACAAGAGTAGTGCTGCGTGCACCAAAAATTTATACAAAAAACCAAACATATTCTAAATTGCAAAACAACTACTTTTCTGATCAAGCTAGGTTACTAAGTAATTGAGATTGTTCGTTGCCACTTGCTAGTTGCTTTCCTTATAGGTAATGGGTATTTGACGTCTTGTGTCCTCATTTTGTTCTTCAGCCCATTGCGCTAATCATTCCAATTGTGATTTAAAAGGAACCTTCTCATGGATTTCCAAGTCTTCCACTATTGCTCTGATCTCTAACTTTCTCCAGTGGTGATGCACATATGTAATGGGTATTGGACTGTCACAACGCTTATATTCAGCTATCTGATGCGCACATGGTAATCCATGTGTTTTACGTACGACACAATTGCATGATGCAAATTCTTATCTTATATCATCAACCCTATGTGATCAATAACAATAATCAAAGGTAATCAATTTCCCAACACACTTACTAAATAATAAGTTTAGATCATTATGTAATCAATAAGTTAGCTTCATGATATTCATGTAAAAATATAATTAGTATGAGTGAGAGCTTACTTGTTCGCTTAATGAACAATCATGTTTAATGCCGCAATCGACACAAATCCTATCAATTGCTTCAAGTAAGCATTGTTGAACTCATGTTGCACAAAGCATCGGCTTTTTTCAAATGATGCCTTAACTTCAGTATGATGCAAACACAATAATGAGCGAATGTGCTCCCATGATACATTGAAGTCAAGTTGAGAAGATCTACGCTCTCGCTTGAGCTTTGCATGTGCGCTCTCCGCTCTAGTCAAGAAATAAATTAATAAATAATAAAAAAAAAGAACAGAGGCGATGTATGTATATTATCGATTCGAAGTCCTTGCACCGAGATGCATGTAGTTGTTTGTCCATGCTGCAATGAACATTTTCTTGTACTTATTCAGCCAATTGGTTTTCAGATAATTTATCTCTTCAGTAAATGCTAAATTTTTTGACTCGAAAACTGTAAGGCTATGTAAATACTCGTCTTCGGTGCTACAATCGACCAAGTTATGCCAATCATTATTAAATGCTTCACACCCTTCTTTCGTTTTGAATTTTCCTTTACATTTTCTCATCACATTCTTACTAATGTGCCACTTGCATAAAATCTTATTAGTATCAGGAAAGACATTTTCAATGGCTTTCATAAGTGCTAATTCCCGATCTGTGACAATTACCTCAGGCATAGAATCTTCATCCATAAGTGTCCTTAATCTATTCAGTGCCCATTTATAATTATCTTCTGTCTTCTTTGACATGTAAACAAAAGCAACATTAAAAGTTTGCTCAGTGCACGTAACACCCACAATCTCAAAAAGTAGAAAACGGTACTTGTTTGTCTTATAGGTGCAATCCATGATAAGTACATGTGGGAATGTACGTAGCATTTGAAGACTGAATGGATGACACCAAAACAAATCAATGACCACATGATCTTCGCTTCTATGATGTTCAATGTAATGATGATCGCGCAAATTCTTTAGCAATTGTTGCATTTGAGTTCTCCCCTCCCTAGCAATAATCCAAGCAGAGTACCTAGCATTATATATAGTTCTCATCGTTGATGTATTAGTAGGATCTCGACTCTTTATGGCAGTCAATATGTCCTTGTGTCTCATTAAACGCTTGGACATATCGATCAACAACTCTTGTTCATCTTTAGATAGTCGCCCTGCATAAGAATGACCTTTCAAATATGATGGGGCAACATGATTGTGGATTCCGCAAGCAACCTCAAGTACCCACTCATCCCTACCAATATTATAGGCTTTTAATAAGAACGGACATTCACATTTCTTTGTAGAAGTTAGCCTCGGGTGTTGTTGCTCATCAGCCTTGCTACCATCCATTTCATATTTTTGGGTAGGTTTGTCAACCACCTTGGTTATTCCCTTAAACTTTCTTAACTTCCCATCCCTCTCACAACTAAATCTTATTC
Source organism: Potentilla sterilis (assembly GCA_963682095.1). Lineage (NCBI taxonomy): Eukaryota > Viridiplantae > Streptophyta > Magnoliopsida > Rosales > Rosaceae > Potentilla > Potentilla sterilis. Next base: position 15,581,255 of record OY821757.1, read on the forward strand.
TTGGTCTCCTTTTTTCTTTGTCAGAGTTTACGAAACTGGACCTCTGAAACACTATGACACAATTGTTTCTCTTCCCCGTCCTATGGACCCATTGGATCAATGCTGCTTTGCTACCAAATACCTGTACACAACACATTCAACTTACTACCTAATATATGTAACAACTCTGAATCTAAATTCCAATTTGAATAAATATTACCTGGTAAGTTGTGAATTCATTGGTATAATCACGTAAACATTCTTCTCTAATTCTGCTATATATGGTCGAGACATTATGTTGTTGGACTTCATCATGCTATAATATATGAAAATTAAAAATTAGATGCTTAAATTTATTTTCCTCTTGATCGATTAGTAGCAGGTCAGTAAAAGTATTTTGAAAGAGAGCACTATGTAATAATCATGGTAAGCTATCAATCTAAGTTTCCAGATCACGTCAATTGTACATTTATGTTGTATTCGACTTTGGTCAAGTTGGTTGGCTTGCTATATATATTTATATATATACTAGAGGCATTGCTAGAAGTCAAGTCAAATTCTACTCGTTCAAATATATTGGCATGAATTCTGTCTTCTAAGCATTGATTAGAATGAAACAACGAATTTGTACTATGTAAATAAGGATCAAACTAAGTTTTAAATCCTAAACCGCAAACAGACCAATTGATCGTATTTAGGGAAAATTCGACCATCGTACATCCCAAGAACCACTCAATAGAAGGAATTTAACACTAAAACAAGTAAAAAATTTATCAACCCAGAGACTACGTACGGTTACTCTTCATCAAGCGCTCAACAATTAATATGAGAGTGATAGAGAATACGAAGTATACATAGTTGAGTTGGAAATTGCTGCATTAAATCTTCAGAATTCATTTGATTACCTCAATAGTTGAAATTCAGTTCATGACTACTGGTGGAGAAGATATATAATGATAGAGAAAGAGACATAGAGAAGAACAATCATCGTGCAGTAGGGTTTTTTTTTTCTTTTCTTTTTTTCTAATAATATATGTTTGTTATGGTCATTTGTCTTAGCTATAAATTTTAATTTGAAATATAAAATAACAAGGTGTGTATTAAGAAATAAAGGGTGTGTATTTAAAATTTTTCACCCTTGAATGATAGTTTTTTTTTTTAAATAATAATAAATAACTCACACACGTTTACATATGTCAGTGAGATTTGAACCTGTTGACAGTAGCCGCAGAGGGGCTACAGCAAGCCCACAGACCCGCGGCAAGTACACCAGGGCCCGGCCCAGGACTCAGGATCGGAGCACCAGCACCAGGCCTCGGGGCCCAGCGGTCTATCCTGCCTCCAAGGGTCCTGGGACCAGGGGCGCCTGCCTGCCAAAGAGGGCACCAGAATATCCAAACAGAAGGGAACCAGTCCCACATCGAAGGGCAAGGCCAGCCCTCACCCTCAACCACCTATATATGGGCCTCGACTACCACCATAAATAGGTAACTTGTCTCCCTCCCGGCTTACATACGTGCCCAGGTTATATATATTCCAACTATACTAACTTAGGCATCGGAGAGGTGAAGGCCGGCCCGCCCGGTATTCCCCTTAGTAAGCAGGATTGCAGGAGATCGAGTTGGATTCATCAAGTATCTACCAAGACCCCCGGGTTTAGGCAGAAACAATTGGCGCCGTCTGTGGGAACTCTGAACAAGAAGCCGTGCAAGCAACACCGCTGGCTGAGATTGTGGGAATGAGTCAAGAGAAAGGAACTACTGAGGAAGGGCGTATTGCAGCTGTGCAAACGCTCGCCTCCACCCCTGTCGTCACGCGGGAGATGCGTGGCGAGCAGGGCAGCGATTTGGGAAGGAGCCGTGGAGGGCCCTCTGGTGATCCAGAGCCCCGCCACGAGAACTCGCACGGGAAAGACCCGATAGAGGACGAAGGCAGCCCAGTGCTTCGTGGCCTATCCCTGACGTTCTCGGATGATCCGAGTGATCAGTCTGAGAGCCAGGATCAAGACCCCACGTACAGCCCCGACCATGACGGCTTGGCGGGAAAGGTACAGGCAATGGCCGCGGAAGTTAGTCGTCTCAGAGAGGAGAACGACCGGGACCGAGCCAAGTCCCAGGCCCGATACGAAGAGATAGAGGCAGTAAACACCGCCCTGGTAGCCGCCCTAGAGAGGGGGCAGCAGCGCAGTGCTGCCATGGCCGAGGCACAAGCCGCACCCCTGCTATTCCAACCCCGGCGGCTAGAGGCTGGACAATCTTCGGGCGCCCGATCCAGCGAGCCTATGCGGGAGAAGTCACGAGCCGGCGAGGACCTGCCGAAGAGCACGCCCGCCTCCCACCAGCCGCACACTTCGTCCGTGGGTGAAGTGGATACTCCAACCGCCCGGGCGCTGCAACTGCTAGCCAGCACCGTGTCGGATCTGAAGGCCCAGATGGAGGCAAACGAGAGGAGAGCGGCCCGGCCATTGGAAGGCGCCCGGTTCAACGAGCGCATGGGCCCCTTTTCACACCGAGTCATAGAGTCGGGGAGATCTGGCAACCAGAAGTCCCTCAAGCTCACCTATTCCGGGTCCGGTTGCCCGTATCAGCATCTGGACAGCTTCCGATCCCAGACCTGCGCCAAGGGTTACTCCGATGCAATCTGTTGCAACATCTTCCAGGAGACCCTGTCCGGAGAAGCGCTCAGTTGGTTCTACGAGCTTCCTGCGAATTCAATCGAGGCATTCGAACAGCTGGCTGACCGATTCGTAGGCCGCTTCATCCTCCGAGTCGAGGGAGCGCGGACATCCACCGTCCTCTTCAACTGCATCCAAGCCCCCGGGGAAGAATTGAGAACCTTTGTCAACCGGTGGCAGACGGCCACGGCCGGAGTTCGGAACTTGGACAAAGGCATCGCCGAGATGGCATTCAAGCAGGGGCTTCGGGCAGGGAAGTTTTCCTACGCCGTCAGGGTAGAACTCCCTCAGGGCTACGACGAGTTGATGGCTATGGCCATCCGGCATGCCCAGGCTGATCATGAGACCTACGGGAACCACCTGCTGAAGAGGAAGCGGGATGAGCAGTCTTTGGACCATCCCCGGGTAGAGGATCCCCCGCGCAGTCACGAGAGCAAACCCGGCCAGCGAGCCGAGCACGGGAGTCGCCGACCCGGCCGGAACAACAACAACAACGGCAAGACCTGGCCGCAGCGACAGCAGAGACCCTTCTCTGACAGGCCCCAGCCTCGGACCGAGAACAAACCTGCACCGTACCACCAAGAGCGCCCCCTGGCAATTATGCCAGCACCCCCGGCTAATCAAGAAGTCTTCTCCACTCTCACCGCATCATATGAGGACATCCTGTTGGAGAATGCGGACGTCATTACCCCACCGCCCCAGAGAAGGTACCCCAAGGGGAAGCTCACGACGGCGCAGACAGGCAAGTACTGCTCGTACCACGATGAGGCAACTCATCGGACGAACCAGTGCTTCGCCCTCAAGACTGCAGTGCAGGGCTTGATTGACAGCGGCCAGCTCCAGAGATATGTAGGGGAGAGAGGAGCAGGCCCCGACCGGGAGGGTAACCCGGCCTGGTAAACCCGCTGGGTTCAGGCGGCTAGTTTGGCATATCGCCGGTTCAACCGATTGTAAAGATCAAATATATGCAAACTACTTTTGAAAACTCTGGCCCCGCAAGCTCAGATATATATATTCATAGTTAAAGTATCCAAAAAGTAAACCGCTCCGGAGAGTTTCTTTTACAAGCAAAAGCGAGAAAAACATCCTATGGAGCCGCATCTCCAGCGGTGGCTTCGTCGTCGACCTCAGCTCCGGTAGGTTCGGCACTGTTGGTAAAAGAATCCAAGTGCGAGCGATGTTCTGCTCCTGACTGCTTCTCCACCGCCAGCTGCTGGATGACCGGCTCCACAGGAGCATTTCCTTCGGCAGAGGTACCAGGCATCAGGGAAGTATTTAACCACCCCTTCGCCGCCCATTCCGTGTAGGCATCCGAGATGCCTTCCTCCCGGGCCTTCTCCAGGCAGTCCAGGAACCGATTGCTCTCCTCGTATTGAAGAACGAACCGGTCGAACTGACCCGGATCATCTCCGCCAGCAGCAGCAGCGGCGGCACGCGCCTGGAGCTCGTCTATCTTGGCCTCCAGCTCGGCCCTCTCAGCGTCAGCCCGCTCCCGCTCCCTCTCCATGCTCCGGTTCTGCTCCTCCAGCTCCCGGGCCCTCTCCTCCATCTTCCTGGCCCTCTCCTCCATCTTCCTGGCCTTTTCCTCCATCTTCTTGGCTCTCTCCTCCGCCCTGGCCTTCTCCCGATCCGAGCGGGACTTCTCCACCTCCAGAAGCTTCTGAGACCTGGATAGCGCAGCTATCTGCCTCTTCAGCACCGGGAGCTCCTCACTTGCATCCGACTGGTACAGGTGGTAGAGCAGCTGCAGGACAGTAAAGGCAGTCAAGTGGCAAAGAAAGAAGGCGGGATATAAGCAATACGGTGGTACCATGCGGTACTTACCCGGAGGATGGATTCCTTGCATTTTGGCCGGTTGCCACCCGCCAGCACGCCTTCAACCCCGGGCCTGTCCAGGCCGAAGTTGGCCAGGTCCGCCATCATCTGCCGAACGAGAGTATTGTCCGGACTTCCCATACCCACCTCCGCAGGCGCAGGACTGCTCTGGCGGGCCGCTCCGGCTCCCTCCCCAGCATGGGATGTTACGCTGCTGGTTGTCCTGACCCGCTTCGCCAGGACCTCCCGGGATGATCCGCCAGTTAGCGTCACCAGCAAAGGGGACGGACCCTCCGGCCCTTTCCGCTTCTCTCCCCGCCCTTCGGGAGCGGCGGCACGTGCGCTTGCACGAGGAACAAAAGCAGCGATACCCAGGCTCGCCGCACGGTTGGGGACCCTGTTTTCTCCCCCAGGAACCCGCACCGGTCCCCCGGTGCTCTTGCCCTTCCCTGGCACCGCTGCTGCCACAGAGTGATGGGTCTTCACTCGCTCCGGCACGTAGGACGATTCGTCCAGATCCCGGGCTTGGGGCTCCGCATGCAACGTAACCCGCCCGTCCGCTTCCACCGAGGACCGGGCCACGCTCGCACCTTTCTCCGTAAGATGCTTCAGGAGATCTTCCCCGTCCATCGAAAGAGTGTTTTCGGGCTTGATCACCGCCCGGGTTGACGCACCTGCAGGACAAAGAGAAACGTTAAAATTGTTGAGCAAAACCTAGCACAAGTCCCACCGCTAGGGTTTGTTACCCACCGGGATCCCGCCCAAGCCCACAGTGTTCCAGCACTTCTCGCCGGATGAAGTTGTACGAACTTCGCTCCAGGTGGTCCCAGCAGCCGAGAATAGTCAAGACCCTCTCCTGCTCCAACTCGGACAGCTGGAACGACTGGTCGCCTATGGGCTGGAAGGCGCCAGGCACCCGGTACCTCCTCCTCTTCACCTGCCAAGCCCCGCCGGCCATCACCACCTTCTTTCTCCAGCTGTTGTCTACCCATGAAGGCATAGTGGTGATAACCGCTTGATTGTTGCGGGAGTTGAAGGATAAGCAGCCTTTGGACCCCGTTTTCCTCGAGTAGGACAACCTATACAGCGCCCGGAATTCATTGATCGTAGGCATACTCATTCCGGACAAGTCGTATAGGCAGCCTAGGCTTAGTAGCCGCCTCCACTGAAGACCGGGCAGCTGCGCGGGCGACGCTGGCAGGGCACTCAGAATATACTGCACAAAGTCAGGCAGCGGTAGCGACATCCCGTGCCGGAACTGGTCCGGATGCACGGCAACCCAACCCTCCTCCGGGTTACAGGCCGACTCTCCAGGGTTCAGTGGACGCAAAAAGATATCGTCCGAAATACCCCACGTTTCCCGAAACACAGCGATCTCCGCGGGAGTCAGGCTCTCCTCCGGTTCGTCACACACCACGGCAGTTCTTCCCCTGCCAAGCGTGTAGCTTTCAGCGTGCGCACCGGCCATTCGCACCCCGTGCGGTATCTCAGCTTCCGAGGAATCTGACCCGGAATCCGAGGACGTGGACGAGGCACCGCTCCCGGAGCGGTCCGCGGCTTCTTGCTCCGGGGCTTCAGAATCGAGCCAGTCCTGCATCCTCTCCACATCATCCACCACAGGACCTCTTGCGGCAGATTCAGAAGCCTCCTCCGAACTCGAAGTGTACATCTTAATCTAGGGGCAGAAAAGCAAAACCCTAACGCTCGTCAGCAACAGACTACAACACCACCTTCAACGGCCTCCCCCCCCCAAAAAAAGTTTGCCGCTGAGCAACCCAGTCAGCGACACAGATCCCCCCCCCCCCCCCCCCCCCCCCCGCCGCAAAACAACAAATCAACAAAAAACCAAGACACACCGGGGCAAAGAACACAACTTACCGATTAGTATGCTCAGCCGAGGACAATCCGCCCAGCGAAAGCAACGAGCAATGGTAAAAGGAGGCTTGGGAGCGCTTCAAACAACGGATCTCTTGGGGCAAGGAACTTAGGGTTTTCTTCTCGCCGGACCACCTCCCCTTTTTTCTCTCGGTCTCTTAAAAACGTACAAAAAGCAAAGGTAGAAAGAAGAGCAGAAGAGACCTATTTATAGAGGAGACCGGTGCCCTAGGCATTTAGGAATCCCTCCAAAAAACACAATCAGAACAAATCAAACGCCTGCGAATCCAGGCCCTCCATCACAAAACCGTCCCCTGACGGCACGTGTCCCAGCATTGGTAAAACTGCCCACGCCATCATAACTGACGAGACTGATGGACTCCCTCCTTAAATGCATGTCAGCCACCTGTCCCACACGCTGGCGACAGGAAGGTAGGAGCAGGAGCCAGGGAGTCACGCTCCCCTACGCTTCCCCAGATTCCACGGTTGCACGCCATCATCATTGCAATTCAAACCGCTTAGGAAGACCTCTCACCAGTTATGCTGATCCAACCGCTTCAAGAGCATCTATCCGGGTTTGAGCAGGACCTCGCACCGATATGGCATGTTACCCGCGCGAGTCCCGCCCGGTACCATGGTAGTCCGCGGTTATGATTATTCAACCGGCTCCATGGCATCTTCCCCCGCATTTACACCAACGACCTCGTTTCGATATGGCAGAACGCCCGGGCGAGGCCCACCTCATCGATTCCGTCATATCCCACCAGGTTGAGAGTACTTTCCGGGAACATAAACATCCGGACCCATGGCTTTTTCACAGGGGGACTCGTTTCGATAGGCATGTCACCCATCGAGTCCGCCCCCATGGCAAACGCATGGGCTTTACAAACCGGGCGAGTCTACATCTAACACATGTACCCTTGTCCAGCAGGATAAAAACCCTGCGTCGCATTGAACCGCGATACTGTCCAGCAGGATAAAAACCCTGCATCGCACTGAACTGCGATACCTTTGGGAACACATGGGGGAGACTCGTTATCTCTACACCATCCCACCGGGCAGATTGTATCTCTAACACAGAACAAGTCTCCCCGCAGGCTAACAAACCTGCACATCTACCTCATCGCTTATTTAAACACAAAGCTGAGAAGAACTAGCAAATGTTTGCACCGCTCCGTTCTAGTTTGGCAGAACGCCCGGTTCTGGCCCAGTTGGCACCGCTCCGTTCTGGTTTGGCAGAACAACCGGTTCTGGCCCAGTTTGCACCGCTCCGTTCTGGTTTGGCAGAACAACCGGTTCTGGCCCAGTTTGCACCGCTCCGTTCTGATTTGGCAGGATGCCCAGTTCGGGACCAGTGAGCTTCGAAGGGCAGCAGACCCAATCAGAATTCCGTGCATTAATCTCTTGCATGGCGGATTTCAACGCCTCATCACCATCATTCCATGCATTAATCTCTCGCATGGCGGATTTCAACGCCTCATCATCATCATTCCATGCACCATCTATCGCATGGCATCATCTCATACACTCTTCGGGTTTCCACCCCGTTCCATGCTCTAACACTCGAGCACAATCCTATTTTACATTACCCAACATGCTTATAAATTATTTCTTGCCATCAGTAACAGGTACTCACCTCGGTCACGCCCAATCTTTAACGCGGACTTGGGGGACTGGGGACCTGTAGGTTGGTAACCCCGCGGGTCTGCGGGACAAGAGCAAGACAGATAAGTCCCCATTCAAGATTGCACTTGACCGGGAACTTGGGGGACTTGTTGACAGTAGCCGCAGAGGGGCTACAGCAAGCCCACAGACCCGCGGCAAGTACACCAGGGCCCGGCCCAGGACTCAGGATCGGAGCACCAGCACCAGGCCTCGGGGCCCAGCGGTCTATCCTGCCTCCAAGGGTCCTGGGACCAGGGGCGCCTGCCTGCCAAAGAGGGCACCAGAATATCCAAACAGAAGGGAACCAGTCCCACATCGAAGGGCAAGGCCAGCCCTCACCCTCAACCACCTATATATGGGCCTCGACTACCACCATAAATAGGTAACTTGTCTCCCTCCCGGCTTACATACGTGCCCAGGTTATATATATTCCAACTATACTAACTTAGGCATCGGAGAGGTGAAGGCCGGCCCGCCCGGTATTCCCCTTAGTAAGCAGGATTGCAGGAGATCGAGTTGGATTCATCAAGTATCTACCAAGACCCCCGGGTTTAGGCAGAAACAGAACCTATGACCTCAAAATTATTAGTAAACTAACTAACCAACCAGACCACGGCTCACCGATCCTTCGAATGGTTCTTTTTATATTTACTATAATTTATAATTACAAACACATAATCATCTTTAATAAATACATACTATGAAATTTTCTTAACATGATTTATGTAAAGAATCTTTAAAGATAAGTAGAAAGCAGTTGAACTAAATATAAATAAGTACATGTTTGTTACTTAATCAAACCTCATTAGAGATTTGCTTTGCGACTTGTCTTCTATTGATTATATATTTTTTTTCGAGAAGACTATTGATTATATATTGAAATATGGAATAATCGGTACATAATAGACGTTAAGACAAAATCATAATCACTTTCACATGCTCCTCCTCCCTGGGGACAGAATTATCTAAATTATCATACATACACATTGAGATGTAATTGAATTCAAGACTCATTCCAAGCATTTTTCATATATATATATATAGTTGTTCTTGGCTAAGGACATCCGCACCATTCTTTATGGTGCGGATTTGGTATTTTGGCTAACTTTTCGATTGATTTTTTACATCTCCACCGTCTAGTATTTAGGTACTCATGTATAGATCATCTCTGCAAATTTCAGTCAATTTGATAACCATTAGCATATCAAACTAGATTAAAACAAATGGACATACTGTATTTTGTCAAAACTGAATTGTTCATGTTTATGATAGAAAATCACACTTTTAAATGCCTTAACGATTATCAAATTGACTGAAAATTTACAGAGATAATCTATATATGAGTACCTAAAGACTACACAGTGGAAATGTAAAAATTCAGTCGAAAAGTTATTCAAAATGTCAAATCCGCACCATAAGATTTGGTGCAGACGTACTTAACCAAGAAAAATTATATATATATATATATATATATACTGGAAATTATGAATAGAAACCAAAATACATGAAGAAAGATGACAAAAAATTCGTACCCCATGTACAGATTCATTTAGCTACTGCGTAATATTCCACATGCCTATCCAATATTACAAGTACAAGTACAGTATTGGATATATATCGATTTGGCCAGTCAATAATTCAAGTGTATATTTTTGAATCTATACCAATAATTCATGCGTCTATTTTTTGGTACATCTAAACCAATAATTCATGTGTCAAATCCAAGATAATTTGTCCAAGAGACTATAGCTAAAACATGAAATGAATGTTAACGACCATTTAGTTCATGTTAAGGATTGTAAGCTTACTGTCAATTCATGACTTAATATGAATTATTGCCACCCTCCGAATCACTTTGTTCACCCCATATTCTCTTCTCACTCTTCATATACTTTTGTTGTTTAATTTACTTTGTTCACTCATTTATAATACCCAAACTATCCATTTCTTATACTACTTTGTTCACCCGACAATTTCTTCTTACCCTGTATATCTTCAACATGGTTTTTAAAGTTTATGATTGAATGGACGATTAATTTTCTCAAGAAATTCTTACCGAAGTTAAGGACCGTGATTCTTTACTTGTAGAACCCCCCGACTTTTGCTAGCTTTCGGCCGTGTTGAGAATTATGGGAAATTCTGGGATGGCCCATCCAATGGTTTTCCATTGTGGTCAGATCATGTCCCATTAATTGCTACCTATGTTAGTCAAGTTAACTCCCAATTCGACTTTTATTGGATATATTGACATGTCAGTCTTTACTTTGTGGAGTGAGGACAAAGAGTTTGAGGTTAGAGTTCATTGTACGTAGTTCTAATCCTCAATTGGATGTTGTGATTGATTTGTAATTGAAGTTTAATGAATGGAGTTTTGCTTCATAAAAAAAAAAAAAAAAAAAATTGACCTAATTAAGCCATCTTTAAGACAACTACAGGGTCAAAACAAAACAAGCAATCTAGTGGATTCCCTACGGTCTCGTTTGGTTTCCGGAAAGGAAAGTAGTTCCTCCTCCTTTCCCACGGGAAGGGAACTTGAGGGAGAAGTGAGCTTTCTTTTCCTGTGTTTGGTAACATAAGGAAAGTTAACAGGAAAGTTGTAAAAAAAGATGTAATTAATGTAATAAAATAATAGTTGTGAGTAATAAATGCAAAGAATTGAGGAGGAAAGTTAGTTCCTTAGATTTATGGAAGGAACTATTTTCCCCCTCATTTTCCCTTATTGTAGGAAAATTGTTTCTTTCCTTTGTGCATACCAAACAAGAGAAAAGAATGAACTTCATTTCTCAAGCTCTCAATTTCGCGAAACAAACCATGCCTAAAATTGAAACTAGTCATAAGATGAAGCTCAACCGAGGATTAGAGATAATAATACTCAAAAAATATGTTGGGAATCAACCGGAACAGGACCAAGTTTATCCTAATTCCTAACTTATTTGTGAAGAAATAAAAAACTAAAGAAAACTACTCGTGTGTCTTTGTAGACACACCATCATTATCCTGCACTCTTCCAGTAATTTTATCCACAATAACTATTTTTTTCATTAATCTTTTTAAGGTGATGATTAACACATCTAAAATCTATATTCACACACCCTATAAATTTTTTATTATTATTTTAAATTGGGTGTGTGAATAGAGAAAAAAAAGGTGTGTTAATAACATTATCATTCGGTAAAATACATGAGGTGTGTGAATAAACTTTTGAGTGTGTTAATAGCACCACCATTTTTTATTAAGAAAGAAAAAAAATTAAAATTAAGAACCTGCAACCCATTCTCTCTCTAACTATATTCTCTCTGTAATAACCGTTGTCATGCATTATTTTTTCTTTTATATAGTAAAAGAACAAAAATAAAAATATTTTGCACAATCGGAAGAACCTTAGCTTTGACCGTCACCAAATCAACAACCGAACTACATTGATACCATCATCGTCGGTCAGTGTCAATGTATTCGATACCAAAAAAAGCACTATTTCTTATGTCTTCGTGTTATACACATTATACGGTAGTAGACATCATTCCATACATGACATAAATTCGAAACACATTTTACAAATTTTTTTTATAATTGAAATTCATTCTATCAATACAAATAAAGGTTACCTACTTACCTACCGTTTCCAGTAGGCTTCAATTCCAAAAATGTATATACCAAAATTAAATTTCTTTAAGCAATGTATGTGGATTTATATTCAGTATGAGGATGTAGAGGAATCTAACCAATCCATCTATAGCCATGAAGACCGCAATGGTTTTTGTATCTTTGTTCATTATAGAGTTAAAATTACGAAAACAACAACTCCAACTCCCCCGTCAGCAAAACCCAAAACCTATCCATCTCTCTGCGCTCCGGTCACCGCCTGTCGCTTTTAACTGCGCCGTCAGCCGGTGCCGTCTCCTCCTCCTTTTCTTCTAGTGTTTATCAGATTCCAATCTCCCACCATCTGCCAACTGTCAACCCCTACCCGCCAAATCCCGCCGAAATTACACATCCACCCACCGTCTTAACACATGGCCGTGTCTCATTGGGTCTTGACAAAACACTGGCTTCCAGCAAGGCAGAGGAGTACAGCTCAGCCTTGAAAGGCCCCACCTTCCACCACCCAATAATTGATCATTCTTTCTCCTCCTCCTCCTCCTAATCCTCTCTGTACTCAAGCTGGCACCACTGTCTCCTTCCTCCCTTCTTCTACTCTTCTACTCAAGTTTCTCCAATAAATCCTTAAACCCTAACCCTAGTCTGTAAATACCCAATACCCTGTTTTCCATTTTCTTCTTTATATAAAAAAAACCAAACACCAAATTCACTTCACTGTCCAGCTCAAGCTCAAACACCATGTTGCTACTACACTTCACTTCCAACTCCATACCAATCCTCTGCTTCCTCTTATTGCTTTCCATCATGACCATCACCTCCGATTCAAAGCCACCGCTGTCGTCGTCGGTCTACGACGTCCTCCGGGAACACGGGCTTCCGATGGGGCTGCTGCCCAAGGGAGTGACCAAGTTCGAAATCGACGATGGCGGTCATTTCCAGGTGTACCTGGATCAAGCTTGCAATGCCAAGTTCGAGAGTGAATTGCATTACGACAGAAACGTGTCCGGGACTCTCAGTTACGGTCGGATCGGAGGGTTGTCTGGTATTTCGGCGCAGGAGCTCTTTCTCTGGTTTCCGGTGAAGGGTATCCGGGTGGATGTCCCCAGCTCGGGGATTATTTACTTCGATGTAGGCGTTGTTTATAAGCAATTCTCGCTTTCGCTATTCGAAACGCCGCCGGATTGTACTGCCGTCGCCGCCAATGTCCACAAGGTCAGTTTTTGAAATTCTTAGACTAACTGTTGTCATTTTTTTAGGAAGAATTGAAGCTGACATGAATTAAATGTATTGATGTGCAGAGTGAATTGCGAAAACTGCAGTATGGGATTGATCAAGCGCAACATTTTGGGAGAGGTTTTGTATGAAATTTTGCGGGGAGAAATGTGATTTAGAATTGTGGGTTATACAAAGAGAGTCTGGGATGGGGTTAGTGTGGTTGCTTGCGTTGTTTTAAATTTATAATGGCCGGTGAATTCGATTCGAACCCGAGATTGGAGGAGGCAGAGAGAAAGAGAGGTGTATTACAAAAAGATTTGAAGACCAAATCGATCAGGTGATGAATCTGCAACAAGTTTATGCTGTAATTTTGTGTATTGTTTAAGTCTATATAGTATCATGAAAATCATTGACAGCATAAAGCTTCCAATAAAAATGTTTTACTTTTACTAGTAGCAATGTTTTAAATAATGTTGGTGGAAGAGAGGAGATGAAGAATGCTAACCCAGCTTGGCATTTGTTCATACTTTGTTACTAACCAGATTGAATTTTCATAGAGGACTTATATTTGCATTGTTATGCTCAGGTATAAACCTTGAAGGGCTCTGTTTGCATTGTCAGAGAGTTTGAACAGAGGTTTTGTTCCACAAGTTCTTTCCATATTTTACCTTGCTTTGTTTTTCTGCGTAACACTGACAGGTTCTGGATTTAAGGTGTTTTGGGTTTCTGTTCTTCTTCTTGTCATAGCGTCATAGGCTTGTTCTTATTTACTTTCCACGTTTTCCTTTGTTTGATTCTGTTGCCGATCCTATTATCTAGGAGTAAAGCTGGAGAGTAATAGTGTAGGGATTCATGTCGACTGCAACTTACAAATTCCTAAGCTTCAGGCTGGAATGTGTGAATTGGATTCTGGACCACATAGTCGAGACTGGTCAGACATTGTACTGAGATGTTGGGGCATTCTTGCATCTCCAGTATGCAGAGATTTCATTTTATGACTGTAGGGATCCCGAGTTATGAGAGATCTAGAGACTTGAGGGACTAGAACACCTGATTATAACACTCAGCCTTGAGCGTTTTGAGTTTACAAGTTCATGCCAATGCGCAATAACAAAATCCAGGGTCTTTTCTATAACACCAAATCCAGGCCGACGAACAAAGATTTCGTAAGTCTCAATTCACTAAGCTCTTCAGCTCCACAGCTTTGAATCGCCGCCTTGCGCTTCTATTCAACCCGTTTGATGAAGCCTGGGACATTTCTTCTGTAAGAGCATTGCCCACCACAGATTTAGTACATTAGGAGGGAAGAATTACCTCATTAAGAGAATTGTCTAGATCTTTTCTAGAATCAACAATAAGCATTTTGGGGTAGGCATGCATAGACTGATAGACGTTAGACATGTAACATGTAGAGGTACCCAAGTGTTGTGTCTCTTAGCACTTCTCCTGTGGATCGTGGTCCTTGCACATATCATGATATGTTTGGAACCCATAATGTAGCTACACTATTATTATTATGGATCGTTTCAAGCACAAAAGTAGATATGACAACGGACAACTTATGGTTCACTTACCCATCACAGTAACCATTTTTTTTTTTGTATGTTTTTTGGTCTCCTTTTCATGTGGCTTGTGGTCACTCCACCTTTGTTGCCCTCTGTACAAAATCCTCTTGCAGCCAAAGTAAGGAAATGACTGTAGAGGATACTGTACAGAGAAGAGAATAGATGTCGCCAGCCAAAGTATGTTGCCGGCGACTTCCTAAAATGGACGGTCCAAGCCTCAAGTATCGGATGTGAAATTTGTATCTTGAAAGAGATGTCTTCAAGCGACTGAGTTAGCCATGAAATGGCTTGGAGAAGAGTTTTAGTACTTTCAAGAGTGTTGCATAGTTTCACTTATGATGATGCTCTCATCTAAGATGTTCGAGTCTCCTCCAATAAAAACTTTTATGTAGGATTTTTAGAGCTTGGGATAAACATTCTCGAAGAACAAAAGCTTGAGCAATGAGTGTCATATTGAGGAAAGAAACAATTTTAATTTCGTAATTCTTTATATATATATATATATATATATATCAATATTATTATTAAAAAAACAGGCTTTGTTAGTCAAAATGCATGTAAAAATACTAAACCTTTCAACTATAGGTTATGTTAAAATAAATTTTAATAAATAAAGAACAAAATAGTAAAAGACAAAATAATATTCATAAATATTCTAATTTGCTTTTCCCCACAATCTCTCTGTAACTTCCCCTATAACTTCCCACTTCTTCTTTTATAACTTCCAACTCTCTATTTTATTTTAATTTTTTTTTCAAATCAATTTCCACACACATAGTATGTGAGTGTGTCTAGTATATATTAAATTCCCTCAATTTAGTTGTTTTTTCAAAATATATTTTATAGTCCCTTGTTTTTCGTTTTATCTAAATTGAACTGAAGTTACTTAAAAGCCTGGCGAACTTGGAATTCCTCTCAACCTTAAGGAGGAGTTTAGAACGGATTCGGATCCTCTCCTAATCTTTCCTTTCACCTTACCTTCCTGACCTTCTATTTAATGGCTCACAATCTCAAAGCACAGAAGTAAGAGTGTAGAAGAAAAGAACAAGAGATTGTGAGCCATTAGATGGAAGGTCAGGAATGTAAGGTGAAAGGAAATGTTAGGAGAGGATCCGAATCCGTCTAGAACTACACAAGTTTGAGAATTGTCACCAAGAGTATATGCGAATCTTGTGACTCTTTTGATATTTCCATAATTGAGTATTGTAGAGCTATGGATGTATATATATATCTAAGAAGCTCCAATACGAGTACGTGTGTCCGTATTCGACACAATACGATACGCGGACACGCCAAATTTTTTTTTTTTTAATACGGACACGTGGTGGACACGATAACTAAATTTTATTTTAAATATTATATATATGCATAACAAAAATATAAAAAATAGGTAATCAATCTTAGATGAGTTGAAATGTATGATGTTGCAGAAACACTAGGAACAAAAACCAATAGAAGAAAAAGGTTGCATTCTGAATTCTAACAAGGGGGATAATGGTACAGCTCTGAAACTGAGTAAATGGAGAGAGTATTCAACCACTCTGAACTCTCATTGAGATTATTAAAGCCCTCTGAACAGCAAGTACCATTTTGGCTGTCTTATCTTAAATTGTCAAACTTCATTCAATTAATTCCGTCCGGCGTATAGTCCGGAATTCAAGTCTTTCTACTAATCCACTACCATATTGCAGAATGCATCAACTAAAGTCGAAACACACCCGCAAACCTACATTTACTGAAGTATTATCACATCTCTCTTCCAAATTAAATAGGGTATCTGAAGAGATGAACCCCCTATAAAGGTAAGAACTTTCAAGATAATTCATGAATGCTACATATACACTATGAGAAAACAAAAGTCATCCGCTTTCTCATGCAAACATAGCATACGAGATAAAATTAAAGCCATAAGAGCGGAAATGGGGTTAACTATGTTAAAAGCACAAGATAGATAGCATTGAAACAGAGCAAACTAACATACCCATGTTATCAAATAGATAGACATAAATGAACAACAGAAGAAAGATTGTTGATAGTGAAGGAATAGATTGAACCCAGAAAGCAGAAACCCCAAAATCAAATCTTTATGCAAAACCCAGAAAACATGCAAGCATGAATATAAGAAACAAGCCCTTTTTTAATTGTTTCATCTTATCTTGCAGGACAAGTGGAGGAACCTGCTGAAAGCTAGTTTTGCACAAACACCTCCCGATGATGGGGTGGGTATTACTAACCTATTCCTTTCTTCTGTCTATTGGTTGGTTAGGTTGGATTCGTATCTGGCTTTTACTGAAACCCAAAAGGGAACATACCTGATGAGACGGCGAGGCGCGACGGCGAGGCGCTGGCAGGACGACGACGGCGCTGGCAGATGGCGAGGCGCTGGTCTCTGCTGACCTAGAGCGAAGGAAGAACGAAGTCGAGGCCTTTCGAGCGAATGAGGAATGCTGAACAAAGAACTGAACAGGTAAAGGGTTGCTAAATGTCCATTCTACCCTACGTATTCTTCTTATTTTCGTGTCCACTCAAATACGTACGTGTCCATATCGTGTCCAATTTTGGACACGCGTGTCTGACCGTATTTCACCGTATTGGGCCGTATCGTACCCGTCTGCGTGTCCGATACGCAATACGCCACCTTTTTCACGTATTGGAGCTTCTTAGATATATATATATTTTTTTTTAGAAATGTTGAAGGCCTTAGGTAACATGTTACTTAAGATATTTTGAGAAGAATAAAAACAAAATCAAATAGTTTGCTTGTGCTAGTAGTCCTTTTCTGAATTTTAAATGTTGCACTTTAACTAAAATTTGGATGATCATAATTCCATACGGACCATCACATTCATACTGGACCAAGTTATAATACTAATCCAAACTTGAAGAAGCCGAATGCCTCCTCCAATATTTTTCAAAAATCAAAGTCGGCATCAGAAAATGACGAGAGCCAAAAAAAAGTATCTTCAAATTGAGTATTTCGCATCAATTTTTTTTCCTTTTACCAATTTCACAACTGGCATTGGATTTTTGCTTAGCAAATCACACAAGTGTTAAACATGAACCAGAAAGCACCACCAACACGCGGCCAAGCACAGCAGAGTTGGTTGCAATGCATGGACATGCACGGCCTTGATCACGGTGCTCGCTTCTACTTCCCAACACTTGTAGAACACTCTTGTCGCATTTGCATGGCTTCTCAAACCATTTTCAGATCCATACAACATGGGTGGTTTTATTTCTACATGGTGCTTGCAATTTGTGGTTATTACCAACATCCTATAAACTTCCAATGTTTGGCAAAAATTCCCTATGCAATAGCCAATATGATAAAAGAGCTCAATCGTTGAGGTTAAATTTATAGTAAATTACACATTAGTACCCGACTAAATTTATAAATACAAATAACTCATTTTCAATAATTTTTAAATAAAAAAGGACATAAGTCTGGCCCAAAATCGAGTGGACCCAAAACTGATGGAATAATTGAGGCTGAAATGCCACTGATTTCACAAAAATTACCATGCTGCCACTCTACTAACTAACAAGTTTATCTCTCCTCCTTTTTGAGTTATTTCTGGTAATTTCAAGTTTTTCAGCCAAACCGTCGATAATTTGGAGAAAATTTAAATTACAAAATTGTTTTTCATCTCATGGGATTTCATTTTGAGTAGTGTTGCATATATTTTGAGAAACTTTGAAATTTCGAATTTCAACCACCACGAGCCACAGTAGCAGGTTAGTAGGGGTGATAGTAGCAGCTTACCTCATGGTTGACAGTAGCAGCAATTTTTAAGGTCGACAACGACATCTAACTTAACGGTCGACAGTAGCGTCTAATTTCTCTATCGACGGTAGCATTTAGTTTCTTTATCGACAATAGCAACTAGTTTCTCTACCTACTGTAGCAGTTAGCTTCTCTATCCACAGTAGCAGCCTTATAATTGGTAAGGCTGTAAGGAGGTGACTAAACACATATAAATAGTAGCAGTAGAAATGGTGAAAACAATAACATCAACAACTTCTCAGTCGTAGTCACTAGTAGCATCCATGCCATTTCCCAAATGACAGTAGCAGTAACTTCCTAGTCAATAGTACCAGCGTCTTCCCAGTCAGCAGTAGCAGAAGCTTCCCAGTCAACAATAGCATAAGCTTCCCAGTCAACAGTAGCAACGACTTCCCAATCAACAGTAGTAGTTAGCTTTGCAATAGACAGTAGCAGCTAGCTTTGCAATAGACAGTAGCAGCAACTTGGACTAAATGCATGCTTGTAAATATTAAGGGCAAAAGAGTAAATTGATTGATAACATGTGGCAGTTTGTCATGCACATGGTACTAATTTGTAAATTTTTGTCCTAATTTGTTCAATTCAATATGTATATGATCTATTTATTAAACAAATTATTGTCATACACTTTTTTATAGTTTGTTATTTAATTTAAAGGTTAATACTAAATATAAATAATAACTAATTGATAACTCACTGTAATATCTATCTAGGTCAATCATATCTTTGTCGATCTCTATGGGCGTTCACATATCTTCACTAATTTCAATCAATTTTCTATTAGTTTTCTCTACTTCTCTCATCGATCTAATTTTCTTATATTTCGATCATCCTAGCTAAATTCAATCCATTAATTTCATAAAAGTGTATAAATTTAAAAGATCTCATTTAAATCTTACAATTTGCAATTGCATTTGGTAAATCGAAATGAATATCGGGTCCATGATTTTCTCTTTTCCTTCTCAATCACACATTGGAGGCATAAAACACAAAAAGGCATGGGTCCCTGACTGAAAATGTAGAAGGTTGAAGACTTGAAGACAATAATGACAAACACAACGGCACAAAATATGCCATAAACAAAGGACTCCCTTGCAAAAATCACTTCACATCCCCAACTCCCGTGGCCACCATCACCACCGTCCATTGAAACCTTCCCCAACTCTTTCCTAACACAAACTCAAAACAGTCTCCTTCTGACCTTCTCCTCTCCTTAATAAACAACTCTAATTCCACTCTCCTCAATCTATCTCCGTCATCTCTCCCACCACCTCTCCTTTGTTTTCCCACTTCTAAACCCGCCGGAAAAAACCACCGTTCTCCGGCGGCCAAACCACAGTCATGTCCACTACTTCCATACCCTTCATTTCTCTCACACCCAACTGCTCAAAACTCGTGATAAAGCCAAACACGTACACACCAAGACTCTCAAGCTCTTCGTTTTCGTGCGGTTCGGTTTCAAAGAAAAGGTTCAGAAATAGGGGTCTGTCGATAAAGGGTTGCTCAACTTCGCCGTTTATAGGGAGAGTTGGGTCGCAATGGAGGGAAGGAAACTCTTCTTTGCTTTCGTTTGGGATAAACCCGCCAATGGCTGTGTCTAATGGAGCTGAGCAGAGTGGTGAGGACTCGTCTCAAGTCTTATCCGCAATGCTTCCGTTTGTGGTTGCCGCCACTGCTGTTGCTGCTCTGGCTCAGCCCGTCACGTTTACTTGGTAAGGGACTACTAGAACTTGTTTCTTTAATTGATTTACCAGGTTTTTAGTAGTTGCATGTTGTAACCATGTGGATTTGAAAACTGGGATTCTGGTCTTTTTGAAGTTTATTGTGAGTCCAAGTTGGATTATTTTATTACCTTAATGTTTTGTATCTGTGTAAAGGATTTGTCTGAAGACAATGAACTTAAGTCGGATAAGTATCATATATAATTATGCAATTTTCAGAAGCCCTTTCGTAATTTTTATTGTCATGTACTTATATGAACCTCTGTAGTCCTAGCCCATTTCATTGAACTCTTGATAACTGAGGTTTATAGCACCTGTTTGGTTTTTTAGAAGTAGAACTTTGAAGCTGGGACTGCTTGCATGTGTTTGATAAAAGGTTTGTCAGGGATTGATTTTTCTGGTTCAAGTTGATGTTGCCCAAAAGACTGTTTTTGTTAAGCTTGAGATTAGAGATGTCTTAATTTAGAATTGATGCAGGGTATCCAAGGATTTATACGCCCCTGCACTTGGTGGGATCATGCTCTCCATTGGGATCAAGCTCTCCATCGATGATTTTGCTCTTGCTGTCAAAAGGTAATGTCTTGATTCACCAATGTGTATGTTCTCATTAATGTCATTATTCCATTTTGTTTGTGAGTTTTTGAGTGTGCTCCCAATATTCTTTACTTCTCTTCTCCTGCAGACCTTTACCACTCTCTATTGGGTTTATCGCGCAGTATGTGCTGAAACCGGCTCTGGGGGTGTTACTTGCAATGGCATTTGGCGTGCCTAGAATGTTCTATGCTGGGTTTGTCCTCACCGCTTGTGTTGCAGGGGCACAGCTCTCTAGCTATGCTAGTTTCTTGAGCAAAGGCGATGTGGCCTTGAGCATCCTTCTCACTAGCTCCTCCACAATTGCCTCGGTGATTTTTACCCCTCTACTGACTGGCGTATTAATTGGTTCTGTTGTTCCAGTTGACGCCGTTGCCATGGCAAAGTCAATATTGCAGGTAATGGGGAGTTGGGATTCATTTGCTATACCGGACAAGTGGATATACATAGAATTGACATTCATGGTTTTAATCTTTTTGACATTTGTTTTGTTGGCTAGGATGTTCTTTAATTTTATTGACATTGTGATTTGGTGGTTAGGTTGTTCTTGTTCCAGTCACTCTTGGCCTTGCGCTGAATACTTACGCCAAACCAGTTGTCACTATCCT
Source organism: Potentilla sterilis (assembly GCA_963682095.1). Taxonomy (NCBI): domain Eukaryota; kingdom Viridiplantae; phylum Streptophyta; class Magnoliopsida; order Rosales; family Rosaceae; genus Potentilla; species Potentilla sterilis. The sequence goes on from OY821757.1 coordinate 15,602,347, forward strand.
TCGACCAGTGATGCCATTTGTTGCTATGATCTGTACTTCATTGTGCATTGGCAGTCCTCTTGCAATTAATCAAAGACGAATTCTGTCTATGGATGGTCTCCGATTGATATTTCCAGTTTTAGCATTTCATGCAGTAGCCTTTACTGTCGGATACTGGGTATCCAAAATTCCAAGTTTGAGGTAAATCTTCTTTACCATGAAATGTTATATTCATGCTTTGAAGTCATGTGTTGCATTTAGTTCTGGGGCTTTGGCCTAAGCAACCCTCCAATCCGTGTCATTTTCCTTTTCTGGACTTTGTTGTTCGATTACTAACGTAGTGTTTCTCTTTTGCCATGCATGTTAGATGTAGCAAACATCTATGTTTCACTTCCATGCCCAACCCCTAGCAATTACACAGATTTGAGTATGATGTTAGTGGTTCTATTAGTATGATGGCTTCTACTTATATCACAGTCATTAAGTTTCCATCAAACATCTATTTTTCACTTTCATGCCCAACCCCTTGCAATTACACAGATATTGAGTTATAAGTTTTGCTCAGCTTTGTTTATTAATAGCGGTTGTGTTAGAATGATGAGTTTCTAGATATACTTATAACAGTGATATTGTTTCCTTGCTGTGGCTTAAGTTCGTAGCAGGATGTTCTTTCTAATATAGAAGCTTTGAATCACTTGACTGTTGACCTTAGATATGATTCAAGTCTTGCAGCCTATCTTGTCAAAAAATATAACAAATTTTGTGGAGTCCGATCAAAGCTAGTTTAATTAGTGTAATCATTTGTTTGATTTGATACCCCAAATTCACTAATAGATAAATTTATTGCTCTGACAGGCAAGAAGAAGAAGTTAGCCGAACACTTTCTTTATGCACTGGAATGCAAAGCTCCACCCTGGCGGGTCTCCTTGCAAGCCAGTTCCTTGGGAGCAGTCAAGCCGTTCCTCCAGCATGTTCAGTTGTTGCCATGGCCATAATGGGCCTTTTTCTTGCCTCTTTCTGGGGCACAGGTGCTCGAATTCGAGACCTTTCCCTACTATTGCCTCAAACCGGTTCTACCATGAAGGCTTCGTAGTGAAGCAACAACCAGAAAGCTAATTTAGTGCAGACCGATGGCCAGGGAAACTAACGCAGTGCATTTCGAGGCATGTACAATAGAAATGGGTCTGGGGTGTTTGTGTTGAGCACCTCAACCGGGTTGGAAAAAATAGTGCGTACAGAGGATAAGGACGCCAAATAGACAAGGGGAACATAGTTTAGGCTTAGACCAGTAAAGTTGTAAAGCTTTCTATACTACAGCTACATCTTGGTGTTGCTACTTTGTATAGGCCCTCATTAAGGTATATATAAAGGTTTGCAACTCCCATCCACCTTCCTAACTTCACAATTAGCTCTCAATGTTTTTGAGTCCGACACTTAGCAGCATCACATCATTCACATGATTGCACCCAAGCCAAGCTAACTTGAGCGATGGATGCTTTTATGGTTTTCTGCTACAGCAGGAACAAGAACAACAATCAAAGAACAAAGCTTCCCACGAGCAGGTATGGAACCAACCAACCACAAACTAGATAGTTCAATTACTTACCTATTAAACCAACATTGAAGTTCCTCGTGAAACAAGCATTTCTATAGCCGAATTTTTTCATAGCATGTGAAGGATCATTTTCACTTTTTTTTTTCTTCCAGAAATTTCCTTAAAGAAGATAATGATGCATGGATTCCTTATGTTTATGCCTTTGTCAACAGCATCTCTGACCTATAGTCCCAGAAGAGTACAAATCAGTCTTCATATCTGAAGTATAATTTGAGTCCGAATCAGTCAAAATGCTCAAGTACTCACCTTATTAGTTGCTTTGAAGGGATTGTAAAAATTATACTATTTTATGCAGATTGACTGTATCTGCATTTAGGCTGTAGTGAAGGTCGATATCTAATTGTTTTTGTCTCTGTTGTTTAGCTTAAATTAGAGGAAAGTTCTGTTTCAGTAACCGAGATAGAACCTGAAGTATTGAATTACTGATTACCCTTTCGAACATTGTTTCTCGTTTCCATATCTAGCTGTCCTTTAAGCTTGTGCATTGGGGCAGCTAATGAACTTTGTTGAAGACTATTTTCCTGACTTAGAAGCAATATCAAGATGATTTGATCTTCGGATAGTCGTCAGACAAGTTCGAGGATGTGAGTTTTCATGGAAACTTTTATGTATTACCTTCCCATCTTGTAAATTACGTGGAGCAGCAATCAAAGATCAAGTTGGTATTCACCAATATTGGTGAGGGTTCCAAACCAAGGCGGTATAGTAGGAACCAACAACGAGACACAGAAGGATGTGGTTTAGGTGGGCGTGTTGATGAAAGAGTTCCATTAACTTGCACACTGCTATAATCCTGTTGGTTCATATCACTACGTAATATGAATTTGGTTTGGGTGTTACGATATAGTTATTTTCCTGATCCTAGACGTTCTAAGAATACTTGTATAGGGATCGAGTACAATTTTTTATTAGAATATTTGTTTAATTAGGAAACATTCAGAATCCTTTCTAAAAAAAAAAAAGGAAACATGTAACCCAAAAAAGGGAAACATTCAGAATCCTTGTTTAATAAGGAAACATTCGGAATCCTTGTTTAATTAGGATACATTCCGGTGCGTATATATAGGACTAGCTCGATCGGGATTAACATAATCAACAAGATTGATCCAACTCTCCAATCTTTCCTTTCATTCTGATCAAGTCCGATCTCTTTTCTTTCTCTGCAAACTTTCATTTCATCTTCTGTGAACACCATCAGCCATGAAAAGACGCTGGTCATCCACCTCTGTTGATGATTCAAACACCAAGCTGGCCGATCACTATAGTGCGAGGAGAAATCAAACCCTTCATGAAAACGGGAAGCTAGTCCGATCATCCATTTGAGAAAGCTTAACAATTGGATTAAGAGTGTCTTAATTCAGCTCTATGCTCGCCCTGGAGATGCTGTTCTTGATCTTGCATGTGGCAAGGGAGGAGATCGATCTCCTCAAATGGGACAAGGGCGGAATCGGGTACTATGTTGGCCTTGATATTTCCCAAGGATCTATAGAAGATTGTCGTGCCCGTTACAATGGTACACGGTTTAGACTGCACGCCTTATCTGTGGAGACTGCTCTGATGTTCGACTTGCATTATTCCTAGCAGATGAGGCACCCTTTGATATTTGCAGTTGCCAGTTTGCCTTGCATTATTCCTGGTCCTCCGAAGCGTGTGCAAGGAGAGCCCTGGCTAATGTTTCGGCCTCACTTCGCCCAGGGCGAACTTTCATTGGAACCATGCCAGACGCCAATGTGATCATCAAAAAGCTGAGAGAAGCTCAAGGAATGTTCTTTGGAAATAGTGTGTACTGGGTAAGATTTGATGAAGAATTTTCTGAAAAGAAATTCAAGTCTTCAAGCCCCTTTGGTATCAAGTAAAATTTTCATCTAGAGGGCACTGTTGATTGCCCTGAATGGATTGTTCCTTTTCACGTATTCAAATCATTGGCAGAAGAATACGATATGGAGTTGGTTTTTGTGATAAACTCCCGTGAATTTGTTGACCAGTATATGAAACTACCAAAGTTTAAGACTTTAATGCGGACGATTGTGGCCTTAGGTGATCAGAGTTCATTATCACAAGACGAATGGGAAGTAGCTTATTTAAACTTGACCTTCGTCTTGAGGAAGCGAGGCCAACCTGATCCGAGTACTCAAGCAAATGTTAGAAGAGATACAGCGAAGATGGTGTTCGTGGCGGATTTTGCACCCGGCGAACAGTCAGCACTTGGGGGTGGCGGATGTAAATTCCTTCGTGTGTCTTCTGTGTGCTTAGGCGTGCCAGCACCTTTGGAGTGGTGCAACTCGACTGCGGACGTCCCCTGGCGAGTCTTCTCTTCTGCTCCCAATAGACTCTGACTTCTTGATCAAGTAACTGTTACACGGGCGCTGACTAAGCCGGCGTACAGGGCTCGAACAAGACCTGAATAGAACTGACTAACAGGATTTTCTTCTCAACCCCCTACGGATTGAGGATCTTACTTTGATCCGGAGAACAAAGCAGAGCTAAACCAAGATCACAGGTGTTTGTTACCGGGGTAACGACTCGATTGCTACCGGAGTAGCGGACTGACTCGATAGGCTCAGCAACCGCTCGACACGAGTGCGAGATGTGATCAATCGCAGGTGGAGGCAAATTGCGTGAGTTGCTCCGGAGAGGCTTTGCAAGTTAGCGTTGCGCTAGAACTTGTGTTTGTTTGTAGATAGTTGAGAACCCTTTCCTAGTTACAAAAGAGTTATATTTATATGATTCACGAAACCCTAATGCTTGAAGATCCAGCCTGGCGGATTCCGAGATTGACTAGGACTGTCCTTCCTTAAACCACCTCTAATCAGATCGGTTAAGAATAAATTGAGATCAGAATTTCCCTTAACTTAGGGAACTCATTCAACCCCGTATATTGTCTAGATTAACATTCAATTAACCCCAAGATAAGCCAACCCGGCTCCAAAGAAGATCATTTCCTGATTTGGCTAAGATATATCTTTACAAATGGATTGCTATACGTAACAACCCCTAATTACCTCAATCAACACTTATGCATTATTATCCCTCAAGGTAATTCATATATTGTGTAATTGAATACCACAAAATAACCCCCATCGGATCAACTAACGAATTAATACTCTCTCTCCAGGCATTCTTTCCAAAGAAAGAGTTAGGACGTGGCATATTAGATTTGGTTTAACCTAAACCCTTCTGGGCCTCGAGGTAAAGCCCAATTGAAAGAAACTCCAATTGTGGCCCAAACAGATGGGGCATAAATGAAAACATATGATATTGAACATTGAAGATTAGTATATCGATCGTACACCGAACATGCTTCAAAGTTCCATTTTCATAGCTCAAAAGAGCAATAATGCCTTTGCAGCACCCAGAAACAATAGCCTGCTTGGCCAAGTGGGAGAGGGAAGAACTGGCAGGCTGTTCTACTACTTGCTCCTAGAATTTTTGTAGATTTATAGATCGAGCTCATGCTTTTAACAGCATCTCTGACTTAAAGTCCCAGAACAGTACAAATCAGTCTTCATATCTGCACTTTAATCCGAGTCAAAATGCTTAAGTACTTATTTCCTTATTAGTTATACTGTTGTATCACTTATATGTGTAGTTTGAATGTATCTGTATCACTTAATTGTTTGTCTCTGTTGTTTAGCTTGAATCGCATGAGGAAAATTCTGTTTCTGTAACCGAGATAGATTCCGAATCAAGTATTACATTACTGATTACCCTTTTATACTAGTATCACTTGTAATGTATCTGTATTTGCGGTGTCAGTTCGATCGATCAGATCAAAGATGCATTGGAGCTAGCTTTAAAAGGCTTAGTTTGGGACAGCTGTGCTGTGGGTAAAATGACTTTTGAATCAGCTGTGAGTAAAATGGCTTTTGAACTTGCTGTGAGAGGAAGCAGTTTAGGTGTTTGGTAAACTGTGTTCAAAAGTACTGTGAGAACGAAAAGTAATTTTTTGTGTTTGGTAAGTTCTAAGTAAAAAGTACTTTGAGTAGGTGTAAATTATCAAAATAATCTTAAATATTTTAAGTTTTATTAAAATGGATATTACTTCTCTAAATTATAGACTATGGTTTTGTGCAATTATTTTGGTATAATTTTTTGCAATGTATGACCAGTTGTTCGGACCAAATAAAAGATTTACGAAGAATTCTTAAATATTAAACAAAATTCATCTAAAATATTAGACAAAGTATTTTCCACCATAATCAAATGGAACTATTACACAAAATATATTAGAGTCTATTAATATTGCAACTATATTGCATTTATTAGACTTTGTGCAATCATATTTCTTAGCACCACCATTTCTTCAAAAGCTGCTTTCCAAAGCTCTATTTCCTAGCTTTTTGATTTCAGCTTTTGGGGAAATCTATTTTGGCCAAAAGCAGCTTTTAGGGACTTTACCAAACACCATACATTAATCCCAAAAGCTAAAGCAGTCTCAAAAGCAGCCTCAAAAGCTGTCCCAAACTAAGCCAAAGTCTACATTGAACCACAGGCGGATCAAGTACTCATTTCCAATGCACCTTTTACAACTCGTGGGTTTTGTGGGTGACAAATGATGAAATCAAACTATATATGATCATCTGCTGCTCACAATAACGTACCGAATAGTGAATTAATTGATTCATGACATAGCCAAATAGAATTATCGTTGATGCTTTAGCTTGAAATAATGCCGGCATTTACATGCCTACAAATGATGCTACCCCAGCTCGATATATATATTTCTCTTCCAAAACAATTACCAAGTTATATAGTTAATTTGTGACAATATATACAGACGAGACGGACACCTCTGTGTATAAGTATCCACAGATTTATACTCGATATCTCGACTGATCAGCTGAAGAACTTGAGTATGAAAATAAAACACATTAATCATGAATATGAAACACATAACTATTCACTACTGCAAATAATACTCGAGTATGATATAAAGCACATAACTTTCAAGTTTAAGCCATCTTGTGCAAGCCATATATAAAACACATAAATCATAAGTTTGTAATAAAGAACATGGCGATTAAATACATAGAATCAATATATTACAACGTACTTCTTCTTTTTTATCGTAGCAATTGTAAATTTCATGGACCCGGCAACGTTATATATATGCATTTTCATACTCTTGTTATTGGGATGACTGAAACTGTTCTTATTTTATAAGTTCATCCATAAGTATGAAGGCATATCTCAGTTAATTAGCAGAGTAAATATCCGCAATCCTTGTCATCACCTTTACCTGAGTGTTGAGGCACCTTATGTAATGAGCAGCCTCGTCCAACAAGCTGCAAGCATCCATGGCTTCGCAACCAGGTACGAACTTCCGAAGCTCGGTGATCTCCTTACAACACTTGAGCTCCTTCTTCTTCATCTCCTCCGCCACGCTCTTCTTTTCCATGCCAACTCTTCTGGCAGACCGGGATTGTCTGCTTCGAATCTTGAGAAGCAAAGCACGACTCCAAGCTCTTCTAGACCCCACAGCTGAAGCCATGGATGCATCAGCAGCAATCCTAATTCTCAGATATCGTCTACACATCTCCCTTGGAGACGATACAGTTTGTGGCGATGATGGTGATGGTTTCCTGTTTAATCTCTTCAGGGCTCGAAGAAACCCTAGAGTGAACCTAGATTTCAAACTGGAACTGTTAGACCTCGAGGAGGAGTACAGCTGAGGATTCATGGTGGCTCAGGATCGGATAACTTTTGTTGCTAAATATGGTTTTCAGCAGTAGGTTTCAACAAAAGAGTGAAAAGACCAACAACACACATAGATTTTGTTTCTGACACAAAGGGTCCTTTGAACTCTCCTACAACTCACAAAAGGAGAATCAGTTCTGACACAAATTGTCTATGCTCTTGTGGGACTGTGGGTGAGGGAAAGAGAGCTTGAAATTGGGAGGTATAAATAAAAATAGAGGAGACTTGCCAAGGCATCAATTCTTGTAGTATTCTAAAATAATTGGATTAAATATTATTCATGCCTTTTCTTTTATGAGAAAATTAATAATACAATATGTGATGAATGTTAATTGGACGTAGGGTTTTGTATCACAAATTTTACTCATCTCATTTGTTGTATTGAAGTACTCCTTTACTTTGTTTTTTTGTATAAAATTCATTGGTCGATTCTAAAACTCATGTTCTTATACTTTCTTTTCTAATTAACTTAAATTGTAAACAATAAAGGTACTAGGTCATTGTGTTTGTTAGTCTTTATTCAACTCTCTGTAGAACTCGGTATATAATATGAAGTGTTTTATAACCGTTGTTTAGCATAATTAGTTGTTGAAAAAGTAAAAACAACTGAAACAATCCTATACGAGCTTTTCCCCCCTTTCTAATCTATATAACTTTTACATTTTGGATCTTGAATTTGCAATTTAGGAGGTGAAAGCTATGAAGAGGCTAAGGTTTTGTGGGGTTGCTAATACAAGGGCCAACCACCACCATATGAGATGAGAGCACATGGTTCCATTACCCACTTGGTTTAACGTGGGGCCTTAATCAATTAATTAGCTTTATTCTTTCCCAGTAAACTCCATGATACCTGATTACGCTATCCAAATTAGCAATAAAAATCAGTGTTATTAATTAATTAGGTCATTGGTGACCAAATGATCGATGTTGGCAAATAAGGGTATCAGTTGGTGCTAATTAACCACCAAAGCACCACTACTAATTCACATAATGTATAGCAGCAACGTCAGTACTCTGGCCTTTATCGCATAGTTATATATGGTACTGACGTTGCAACGCAAAGGTAATTGTTCTTTCAATTCATATATATGATCGATCCCAAGGCTAGCTAGGGATTATCTATAATGTTGCTCGATTCTCACTTCGTGATCAAAGAAGAAGTTCATTAATAATTTAGAGTATATATTAATAATTTGAAATAAAAGATGAGCTGACATGACATGATCAATACAACCTCGAAAGATAATTGAATCACCGTCAAATCTCGCAAGATACCGATTGCAAACTCAAAATACTATCTAAGCCTTATTGGTATATATCTTGATCGCCCCAGTATGACGCTCATTATGACTGGAACTCGGCCAAAATGGATTATTGGACACTCATAATTTTATTTTTAAATTTTAATCTTTGCAAGTAACAGTTGAACTTTTGCATATTGTGCCTATATCAAATGTACTTGAGAGAAAGAGACTAAATTTAGTTTCAAGCTTAAAATAGTGAAACCACATTATAGCATGCATCTCGATCATGGAAATTTCCATGTCTCCTTTGCTTGAAATATAGACAAACGCATGCAACCCTGCATGGTGGTGGTTGAAGGATCACATGGCTCTATCCTAATGAGTATTCCATAGTGCTGTCGATATATATGCCTCCAAATATTGTTTACGGGTACCAGCTCCAAACTACAAATCTATGACGAAGAAAACCAATCTTTGAATACACGTGCACGAATATTACAATATCGATTTAATCTTTCGATCAGCAAAGACTCGATTGTTCATAAGATTCTAAGAAGGCTGACCATTACATAGTGAAAACTACCTGCTATTATATACTCCACTTCATCCCCAGATAGCATTCTATTAGAAAATGAAAGAACAGGGAATATTTGCAGTTTTTACCATTCAGAAGATTGATGTATAAGCTAGCCATTCAAATAGAGATTTATCCGTTAATACTTTGAGAGTATATATGAACTTAAATAACTTAAAAAGAACAAAATGACAGATATGCAAGCATGCATTGCCAAAATGAACACTGCAGCTAGGGATTGGAGGTAGCTATTGTCAAGTAGAAGGAATAAGAACAAGGATGCATTAGGCGCCATTAGCTAGCTTCACTATTGCTCCAGTACTAGTAGCTCGGAGGATAGTAGTGATCGATCAGAAGCTCGCCAAAACACGAACATGGGTGGGCCTTGTTTGCCTAGCTATAACATGACATATAATCCCTCACCAAGTTCTGGGATTAGACTAGTTAACCAACTCATAATTTGTAATTATTTAAGCTTAATCGTGCTCAAATAAGCTGGCTAAACATATGCCTAGCTTAGCTAGCTATATATCTACCTCTCAATTGATTAGTGTTGTTTGGACGTCCACTGAATCGACCTTGATGTGTTGCATCCTCATTCATCACACAAAAGGAATTTGATTAAAATTTTTTGTTGCATTTTTAACGAATCTTGATTAATTTGGCAACACGTAATGAGAATAAAAGATCAATCACTAGTTAGGGTTTGAGGGACGACGTTGTGTTTGTAGTGCTGGAATAGTCTCCTAATAAGAACCCTAATTAGTTCTCTACCTTTCTAGTTTAGAAATCGAATGCCACTATTATTCAATTGATACTCTTCTGCGCCTCTTCAGATTCTAGCTAACTAAATTAACAGGTCTCAGAGTTTTGTTGTCGCCATGGCCATCACGTAGCTAGTAGTCAAATTGAATGAAGTCGAAGACTGCTCCTGAAAAATCTCTATGTAGAGCTTAACTTCAAATGCTAGGTTCGACAATTAAAGAAGTTAATTCACTAATTTATGTGGTGCATCGTAACTCAACTATCTTAGCATGCATATTTATGCACTGTTGACTAATAATGTGGATATATGTGGTTGTTTTCCTTCTGAAAATCTCAATCCTTCCTAGCATAGATAGATAAACCTTCTCTTTTGAGTCAAATAACATGCGGTTTAGTCATGAGAATTGAAAATATGCAACCAATTTGTACAAAGGATCGGAGCAGGGAGTTATTTGCAGATTTTAATTTGGTAGCAGCTTATTTATCAGCAAGAGTCGCCTTAGAAGCTTACTTGAACTCGCTCATCCTTTCTATTTCAACAAAGGTTATTAAAGATTTAAGAAGACTGCTACTTAATCAATTCAAGTACCCCATGTACTAGTTATTTTGCTCGTATGCATACAATAATAATAATTAATCCCAGATGTAGCTACCAGAAATACATCGAAGTTCATCTAGGTTAGTTGGTTTTTTTTTTTTCCATTTCAGCTAACTGTATTCAACTATTAACAAGAGTTTCATATTCAGACTAGACACTCAAGGAAATCTAAATTCTAAACCAAATAATAATCAGCTCGAACTAGCTCCCGGCCATATAATAATTGAAAGATGCTCAAGATGAGCCTTTGGTAATCTGAATTCTCTTCTGCATTGTGAACCCTATGACCCTACGACTCAAAACCAGAGTATTTCGACATGTAAAAGCAAGCTCGATCTTAATTACTAGATTCCAAAGATAACAATAGCCAACTCTCTGTGGTTAGTCGTAGCGTAGTACTCGACTACTCATCACTTAGTCTCAGCCACCAGCAGTACGCAAAACCTGGGAGCTACATTTCAAGCTTTAATACTGCTTTACCTGAATATTATCCGCAGGAAAACCAGCATATAATGAGCATATGTAGACAGAAAGTAAACATTTTGCGTGTGACTACTTTCGAATCCCATATCTAAGAAAGTTGAGCGAGTAACGGGACGAATATCACGGGCACTCATATGATAAAGGGATAAGACCATGATTATCGTGTTCTACTATACTTTGACCAATATTTCCAGTTCTACTAGCTAATGTAGTACTCCTTAAAAGAAAAGAAAATAGTATCAATATTTCTGGAGTAGTCTGAGATCCGAAGCATTCGATCTTCACTCTTTGTTTGCAGATATAGGAGATATATATGTTTTCAGAGAATAACTATATATGTCATACTGAGCAAGAAGCTCAGCAAATTTCAGATATTGGGGAATAGTGAGGCCATTCATTGAAACCAACCAGACAAGAAAATTAAGATAAATACATGAGAAATTGACAACTAATTAAGAAACCACACCCGTGACAGAATCTCAAAAATAACCAGCTATATACACACAGGCAACATATAATAAAAGCTCTTAACATATATATCAAATCTTCCCATTTTACACTTAATAGAGCTATAACTATATATCATCTTCGTTTGTATATATTCTGTCCACTTTTATTCTTTTTTTTTTTCTCTCTTCTTTTTAACATCCAGAAATTACATACTCAAACATTTTAGCTTAATTTCTCTCTCTCTATGGGATGCTGTAAATTTCCACAATTCTTGTCATCACCTTTACCTGTGTAGCAAGGCACTTCATGTAATGAGCAGTCTCTTCCAACAAGCTGCAAGTATCCATGACCTGACCTCCCGGAACAAGCAGCCGGAGCATATCTACTTGACCCGAACCACCAACCTCGACCTGGTTCTTGCTATGATTCCCTTTCTGCAGATCACATATTCTTTTCTTCATGGACAACTGACGAGAACTGCTGCCAATATTTCTCCTCGCCGCATAGCCTCTACGTGTCTGGTTTCGGATCTTCCAAAGCAAAGCCCGACTCCAAGCTCTTCGATTCCCTACAGAAGAAGCCATGGATCCATAAGCAGCAGCCTTGATTAGACGCTGGCGTTTCCGGATCTCTTTTGACGATCTGGGCTGCTGAGATTGCTGGTTTATTCTCAACAGGGCTCTCAGAAATCCATTGGTGAACCTAGATTTCAGGGAATTAGGGTTTGGAGAAAACAATAAGCTCCTTGGATTCATGGACATCGAAAAGAGACGATAACAAAACTAGGGTTTTGGGGAGACAAATGAACAAGATAAAGATCTTGTTTCTGACACAAAATTGGGGTCCAACACAACCCAACCAAGACAAAGAAGAAGAGAATTTAGCTCTGAAACTCTGACACACTTGTCTCTCAAATCTTATATACCCAAAGAAACAGGAGAAATCTAGAGAGAGAGAGAGAGAGAGAGAGAGAGAGAGAGGTGTGATTAGGCAATTTAAGGAAGGAAGAGGGGAAATGAGAAAAAGAAGAGAGAATATTGGAAATGGGAGGTGTAAAGAAGAAGGAGACTTGAAGAATCAACCTTTAATAAGAATAAATGTTATTATTAACAATTAGATTAGATGAGGGAATACCAGAGTAGCTAGAGGTAGAGGGAGAGATTGGAATGGGGGAATTGAATAATGGGTTTGATCTTTCATTTTCAACATGGAGTTTTTGGAGGTGAAAAAGGATCTTCGTGGGGCAACAAAGGACCAACCACCATATGAGAGCACATGGTTCCATTTACCCACTTGGACCTTTCATTTTTTTCTTCTTCTAATTCTTCGTTTTGTTATACATCTTAATTTGATTCTTTCCCACTAGCTAGCTAAAATTATCTTTATTTATATACATAATATCACTCTCTTTGTATTTAAATTCGGTTTTAAGTGTTTTGGTGTCTCTAAGGCAATGATTTATGTCATATATAGTGCATGGTGATGGAGTGATGGTGGTGACTATGATGTGTGTATGGATGATGACAATTACAGGCCGGCGGCCGACGTGAAATGGTACATGTGCGTGTGCAAAGATATCCAAATGTTCTTACTTAAATTCAAATAGACATAAAAAAAAAATATAGAAATTGTCCTTTTAAACTTGTCGATCCATTCCACTACAATCTCACCTCTATGCTAAAGAAAAAAAAAATGTTAAAAGAGAAATGTGGTTGTAATTGCATCTCCAAATTTGCTATATGGACCGCTTCTACTAGTTAGTCCTCTAATTTTTTTTTTTGTTTTAATTATTAAAATGCTAAATAGACCTAGCCTCTTCAATTTTACCAAAATACTCTCAAAAAATTGAATATTTCTATTCAAAAAGTCGCTCCAATTTTCTTAGAGATGAGGAGAACAAACCCGTAGGGTGTCGTATAGCCAAGCGACGACGTCTCCAGATCTGCATGGTTTTGGGTTCTCTGATGGCAGCATTGTGGTGTGGTGTGAGATTGGTGGTGGTGTTTTTGGCAGAAGATCGTGGTAGCAGTGAAGCAAACAACGAATATGGTGGTTGTGGTGACTTGGCCTTTAAGTTGTAAGGTGGTTGTCGACTCTCAACTGGTTGTGCGGTGAGTGTTAAACGTGCGGCCAAGAGCAAGCGACTAGGTGACAGCGGTGGTTAAGAGTTGGATCTGCGTGTGAGAGAGGGAGAAGGGAAGTGGGCCTCTGGGTCTTAATCTCCTGGGTTGCAACAATGTAACTTGGTGGGCTGGGCCTTTAGGTTGGACTTGACTCGATCTTGTAGGGGTGACAGATCTCTACACTACTTGAACATGTATATTGCTCTCTTTACGAGGAAAGGTACACCAATAAGTCTTTAGGTCTCAAATCGTATTGTTCGAGCACTGTTTTGTAGTTGTGTAGGTTATTTGCTTTCTAGACTAAATAATTATTAATTAAGTAAGTCATCTTTAGACATTAGTTGTTTTAGTTTTATCTTATTCTTTTTTCTTAATTTCTTAGTATTTCATTTTTTTTTCTTCGAATAAAGTCCTTTGAGCTTGTAAAAAAATTTATGTCCCGCTTGACCAGATATAAGGAATTGCATTGGAGCCTTGGAGGTTCTCTATTGCAAGATCGTTGGTAGTGTAGCTTTTGCCTATATGGGCGTCTTGCCTTATGAAATATATTCTATTGGAAAATTCTACTATGTGTTGATGTATATAAGTCAAAAAAAAGTTGTAATATTAGTACTCAAAGTGGTAATGAGTCCTTAAAGTTCAAACTAAAGTTGTGAATTTAGTGCGTTCATATTACTGATCTTTGAGAAGTGTATAAACTTGGTTTTCATAAGATCAAAACATGCATCTACGTATTGTGATTAGAATCATATCATTGCTGATAATGTTGCTTGTCTTCATTGGAGTAGCTTTATATTGAAGCAATTCAAGTGCGTTTTTGCATTTGGAGAATATTGGAAATAGGACGTATATAAGAGAATAGCAATTATAAAAGCAGAGAAGTTGAAAAAAGGAAGAACTGAGATATGAAGAAGATTTGTGAGTCTTTTTAAGATGTTTCATAATTCTCTTGACCTTTGCATCATGGATAACAATATTGTGTTACAAAATTATCTACTATCCAATTTCTATGATTGAACTACAGTTCAACCAGACAATACAAATTTCGTCACTTGAAGATTTACATAGAATCTGTGTTAGTAGGATATGTGACCTTATGGGGTATATTGATGACTCTATACTGTGTTCTCCATAATACAAAATAACATAAGAGGGTAGTATTACCTTAGAGCTCACACAAGAGTATAAGAGTTTTTTTTGTCGAAACAAGAGTATAAGGTTTAGAGCAAGAATGACTTTGCTTTAATGACAGTAATGGCCGTCACTTTGTCCTCTAATGCTCTTTTGTTTATTGATGGTCACAAAACCTCTAAAGAAGTTTGGATAACACTTTATAAGAGGTATGCTAAACTTTTAATGTTCAAAGTTTTCGAGCTCCAAACCTCAATGAAGAATTTTCAAAAAAGTAAAAATAATATCGACAAGTATATGACACGTTCTTTAACTGTTCGGGACTAACTCTTTGTGGTTGGAGTATGATTCCTAATGAATATATGGTGTTTTTCATACTAAGTGAATTGCTTGTTTACGGCCATAAAGACTGTCATGATAACTCGAGAGACGCTAATATCTCGAAGGGAGCTCCGCAAATTATTGTTGGATGTTGAGTTGAGAGTTGAAAACTTGATTGAAGTTGAAGATGATGAGAAAAATAAAAGCAAACAAATGGTTGAAATATGATGCAAACCAGTTGTCCATATTTAAATTTAATGTCATAGAGCTGCAGTAAACAACACTATTATGTAAATTAACAAATTTAATAGGAGTCGTTGAAAAAAAATAAATAATAAATGATAGGTGATAGAGATAAACTTCACCAAAATTATGTTTTTTTTAATGTAAATTAATTATAAAAAAAAATCCAAGTACCTAAAAAGTAAAATATATTATGCTGCATATAACCATCATAACCAACGATCATGAAAAATGCTTACTAACCTAGGATAATTCCTACATACGTGATCGTCATATTCCTTATAAATCCCTCTGTTTGTAGCATGGATGTACACGTGTCAAAAAATTTATCAAATCCTTGTTTCCTTGTATTTGTTATTATTATAAGATCTCTCTCTCTCTATAAATCTTTTTAAGACTCTTTCCGACCTAATTATCTTGCACCAGATGACAGTCCTTCAATTTTCTATCGCATGGAAGTTTAAAACCAGGCTTAGCATCTAAATCCTTAATAATGACAGTGACCAGCTTCAGCTAGCTTGAGATTCAATGCTTTATCAACATAAAAAAAACACTATGAGTCGTTTATACACCCGTTTCCAATATGGAAATGAGAGAATTCTCTCACTCGTGTCGCGTATCCTCAACTTCAGCTTAGCTAACCACTCTTTCATTTGTGCAAGATTTTCTGAATGAAACTCAGGGATCAATTCACCTATTTCTGTTAGAAAATCACTAACATCATGAAGGAATTTTGCCCTCTAATTTTCACCTTGTTTCAAGTCATGACTGCACGTACCGAAGTTCATCAACATTGGCTTTACATCAGCTCTGGTGCCCACAAAAACGTAATTTAACCAATTTTGAAGATTTTTATGTGCAATTCCCTTTTCACGTCCTTGAATTATACTCTTCAAAAGTTTCCTTGCATTTTTCACGAACCGATACAATACCTCATTCTTATCAGATCCATGAACACTTATAATCTTAATATCCCACCACTTAAGAAATTCTTTAAATTTGGGATAGAAAATGATCAAAGCTCTCTTCTTTTTATCCTTGGTGAGCATCAAGGTCTAAGGACGTGATCACTGCTCAGTTTTGATGTACAAGAGAAAAGACTTTCACCCATTTCACCTTCATATACAAGGAACCTTGTCTCGGTCTTACCTCAGTCACTTGCTTAAGACTCGTCAAATTCTCTCCTAACAGCTTGTACCACACATTAATGTGATCACCATTCGCCATGGGGCACTTTATGATTCTTGGGAGAGATATCCGCGTCAAAAGCTCTGGGAAATCGCTTCTTCCTCCTTTGGTAGTGAGCTCACCTTTTCACCAAAATTATGTTGATGGAGATAAAGACATTAGTTTTAGATAGACTACTCATGATCACTACTAGACATGTTTTTTTTTTTTTTTCGTAAAACTCTTCTACATGTTATGCTACCAGGCGCATATTCAATAATGTAGAATTTAACAATATATTTCCATTTTAAAACAATTTTAGAAAAATAAATTTATAAAACATTACAGGACGGACCTTAAGAGATTAGCTACTCATTACAGATGAGACTTTGCTAATTTTGCTGTAAATGAAGGTCCGTGAAAATGTAATTTTGATACTTTAAAACAAGGGATAATGACCATTTAGTCAAAACAGGGTAAAACTTGCCCAATCCAACTGTATCTGCCCATCCCAACAACTCTTATGAAAAAGACATATTTGGCCTTAGCCTAATCCAACTCTATATCCATATATGAAACTTCTTTTCCTCTCTCTCTCTCTCTCTCTCTCTCTCTCTCTCTCTCTCTCTCTCTCTCTCTCTCTCTCCGCCATCGACGACAACAACCACGGCTACCGATGCTGAGACTAAGTTGTAGATCCAACGATGAAGAGTGACGACATCGATCTGCCTAAGCAACCGACCGACGACATTGATCTGCCTAAGCGACGCCGACGTGCCTCAGCAAAGTCAACGCCAACGTCGACGCCGACGTGCCTCAACAACGACGTAGGCTTAGAAGGGCCGATTACGATTTGGGTCGGAGCCAATTGAGGGTTTGGGCGTCGGAATGAAAGTTAGGGTTTTGATCGAATCGGGAAATTGAGATTTTTTTGTTTGATTATGGGTTGAATTGAATTGGGGTCTAATAATTAGAGTTACTGATGGTCAGTAATTTATTATTAGTGGTTACTGGAGGTCAGTAATCGAGTTACTGATGGTTAATAATTTATTATTAGAGGTTACTTGGTGTCAGTAATCGAGTTATTGATGGTCAGTAATTTATTACTTGATTACTGGAATCTGTAAGTTGCTTACTGAGGGTTAGTAACCTGATTACTGAGAGTCAGTAACATGCTTACTGGAATCTGTAAGTTGCTTACTAGGGGTCAGTAACCTGATTACTGAGAGTCAGTAACATGTTTAAAGTCAGAGTCAGTAATTTAATATTGGAAAAATAATATTCCGGCGGAAAAAATTTGGTGACCGGAATCCGATGACTGGAATCTGGCGACCGACCATTGAACACCGACGGAGTTTGGTGACCTTCCAGCAAAGTTTTCTCTATCTTCCACTTTCTCTTCATATGAGTGTATAAGGAGTGAGGGCAAAAAAGTCTAATAAATATAGAAAAGAAAACTTTTTGTATCATTTGGGCAATAACTTGTTTACCTTGTGTTGGATTGGGCAATTTTTAAAAATGGTCATTGGTTTGGGCAAAAATACACCAAAAAATGTATCAAATGAACAGTTTCTATTAAAACAAAGGTATACTTTATGTAGTTTTTTTTTTATAAATATTATAGTTTAGTTTCATGTCCTCACAAGGGGAAAAAAAAAAAGACTAGATAACAAATGACAAAATTGAAGTGGTAACACACCTGCAAAAATAACACAATAGTTCTGCATGTTCTTCCTCATTTGACCTTGAATGGCAAAGGTTGAGGAATTGATCAGGGTGGGCCTGGCTTGCCTACAAAATGAGACACACACATCATTTAACCCTTGGGGATTAGACTTTAACAAACTCATAATTAGGTTCTCTGTTTAGATGAGCAGGATCACATGCTTGCTAATTTCTTTATTCATTCATCTTAAACTTCCCAGTCAGGACCACTAAATTGGTTGCTGATTAAGTCACAGGTGTCATCCATAATCCATGTTTACTGTAGAACATACCCAAAAAATTTGGTGTTAGTCACACTAATGTTCATGTTATTATCATCTGCAGTGCTACAAAAATGCACTTGATTAGAAGCATGACACATAACAGTGTCTGCATATGAATAAACAGCTGGGCAAGTGTCTCTTGCTTCTTGAGAAACTTTTCCACAGTTCACATGCCTTATCAAGTGGAAGGGATCATCACGATACATTCCTAATTCTTAAATCAGTGAAAATTTTGAGAACTTCACATGTCTGATGCATTTTGGTGCAAACTATAATTCGAAATTCTTGGATTTATGGCAAAAATTACGTGGTAATACCATGTCGAATTAGACCTTTAACCATATCATATTTTTGTCCAGAATCAAGGATAAAGAGAGCTTACCAGACAAACACAGATAAGCCTCATGGAACAGAAGACAGAAAGATAAAAATAGAGAGAAAACCCACTGATAGGACAGACTAACAAGAAATTCATCAAGTTACAGGTCTTCCATACATCAGGATTTTCCAAACTATCATCTTTAGCCAAACAATATTTAACAATCATTATAGAGTATAGACCATCAATTTGGTTGAATGGTTGATCATACTATTTGTTGCCAGAATATTCAATTGCATGTGCAGATATCAACTTTATTTATAGATTTGATCCAACAAACATCTGGGTGATCCTTTGAAAGCTAGGTAAAAGATGAAATGCAACAATGTAATATTAAGAAGAGCAGAATCATATTGCATTCAAATAATACAAATGTTTATCAGGAGGGTGGGGGTGACTATTTACATATGCCTGATCAAAATTTGATTCAAAGAACACTTAGACTCCTACTATTGCATATATTCATTGTTGCAATCAATTTTAATGAAAAAATCAAAGAAAAACTCATGAGCCTTTGAAACGGCAATTTGGCAAAAGTATTCCAATAATAGGATATTTATAAGTTTCCATTCTCCTCCATCGATGACTCAGAAGCAGAGTCATCAAGTGTAGAGTTGGAGATGGTCTCCAACTGGCTGGAACCCTCACTGTCTGAAATTGCAGACGATCTGTCATCAGCGGGTTGCTTCAAAAACCAATACATAATGCTTGCGGTCAATGTAAGGATCATCTTTTGGTTCACCTGATGAAGTCACCACAAACTAGTTTAGATACATGGATCAAACGGTAGACATTAAAGAAGCTTTAAAGTCCCAAAAGTACCTCAGTTATGTCTTCAGGAAGCAAAAATATCGAGCATCCGAGCTTCCTTGCAATACTGATGATGTAGGTGGCATTCATCTTTTTCTCTTCTTCTATATTTTCCAAGGATTGAAAAGACATTTGTGAATATCATTTTTAATATACTGATATTTTATAATGAGAGTGAAACATTAACAATATATAGATTGACCACAAAGTAGCATCATTCCAAGAAAGATATTGAATGCAGTAGTGAGTTATCATCATTCCCAGTATCGGATAAACTAGGGACATTCTAGGGACATTCTTTAATTGGACGTGATGTATATGCAAAACTTAAGAATTTTGAAGCAACTATCCCTTTTTTAGCAGAAGAAATGGTAAATTCAACTTTGACGTCACTCTTACCAGTTACTCCTTTGGTAACAAGACTCCAATTCACCACTCTAGGCTGCACAGAACTAAGCAGCTCAAGGAAAAAAATTCCATCTGACAAACTTTTATCCTGAAAATATTAAAAGATTAACATATTAGAAATAGAATGCTCTTAAAAGATTAAAATAGTAGTTAAAGAATACTCTTTTTGTTTCAAAAAAAGAAGAAGAAGTAGAACACCCTTTTCAAGCACAATGAACTGTAACTATCACCAAATACTAAAAGGAAATTCCGACTAGATTAAACATTGAAGGTATGATGAAAAAAATTCTGAACATTTGATTTTGCAGCAACTATTGATGCATGTGATAGTAGCCTATCCAGAAATGTAAGGGATCAAGAGTTACTCTCTGTCACCAATTAGAACGCCGCAGCATAACTACTTCACTAATCAGCTGATGAACAGATAATTCTTAGAACTAATGCCTAGAATATGCCTAAGAATTCATCTACTTCACTACCGAATATTTGCATTCAAGTTAGTGTTGTATTTGGATGGTCGCTCTTCCATCACTGTAGCTGATGATACTGATGTAAATGTCTTTCCTTTATGTACTTCTTCAGCAAACACATAGTATCATGGGCAAACCATATGAGTTATACTAACATAAATCAGAAAATTTTAAGTCACAATTGTCAGACACTATCAAAAAGAAAGGTAAAGAAATGGTAGTATGGTACCTTAAAACTTTTCATGCAGCTCTGGCTTCCTGTGTTGCTGACTTTAGTATTGGCCCATTCAAGAATATCAGCATCACTAATTTCCTTCCCATGTGAGTGAAATCTCAAGTTCTTTAGAAGTTGGAGAATGTTGAACCGCATCAATTGCCACAAGTACGCTGAAAGGTAAACCCAACATCACATGAATTTACTACTGTTTGAAAGACTCTTCAGATACTCCAATAACTTGATGAGTTGAGAATGGAGTCAAAACGAATATGATGTGGTTATTTTAGAACGATGATGTAAACTTTGGTATTATCCACAATTTTTTCATAGTAAGACGTACCAAGTATTAACTTTTTGTTCCCCTGCACAATATCATTTCCAGCAACATTTACCAAAGAAAATTTCAGTTGCTTCCCGATTTTTACAACTTGGTTACAGTTTTCTACTTTTCTGAAAGGCATTTTAATTGGAGGCTTGTTTGCAATTTTCCAATTCACAATCCCTGGTGAAATCTTGTCCAAGGACTCTAGAAGCGCCCACCTGCAGAGGACCAATTAAACATCAGCTCCGCATGAAACTTAATTACTGTATGAGGAGCAACATCACAGCCACTCAAGAAAGTAGTAAAGTTAGCCAGCAATGGCTAACTCATATATTTGTGTTTAAATCCATTGAGGCCTTTAAAGTATCAAATTACTTAAGGATAAACTTATAGATTGAATATTTGAAAACTAGATATTTGATTTTAATAGTACTATGATGCTGATGTGAAGATAACATGCCACGTAAAGACAATCAGAAGTTGATCAGAATATGTTAGATTTTGTTCATAAGAAAGATAAAAGCACTACAGTATGAATAACCTCGTCATCATAACAGTATAAAATTAAATTACTGTATACCCATTTCTGAGGTCTTCAAACACATTATTAATATAAGTTGAATGTCCAAGACTATTTAGCCAGAAGCGAAATGCTCTCTCTTCTCTGGAAATTAGAGCATCATCTGGAGAAGTTTCAAGGAACGATATCTGCTTTTGGGTTGAGAGCCCATTCCTGCAGGTGTAGAAGTAAAGTTTAGCAATTCTTGCTTCCGATTTCTTACAGAATGAAGACCGCCAAATTTATAGGGAATGCATTGCTCAAGTAGGGTAAATTCTCACCTATGCTGGAAAACATGTGCTACAAAAGCAAGGTTAAGATTTGGGGATCCTTCAACAATATCTTTTGGAGTTAAATATCTCTTGCAACCCATCCTATCAGCGTGTTCAAGGACTAACTTTGCTCTTTCCAGAGTATTTTTTGCAGCCAGTGCGGATGGTTTACTGTGCTCAGGTGCAAGAACATTTAAGAGGTGAGCATAAGCCTCTGCATCCTGCAAGGAATAAACATCTCATACTCTCATACACAAGAAATATCCTGTCAAGATAAGTTAATCCATTCTAGCAATTAATGTTGCAACCATTGAATCACAGACACAGTACTGGCTTCCTTTCTTATCTGCTTATGTAAATGATGATATAATGCTATGTATAAATAAAGCATTAATTTAATCTCACACCTTGACATCAGAGGAGAAGTTTGTGACTATCTTTTTATATTGTGCTTTCTTCAATTGGAAATTCATCCACCTCAGCAATATCTTCTCTGGTGGCAGACTCATCAACTCTTCCACATCCTGTTGGGTTTGAATATAAGAGCAACATTATATATTTATTGGTCGAAAACCTCAATTTCTGACTGTTCTAGGAATCAAGACTTCTATGACTTAAGCGCCGTCCTTACCTTACTATCGTCAACCAGTTCCACCAATTGTGGTGTTTTCTTCAAGTTAAGGTCTGCCAGTAGTTGTATCTGCATATCATAACAATTAGTCCACTGCAAAATAGTCTTCGACATGCGCTATATAATTCTACAAAATGGAACTTCTTTGTAATGAAATTCTTTATCCACAAACAGTCAAAAAGAAATTTACCCAAAGCTATGTAACCATGAAAGTCTCACCTTGATAATTTGAGAAATCACTCCAAGTACAAGATGCCTCTGAAAGCCAAACAAAGAGGAGAATATTCATAAGTTTACAACAAGGATGTATTATTTGAACACTCAAATAAAGTAGGAATTAGCAATACAATAGCATTCCTTTAAATGGGAAAAGGCTTGCATGCATACCCTTCCTTCAATGAAGTCCTGAGTCCCTATATTGACTACAGTACATCCAACAGCCTTAGCAGAATTGAGGCAGAGAGTATGGTTTTCATTTCTCTCCCAAGGATTGAGTACTCTCTTAGTATTGATAGCGCGCTCATCGATTGTTCCAGGCACTGCCACATTGATCAGCTTACTGCATCCAAGACATGTATCCCTCATAATCCGATCAACAACTATAAAAAGTAGACTAATAGATAGTCAGCAATTACCATAAAAGTACTCCATCTTTAACAATCTCAAACAAATCATTGGTCGAAGGATCAATCGGCAGGTATCTCTTAAGAAATTCATCTTCTCCAAGATAGTTATTGATATGAGCCACATAGGAAGCCTTTTCGGATTCGCTAATCGTGTGGAGCAAAGTGGTGGTAGCAGCCTTGAGAAAGGCAGATGAGGAGTTGTTCTTCGCACCACTTCCTGGTGTAGCAGTGGCATGAGCTTGGAGTTGCAAATAGACCTGCCATTATTCCTCAACATTTCAAAACTCCATTTCCCAATTCAATCTAAAGGGTCTCCAAATAAATAAACAGATAATTGATCCCCAATTGGGTTTGAATAAAAAAAGTGTAATAAACCAACCTTGAGGAAGAACTCGAAATCTACATCATCATCAAGCTTTGGATGCAAATCTTGAATCACAGAGGCCCTCTGTTCCTCAGTGAGATTATCTGATCCCACAACCTTGAGCCTGGACATCTTCGCAGGAAGGTCTCCGATTGTGAGCTTCCCGCTCTCCCTCTTCATGCTCATGAACTGCAACACAGAAGAAGCAAAAACATCATTTTAAATGTCGAACCACCAAGACAAAAAAGCTAACAGAGGAAGCAAAAAGATTGAAACTTTTGCGTACATGGGTTTTTAAACTGCGGAGCTCGACTTGGGTGAACTGGTTCTGCAGCCATGGATCTGAAACCAGAATGCCTACGTACCCCAACATTGTTGGAGCTTCAGTGGAACAGAGCAGATTGATGTCTGTGTGTATGTTGGTTTATGATTTACTTCAAAGTGAGAGAAAGAAGAAGAAGAAGAAGAAGAAGGATGACTGGTGAGGGTGGCCAGTACAGTTGTCAGAGCTCAAAAGCTGTTCCCTTTCGAAATGAACTTGATAGCGAATTTCAAATCTCAATCAATCTCTTCTTTCTTCATCACACTATGCACTCTCTTTTTCTTACTACACAGGAAGGAGGGAAGAGGGTCCCACAGTGTCGTTGGACAATTCAAACAATGACCGCTGTGTCCTCGCCATCCAAGCTCCTCCTCGTCATCCCAGAGTTGTGGGTTTCATAATTTCTAACTGTGCTTTGGAGTTTAGACCGTTACAAAGGTTTCGAGTTTGAAACTTTGATTAAACAAATGTGTGTCACTGCCGGCCAGGAATTGCTAAAGCTCAGTCGGCATTGAGATGTTCTTACCAGTTTGATTAATTGGGGTAATTAGCAGAACCCTTTACGGTACGTTGGGTGATTGAATTTGATATTTAAGCGTAGTTTTAAATTTCTGAAAATGTGGTTGACAAGGGCATTTGCCCAACTGCAAGTGTGCTAGGTCCACCGGACTAAAGAAAGGTACGGTCCTCTGATGAAGCTTTTAGGAAAGCAGAGGACGGTGGGTTTTGACGTTTCCTGGATTAGAATGTAACAACCAAATGGCAATGTATATGACTTTGGTGTAGGCCAAATGTTACAAGTAGTAAGATGAGTTCATTGATTAGCTACATGTATGTAATAACCTTTGGCATTGCATATGTATTCTACCCTCAAATTGTTTGACTAAATCAAACAACAAGGCCTAACTATGTCAATTTGAAACTTGTAAAGAGAGGTAAAAGTTCAACTCTCACCATAATTGTAAACGAATTTTGTTGGATTCATCACTGTATTTGTAAATGTTTTGAAGTACTAGCGTCATATATATAGTTCATTTTAAAAAACAGGATTTAAATACTTTATTTTCTTTGCATATTTTTTAATTAATCAAAAGACAAACTAACAAAGAGTACGCCGTCGGCGTTGTTTACATGTAATAGTTATCTATTTCTCAACAATACTAATCCTTTACCTAAATAGACCTATTTCTCAACAATACTAATCCTTTACCTAAATAGACCTATTTCCCCGTTAAATTGTACTCATTCTTGAGTACGGTATCATTTAGAAATCTAATGATTTGCCCAAGAGAGCAAAGAACTTTTCAAAGGTAATCTTTTGGGTAAACTTGAGGAGAGCTTCAATCATCCTCTTCTTTTCTTGTTAGCTAAAAGAGTGGAAAAGAAAATCATTTGCCCTAATTGAGCAGTGAGAATAACAAACATAGACCTGGTTCACATGTAATCTTGAAACAAAGTTTCACCTTTCCGATGTTTGTTGTCCTAGTATCTTTACTTCTTTTCAACCAACACAGCATGAAGAATTTGTTCGAGATAAGAAAACTAACTGGAAGACCAACCTTCTTGTTCCACCATTGCTGTCCATCACTGCCATTGAATAGATTGAATTTCAGTAGGTAAGTTGGGTAAATCCAACTCCAAGACTCATCATGAATTACCTTCATTGTCCTTGAATCAATCTAATCATTACCTTTCTGATTAACTTAATCGATCAAGTGGTGACTAGAACAATTAGTTAATTTCTCCATATATATACCTATGATTCTACGAACATGCATGGTGAAATTCCATTCAATTAAGCTTGTTTAATTATGAACCATCTATAAGTCATCCAGGAGAGTTATCTAGACCATACGAACTAACATAGCTTCCCCACAGACCATACTCATGGTTCTCTTTTCTATTAATAATAATAATTAGGCACATTTCATTATCATCATACAATAATTCATTGCTTAGCTCTTAGTCTCTTATACACAAAGAATAAAATATCCTTGATAACTTTGATATTTCCTCGAAATTTCCGTTTTTTTCAAACATCGATATTAATACTCATATCTTTCCGATATCTTACTTTTAGTCTATTTTATCTAAATATACAATTTTTACATAAATTTTTGGTAAAATTTCCATCGATATTAGATATTTTATCGATATTTCTGTCGAAATATCCGTATTTTGAAACGCCGATATTTCATCGATATCCGATATTTTACTCCTTGCTTATACAGATGGAAGAGCATACTAAAAGTGCATGTCATCAGAGATCCCTAGCTGGGTCACAACTTCTATATTTCGTATAGTTGTGAAGCACCAGTATCTGCTATCTTATATATATATATATATAGGGAACCATTCCACTAAGAGATTTCTTATTTTGTTCATTTTAAGATATCGGGTATTAGGCAAACTTGTTGATCACATTTTCACATCTCCATCGTTCAATTGCTAGGTTTGTATGTGCATATCATTCATGTAAATTTTTAGTCAAAATGATGATCGTTAAAGCCTCTAACTAAATGAAATCAATGAACGAACGTATGAAATCTGTCAAAGCTGAACTGTTCATGTTTTTATTTGTAAATTTCAATTTTGAATGCTCTAATGATTATCAAATGTAATGAAATTTTTTAGATATGATCTACTCATATAAACATGAAAGTTGAACGATGGAGATGTTAATATGTGATCGAAAAATATGTTAAATGATCGATCCCTTAAAATGACTAAAATGAGAGATCCCTCATTCGAAGGAGGCTATATATATATATATATATATATATATATATATATATATATATATATATATATACAGTCCTTATTCAGAGCGGAGCCCCGCTTTGAAATTAAAGAGCGGAGCTCCTTATTTGACCCACTTTCCGATCAAATTTCTACATTTCCACCGTTCAGTATTTAGACTTATGCAAAATTTCATTCATTCATATATATATATATATATATATATATATATATATATATATATATATATATTCTTGGCTAAGAAACTCCGCACCAATCCTTATGATGCGGATTTTATATTTTGACTAAATTTTCGATTGAATTTTTACATCTCCACCGTCTAGTCTTTAGGTACTCATATATAATCATGTCTACAAAATTTCAGCCAATTTGGTAATCGTTAAGGCATTCAAAAGTGCGGTTTCCTATCATAAACATGAACGATTCAGTTTTGACAAAATGCAGTCTGTCTATTTGTTTTAATCTAGTTTGATATGCTAATAGTTATCAAATTGGCTGAAAATTTGCAGAGATGATCTATACATG
Source organism: Potentilla sterilis (assembly GCA_963682095.1). Classification (NCBI taxonomy): domain Eukaryota; kingdom Viridiplantae; phylum Streptophyta; class Magnoliopsida; order Rosales; family Rosaceae; genus Potentilla; species Potentilla sterilis. Next base: position 15,629,390 of record OY821757.1, read on the forward strand.
AGTACCTAAAAACTAGACGATGGAGGTGTAAAAATTTAATCGAAAAATTAGTCAATATATAAAATCCGCACCATAAGGATTGGTGTGGAGGTCCTTAACCAAGAAACCCTGTATATAATAAATAAAGAAGCTAATCCAATCGACAAAAACATGGGAGGTACAACAATGGTAGACCAACCCCAATGTGGGTCGAGGAATATATAGATGAGAACTAGGCGTGGTGCCAAATCCAAGTGGGTACGTAGTAGGAAGCAGTTCATATACATTTCATACATATTTGCTTTACAAAAAGAATGATCGAAGACGATATTTGAAGAGGGCGTGGGCAAAAAGCTTTGTCAATTAGAAATATAATAGGGTAATGGTGTAGCAATCCTTGCTGTGTTTGCTTCTACTGCTCAAAGCATAAAAATCATTAGGAAGGGCCACTGATATGCAGAGGTATATGAGCTTTCCCACATGTACATGGTACTAGTGTGTGTGATTTATTGCACTCTTGATCAATCTTCATCATCACGGTATTGCTGATCTTGGGAGCTTTCCTTTTAACAAAGTATGATTCTAGGAAGATTTGTGTTTGATTCCTACTATCATTGACAACAGATTGTTATCTTTGTTTAATTACTCCAAATTTCATTGGAGTGGAACTTGTAACTCGATCTGGTCGAACAACAAGTGTCAAGGGATCGAAATTGAATTCAGTTTATATTATAACTTTTGTAGCTAGAGTTCCGAAGACATGCAATTACTCCTAGATTCTAGCTACATGATCGAGTTGATTCCAAGAGCGGGTTCTTTCAAATGCATCCAGAGGCGGAGGCACGTTAGGGCCTAATGGGTCCCGTGCCCCATTCGACATATAGCATTTGGTTTCATGTTGTTACAAATTACAACAGATGAAGGAACCAAAATACTTCACTTATGCTTTGCTGGCCATTGTTGAAGCGACTAAGGGAGGTAGTCAAAGGCAAGCTCTAGCAGAGAAAAGATCTGAAATGGATTAGCACATATGGGTCGTTCATCAAGTACATTGTTCATTCTACAAAAAATATGGGTGTTTTGTACCAGCAGCCGACTCCTTTCAACAGTTTGAGGCTTTCAGCAGCTTCCTCCCAGGCTTCCCGCTGCACTCTATACCTGATTTTAGAAACTTCTCCAACAGCCTTCAGGGTCAACCCAGCAAATTCTATTGCAAAAGAGTACTGTTCCTACTTCACTGGACGGTAGATAACAATTTAATTATTTTTCTTTAAAAAAATTGGTCGACTTCTGGTTAGCAATAATGACAAGGGAAATTGGACTCATCTAAGCAGATTATCGCAAAATGCAGAGGAATGACCTACCACAAGACATTCAAAAAGCTATTTCCTGAAGAACTTCAAGAGTTTTTTGATGAACCTGTGTGTGAGACAAAAATACAAAATGAAACAATAGAAGAATATAGAATGGCTGTTAAATGAAGTAAATTATCATGGGAGATGGTATAACTAGCTATTTATGATTTTATTCACACCATGACTTACTCCAGTAATCTACAGATCACATGGTAGATTGACATAGAGAAGGACAGAACGTTTGCAACTACAAATCCTAATTACTTCTTCATAATAGAAAATAATAAGAACCATTAAGAAAATACAATTTCAAGACAGTAACTAGTAAAGCTTACCCATTCTAGATGTTGTGCTGTAATACCAGAGACATTTCCACCATATATACCACCTAAGACCTGGAAAGTTAAAAGTAACCAATCAGGAATAATCCTATACATGGAAGTTTACACACAAGATAATATTTTTTCGATTAGAAATGAGCAATTCTCAACTTAACCATATCATGATTTTTGGATACCCAGAGATTATACAGCAATTGAAATAACAGTTGCACAACTAGAAAGTTAAACCGGGTGCATCACGTGATTCTCACCTTGGACACAGTCTCAAGAAACATGCCAGGGCGCACAGGAAGCGCTTTTCGTCCTGTAACACTTTCCTGCCAACAACAATGCATAGATCAAAATAATACAATATCTACATAAACACATTCTGTGTGTGAGTGTGATTACAGATGCATGCACTGTTTACAAAAATGTCATGGCTATATACTGTACTTAAACTCACCCTTCCTGTGATTCCTCTCGAACTCTTTTTATTGGTAGTATCTTCCTCATCACTGCCAGAGTCTTCTGCACCTTCGTCTTTTCCTTCCATTACATTTTTTATCATCTCCTCCACAGTCTTCCCCGGTTTCAAAGCTACCAGTTTGGTTAAGAAGTTCACCTGCACTGACAGGAGCTTCAATGGTCACATACAATATGATGAAATGATCCTGGCATCATTGTAAGTAGAATGAAATTTTCTAAGGCATAGAGATGATCTCTATTGATGATACTATCTCAATGGAAAGAAACAAATATGGGGCAATGAATCAGTTTGGTATTCTATCATTATTTCTGTAAATGCAGAAATACAGACCTCTGATTCAGGAAGAGTCTTAAACCCACGATCATTTCTCTCATCTAGTATTCCACCTCCCATCATATTCCGAGCTTCCTCTCTAATCAAAACAAGTCTTGCAAGTAGCTTCCGATCTGGAAACACAGGCCGAGTTTCCATTGTCTTCAAATATAATATGATAATAGAACCATTAGCAAAACAATAATAAGCTTTAGAACTAAGTTCAACTATTGCAAAAAAAACAAAGGAAATAGTTTCTCAGAGTACATCTAATATAATAAGACACTAAATCATGACAGCACCATAGTCGGTTCTACTCAATGGGACTACAGATTACAATACTCTGTAATATATTTAAGCTAAAAGACCGGTTCCTTCTAAGTGGATGCAATAACATAATTTACAAAAGGTAGTAGTTGAATCAGTTAAAACAAGTTTCAAGAGATAAGTTTAGTAATGGTTTTAAAGGAACATTGGAAAAGCCGGTTGATATCTTTGTTATGTTAGAGCTTGGACCGTACACCACCAACAAAAATGTTAACTTTGTCTAAGGGATCAGCAGCAGACAAAGATAATCATGATTTGCTTTATTGCTTAACATACAATGTTATTATTTATGATGGAAAAGACACTCTATTCAGAACATCATAGTTGAAGTTTCTACTGATTACCTCCAGTAAATCATCAGCTTGGTTAGCAATTTCATTTAGATTTGCAGCCGGAACATGAACTTTGACGTCATTTTTACTTTTAAATACACCACCACCAGCAGCCACTCTGCGTAGCAATTCCTGTCTGCTATCTTTCAGAGGAGTTCTACAGAGCAGGCCAATCACTTGAACCTACAAAATAAACAACTTACCGCATTCAATAGAGAAGTACCACAATTGCCAAAGACTAGCAGTCTAGCATTACACAATAATCAGAAAATCGACTAAAAAAGAAAATTCCTCACATGTGGGGGGCATTTTTTGGTAAGGTAGGATAAGACTGTGTCCTTAATCACCTCCAACAGAGACTTGCGCTGAAAATAGAAGATCATACCATTCAGAACTAAACATTGCATCAAAACAAAATCGATAGACTGCTAGCTCAACCATGTAACATTAAAAGAAATAGCAATAAGTAAAAGTCGAAAACGAAAACGAAAACGAAAACCTTCTCATCTTGGTCATTATCAGCAAGCTGGATCATGTAATCCAGCGCCATCATGAAGCCGGCCTCCATCTCATCGACTCTCTTCCCCAGCACTCCTTGTGCAGCTATTTCCACTGCCACCTCCTCAGACGCCTCATCCATCTTCATATCTTCCAACTACACCAACAGCAACAACACAATCATCAACTTAATTAAGCCTAAAACTCTCATACAAGTATTTTAATTACAATCAAAATTCATGAACTGGATTTATTATTAGCTAACAACTTACAAGGGTGATCATTTCTTCGAGGACAGAAGTGACTTGCTCTCCACCTTTAAGGAGGGCTTCAATCTGGGCCGGGTCGGTTTTCTCTTGGGTGGTTTTATTCCGGTCTTGGGCGCCCAATACGTCATCTGGGAAGCCACCACCGACCTCATAAGAGGTACATAGTCGCTGAAATTGCGCCTTCTTTTTAGGTAGTTGATTTGGAGGCCACTGGGATGGTGTGTGGTGAGAGGAAAAGGATGGGAGAGAGAGGAGAGTGGTTGGGTGGCGAGATTGTGAGGGTGAGTGTGAAAGAGTGGGGAAGAAGATGGTGGTGCTCTGCAACATTTTCGTTTTGGTGTTGGGTTTATGGGAGATGGGGTTTTAGGAAAACGAGAAATATCTCCGGAAGCAAACAAAAAAACATTACGCCGTCTGTGGGAATCGAACCCACGACCACATGGTTAAAAGCCATGCGCTCTACCAGCTGAGCTAAGACGGCTCATGTTTACTTTTGTCGTTTATTGTTTTTTAGAGTAAGATACAAAGTGTTTCTGTCTGAATCCGTAGACTCACAAAGACCGGTAGACTTTGGTGTGATTCCTTCTGCATATACTACTGGACTGTTTCGGCTCTTACTTGGGGAGCTGCTGTCCCCGGGTCCCGCTCACCAGTAAGGTCCGCCCGGGTGCCGGACCAGGTGCTGGTGTTGAACTTCCGGGCCTTGGGCCGATCCAGGAGCCCTTGCTACGGGTCTGGGGGCCTGGGTAGCCTCTCTTATGGCTACTGTCAACAAGTCTCCCAAGTTCCCGGTCAAGTGCTATCTTGAATGGGGACTTAAATATGTCTTGCTTTACAGGCCTGCAGACCCGCAGAGATGCTTACCCTACTGTGCCCTAGCCCCCCAAGTTTGCGTTTAAGATTAGGCTTGGCCGGGCGTTCGAATGAACCTGTTATGGTGATGCGTAATGTGATGCGTGCATGGTTATGATGTTCATGCTGACAGATGCATATGAGCATGAGGATTATTGCATGGTTATGATAATGTGGAGTTGAAATCCGCCATGTCGTTCTATGTTTTGGGAAAGCCCGGTGGATATTGTGCAAGAGATGATCGAGTCCCCCATGTTTTAGAACTGTAGCCGCAGAGGGCAACGATTGATTTAAATAGTGGTTGACGAGGTGGCACGGTATCAGCGGGAAACGTGCCTTGTGTTAGAGGAGTTCCCGGTGGGGTGGTGTGGGCAAGAGAGCCTCGGACGCCGTCCCCACGTGTCATGCTGCCTTTGTTCCTGCATGCATATAGGATGTGCAGGGTTTTTAGCCTGCGGGAAGAGTTGTCCTGTATGAGAGGATTAAGTCTCCCGGGGTGAAGCGGTCTTGTGTTGGTCCCGGTCAACATTCCCGATGGTTTTCCAGCCTTTGTTCTTACAGGCCTGAGGTATTGTGCAGGGTTTTTAGCCTGCGGGAAGAGTTGTCATGTATGAGAGGATCAAGTCTCCCAGGGTGAAGCGGTCCTGTGTTGGTACCAGTCAACATTCCCGATGGTTTCCCAGCCTTTGTTCTTACAGGCCTAAGGTATTGTGCAAGGTTTTTAGCCTGCGGGCAGAGTTATCCTGTATGAGAGGATCAAATCTCTCGGGTTTATAAAGCCCGGTGGTACATGGATCCCTTAAGTCGTATTGCCGGTGTGAAACCGCATCCAATAGTTGAAGCTAGATGGACTAACGACTAGGATAGCCTTGAATTGGAGCAGACACTACAGTTGGAATATCGTAGCCTGTACATAATATTGATGCAGGGTTTTTAGCCTGCGGGAAGAATTTTTCTGTGTGAAGGAAGAGTTCTCCCGGGTTTATACCGAGTTATTGTTGTGTGGCTGTAATGGTGGAATAGATTCGACTGGTGGAATGCCCCGTACCGTTGGAATATATGGTGGAATGCCCCGTACTGTTGAAATATATGGTGGATTGCCCAGTACCATTGGAATATATGGTGGAATCCCGCATACCGTTGGAATATATGGTTCTTGGGTTGTAGGCTCGTAGGCAGGATGGTTCGGTGATGTTCCCTGTTCTTTCAACTACCCTCTTCATGCGAGGCAAGTGTCTGACATGCATTGAATGAGGGTTTTCCATTAGTCGTGTCAGTTATTATGGCATGGGCAGTTACCAATACTGGGACACGTGTCGCCAGGAGACGGTGATGGATGGATGGCCCGGATCCGTGGGCGTTTTACTTGCCCTACTGGATAGCTTGGGGGGGGAACTCGAAGGGCGCTCAAGATACTGGACTTGTATATAAGCCCCTGCTACTTCTTGCATTTTGCCTTTGGTTTAAGAAGTGTTCCCCTGCTTAGACTACTAAACACAATTGCTCGGTGTTTTCCTCTTGAGTTGCCGTCGTCGTGCATACTAATCGGTGAGTTTTGCCTTTGTATTTTTTTTTTTGAAAATTCCTTTTGTCTTGTTTGTGGGTCGATCCGATTGGCACCTAGTTGTATTATTGTTTGCCCTTTGGATGGGACCTCGCTGGGACCGAATCTCTGCAAGACCTGAGATTTTTTAGCTGACAAGCCCAGTGGTTGCTGCGGGGCTGTGCCAAGGCGTCACATGCTTCGCGCTGCGCCGCAGTCATTGTTTAGGTTGTATTGCTTACCTGTCATAGGGTTTTTTTTTTCTTTCCCCTAGGTCACATGGATTCTGGAAGTTCCCGTGAGGCCTCCGAATCGGCCGCCAGGCGACCAGTGACGGACGACCAGGAGAGGATGGACGACTGGCTTGCCTCCTCGTCCTCGGGGCCAGACGCCATCGCTCGTTCGACCGGTGAGGCGTCGACGTCCGGGTCTCTAGGATAGGAGGATGCTCCCTATGCACTGTCCTTGGACCCTGCTCAGCCAGCAGGCGCCACGCGCCATATGCTTGTTGACGGGGATAAAACCATAAGCTGTGATGAGCCGGTGGGCTCTTTATCTCCCGAAGAGATTGCTGCTTTTCGGGCGAGGTGGAATATTTTCGGAGAGGTAGATCTGCGGCCTCTGTATGCCGGAGAGTCAGCCTGCAACCCGGAGGACAGTTGGGTTGCTGTGTACGAGGACCAATTCCGGCATGGGTTATCGCTCCCGCTGCCCGACTTTGTGCAATACCTGCTTAGTGCTATCAAGATATCACAGGCACAGCTTCCCGGGAACAAGTGGAGTCAGCTACTAAGCCTAGGCTGTCTCTATTGGCTGAGTGATATGAGTTGCCCAACGGTAAACGAGTTTCGGGCCTTGTACCGGTTGACGTATTCGAAGAAGAGGAAGGCCCAGGGGTGTGTCAGCTTTTCCGCTTGGGTTTAAGCCGGTGATAGCTTGCCCTCCTGGCTCAACAATAATTGGAGGAAGAAGGTGGTGATGGCGCGGGGGGGGGGGGGGGGGGGGGGGGAGTTGGTAGAAGAGGAGTAGGACTTACAGGGTTCCCGGGGCCTTTCAGCCGATCGGCGATCAATCGTATCAGTTGTTTGACCTGGAGAGGGATAGGATCGCCCGGGTATTTGGGTGTTGGTCGGACTTGGAGCGGAGTTCCTACAATTTCATCCGGCGGGAGGTGCTAGAACTGTGTAACCTGGGGGGGGGGGGGGGGGGGGGGGGAATCCCAGTGGGTGGTAGAATGTAGGTTGACTGTTTCTGATTCCGTTGAGTGAATTGGTGTTGTCTAACCTCTTTGCTTTGTGTTCTGCAGGTGTATCCTCCCGGACGGCTATTAAAGCCCACGAAACGTTGTCGATGGACAATCAGGAGCTTGTCTCGAAGCTGAAGGAGAAGGGAGATGTCTCCGCGCTGTTCACAGTTAACCAAGGAACCGGAGAGTTGACCGTACATGATAAACCCGTTTCACTGGATGTTGCGGACGAGGACTCACGCTACGGGACCCTAGGCGGCGTCTAGATCGGGGAAGACTGTTGGCGGGCCGTCCAAGCCCCTGGGTGGTGCTGCAAGGATTCCACACCGGTTGTGGCCGGTGCCAACTGTCACCAGGTCGCCACTGTCTGCCACCCAATCTTCTTCTTTACAGGTTGCTCTAGGTGAGCGGAGGAAGAGGTCTCGGGAGATGTCGGCCGCCGCGCTTGTTACCTTCACCGGCCGGTCGATTGGTGAGAGTTTGGCTAAGCGGCTGAAGCTGACGCGTGGTGGCACCACTACCGCCCAAGGCGATGTTCCTGCGGCCACTAGCTCTGCTGCTGCCGGCACAGAAGCATCGGGGGTGGAGAAGACTCTTGCTGCGGGGCCGAGCCTGGAGCATAGTTGCCCTGACGACTCTTTCACCCGGAGCCTGCTCATGGATGTGAAGGGAATGGAGCTGGAGAAGATTGGGGCTCCGAGAGGGCGACAAGAGGAGCACCGGCTGAAAACCAAGGAGATGGCCCTCCAGGTAAGGATAGTTTGCCACTGGTATCCGTTCAATATTATTTCGTGCTCTGTTGCTTTCTAACCGGTGTCTGTTAAAATGTAGCTGTTGTACCACTTGTATCAGTCGGATGCAAGTTGATGGAGATTATTATACACGAACATTTGTACCTGCAAAATAATTTCATACATATATTACCCTTCTTGTATCGATTGTAGTATTGACAAGTAGGGATCGTTCTATCTGGGGAAATCAAAGGCGTTTAATTAACAAAGCATCACATAATAATATGGGGGGTTTTGAATTTATATCTAACACGACTGAAATTTACGAAATTTAAAACTAAATTAAATATATACTTATGATCATTATCTCTTACTCAAAACACTAAACACAAAATTCACATAACAATTAACAAATTAGCAAAAAGTAGTAATATAATAAACGACATGCATTCAAGATCAATTTTAGTTCCAATTTAATTATAGCCCTTCGCGGTTCATCTAATTAGTAAAACTCCTAAATTATTCAGAACTAGGTTCGCATAATCCCAAACATAGTATTAAATAGTTTAAAGACACTTCGCGTAGAAATTAAACCAAGAAACACATAATCACAATGAGTCGAATTGGAAACAAGTGACAAGTATGGCATTACCTCACCCCATCAACATGTATATTTTCAGAATTACTCTAGCCCTTTGAACGCATACAAGATGAATCAACTTCGCGTATGAAGCATCTCATATAATATTCGACATGTAAAGCAAACATATGAGATTCAGCCATGATCAAGGCCGAACTCACACATTAGACTTGTGCTGCATACGAATTCATAAAATAAACCAAAACACAATCAAGAACACATGCAGTTCGAAATATATAACAAACCCTGATTAAAATCGAAAACTATTATGAACATAACCCGAATTTAAATTAACAAGCAGCTAATTCGAAAATCTAAAACTGAATTAATAAAACCAAATAAACATCCACAAATACATATAATCTTCATAGACAAAGTATTATAATTACAAAGATAATATTCAACCATGAGAGAATAGTGAATCACACTTTGTAGAAACCTTGAAGAGACTTTCGGCAAAAGGATGATTCGGTGGAGATGGTGTTGCGATTTAGGTGTAGTGGTGGAGATGGATTTGGCTTAAACTTTCTTTGGTATTGTGGTAATATATTCGGCAGAACTTTGGCTAAGTGAAAGAGAGAGACAAGATGCTTTCTTTTGGGATATTGCCGAACCATATATAGGAGAGAGGAAGAGCTAGGGTTTCGTCATGTAGGGTTTCGGCAAAGCATTAGGGTTCGACACCTTTAGTTTGTGCCGAACTCTTCTTCCTTTGTCTTGCAAGGTAAGTCTTCTTTTTCCCACTTTGGTTTGTAGAATTCTTCTTGTTAAATTCTGAATAAGTCTTCTCTTTAATTCGGCAAGAAACCCTGAATGAATGTGTATGGAATTCAGTCCACATTCGTCTTTGAATTCCATTGTAATTCGGCAATTGATTTCCTTGTGTATTTCGGCATTGAAACTCTTTCCAATCCGAACTCTTCTTCTCCTCTTCATGTGCACGACATGCTTCTTATTTAAATCAAATTTTTCATCTTTTAATTTCCTGAAAATAGATAAGAGAAATATATATTTGGAAAATGTTTCTGCCTAAACCCGGGGGCCTGGTAGATACAGATGAATCCAACTTGATCTCCTGCAAACCTGCTCACTAAGGGGAATACCGGGCGGGCCGGCCTTCTCCTCTCTGATGCCTAAGTTAGTATAGTTGGAGTATATATAACTTGAGCACGTATGTAAGCGGTGAGAGAGATAAGTTACCTATTAAAGAGGGTAGTTGGGGCCCTTATATAGGTGGTTGGGGGTGAGGCTTCGATGTGGGATTGGTTCCCTCCAAAGGGCGGTTCTGGTGTCCTCTTTGGCAGGCTGGCGCCCCCGGTCCCAGGGTCCCTAACAGCCGGATAGACTGCTGGACCCCGAGGCCGGGTGCTGGTGGCTCGGTCCTGGGCCTCGGGCTGGGCCCTGGTGCACTTGCTGCCGGTCTGTGGGCCTGCTGTAGCCTCTCTGCGACTACTGTCAACAAGTCCCCCAAGTTCCCGGTCAAGTGCAATCTTGAATGGGGACTTAAATCTGTCTTGCTCTTGTCCCGCAGGGTTACCGACCTATCGGTGCCCAGTCCCCCAAGTCCGCGTTAAAGATTGGGTGTGACCGAGGTGAGTACCTGTTACCGATGGGAAGCAATAGTTTATAAGTACGTTTGTAATATAAGTAGTACTGTGCTCAGGTGTTGTGGTGCTATGAGCATGAAGTGGGGTGGAACCCGGAGAGTGTATGGGATGATGCCATGATGCCATGTAATAGATGTGTGCATGGAATGATAATGGGGCGTTGAAATCCGCCATGCAAGAGATTTGTGCATGGGATGATAATGGGGCGTTGAAATCCGCCATGCAAGAGATGTGCATGGAATTCCGGCCGGGCACTCTGCCCTATCGGTACGAAGCGGAGCTTCACTGGGTCACAACCGGGCGATCTGCCAAATCGAAACGGAGCGGAGTTCACTGAGCCTCTACCGGGCGATCTGCCAAAGCGGAACGGAGTGGAGTTCATGGGACCTCGACCGGGCGTTCTGCCATATCGAGACGAGTCCCAGGTGAACTTAAGTACTGGACCTCGACCAGGCGTTCTGCCATATCAAGACGAGTCCCATATTGCTAGGCTGCGGGGAGATTACCCCGGTGTTGCAGGCTGTTTGAAGCGCCGGTGAACACTTGCTAGTTCTTCTCAGCTTGTTTGAATAAGCGTTGAGGTAAGGGGGGGGGGGGGGGGGGTGGCGTTGAGGTGACAAGGCTCGCCGTGCAGCCCCCCACGTTGATCGCGGTTCAATGCGATACAGGGTTTTTATCCTGCTGGACAAGAGTACATGGGTTAGATGTAAACTCACCCGGGTGTATAAAGCCCATGCCGGTCGAATGTTCTCATGACCGGGGTCAAGCCATGGTACCGGGCGGGACTCGACCGGGCGTCCTGCCATATCGAGACGAGTCCCCCAGTGAAATGCCATGGGGCCGGGTGGATCCTGCCTAACCGTGAACTGCTACGGACCGGGCGGATCTCGACCGGGCGTCCTGCCATATCGAGACGAGTCCCCCAGTGATATGCAACAAAGATGGTGCTGGGCAGATGGCTCATACCCAGATAGATGCTCTCGAAGCGGTTGGAAAATCACAACCGGTGAGAGGTCTTCAAGATATACAATGAAGAAGCCATGCAGCCGGTTGAATGATCATAACCGTGAACTGCCATGGTGCCGGGCGGGACTCAACCGGGCGTCCTGCCATATCGAGACGAGTCCATACTGCTCGTACCCGGATAGATGCTCTCGAAGCGGTTGGAAAATCACAACCGGTGAGAGGTCTTCGAGATATGCAGCGAAGAAGCCATGCAGCCGGTTGAATGATCATAACCGTGAATTGCCATGGTGGCGGGCGGGACTCGATCGGGCGTCCTGCCATATCGAGACGATTCCATACTGCTCGTACCCGGATAGATGCTCTCGAAGCGGTTGGAAAATCACAACCGGTGAGAGGTCTTCAAGCCGGTTGAGAAATCATGACCGGTTGACTTGCAGCAAAGATGGCGTGCAACCGTGGAGCCTGGGGAAGTGTGGGAGGGCCTGATGCCTCGGTTCCCGCTCCTACCTTCCTGTCGCCAGCGTGTGGGACAAGTGGCTAACATGCATTTAAGGAGGAAGTCCATCAGTCCCGTCAGTTATGATGGCATGGGCAGTTTACCAATGCTGGGACACGTGCCAGCAGGGGGCGGTCTTAAGATGAAAGGCCTGGATTCGCAGGCGTTTGAGTTGCTCTGATTACTTGTTTTTGGAGGGATTTCAATTGCCTAGGGCACCGGTCCCCTCTATAAAAAGGCCTCTTCTGCTCTTCTTTCTGCTGTTGCTTCTTGCTTTGGAGAAACTAAGAAAAAGAGAGAAATCCGGCGAAAACTCTGAGCCTTTTGCCCCACGAGATCCGTTTTCTCGAGCGCTCCCTACTCTCTTCCTACCATTGCTCGCTGCTTTCGTAGGGCGGACTGTCCTCGGTTGAGCATATTAATCGGTAAGTTTGTTGATTTCTTTGCCCCCGGTGTTGTTCTTGTTTTGGTTTTGTTGCTTTGCGGCGGCGGGGGGGGGGGGGGGGGGGGGGGGATCTCTGTTGCTGACTGAACTGCTCTGCGGCAAACTTGGGGAGAGGCCGTAGAAGGCGCTGTTGTAGCCTGTTGCTGATGAGCGCTAGGCTTTTGTTTTCTTCCCCTAGGTTAAGATGTCTTCTTCAAGTTCTGACCAGGCTTCCGAATCGGCTGCCAGGGTTCCCATCGTGGATGATACGGAGAGGCTGGAGGACTGGCTCGGTTCGGAATCCCAGGAGACCGAGGTCGCTGACTGCTCCGGGAGCAGGGCTTCGTCTCCGTCTTCCGGGGCTGAATCCTCGGAGACTGAAATACCGCACGGGGTACGCCTTGGGGGTGCTCCGGCCGTGAGCTACACCATTGGCAGAGGGAAGGATGCTGTGGTGTGTGACGAACCGGAGGGTAGCATGACCCCTGGAGAGATTGCAGCGTTCCGGGAAACGTGGGGCATCCCGGATGAGGTTCTGCTGCGGCCCCTGAATCTTGGAGAGTCAGCCTGCAACCCGGAGGCAGGTTGGGTTGCCGTGCATCAGGACCAGTTCCGGCATGGACTGTCGCTCCCGCTGCCAAATTTCGTGCAGTATATGCTCAGTGCGCTGCAAGTGTCGCCCGCGCAGCTTCCTGGGCTCCAGTGGAGGCGACTACTGAGCCTCGGCTGCCTGTACGATTTTTCCGGGATGAGTATGCCAACGGTAAATGAGTTCCGGTCCTTGTATAGGCTGTCGTACTCAAGGAAGCAAGGGTCCCGGGGTTGCCTGTCCTTCAACGCCCGGAACCATCAACCGATCATCACTAATATGCCTACATGGGTAGACAACAGCTGGAGAAAGAAGGTGGTGATGGTGGGCGGGAGGTGGCAGCAGAGGAGTAAAATGTACCGGGTTTCTGGCGCCTTCCAACCCATTGACGACCAGTCGTTCGAGCTATCCGATCTGGAGCATGAGAGGATCTCGACCATACTCGGATGTTGGGACGATCTGAAACGGAGTTCTTTCAACTTTATCCCGCGAGAAGTGCTGGAATACTGCCAACTCGGGCGGGGTCCCGGTGCGTAGCAGGCCCTTTAGCGGTGATACTTTGTGCTAGTTCTGGCAAAAATGCTAACTGTTCGCTTTCCTTGCAGGTGCATCTTCCCGGGCGGTCATCAAGCCCGAAACCACTCTCTCAATGGACGGGGAAGACCTCCTTAACAAGCTGAAGGAGAAAGGCGAGACCGTCTCGCGGACGTCGGTGGACGAGGAGTCCGGCCGGCTCACGACTCATCCGGAGCCGAGGGCCATGGATGTTGATGACGGCGCCTACATCCTGAGGCGGGTGAAGACCCATCCTGCTGCGCCCCATGCGGTGCCTGGAAAGGGCAAGACTACCGGGGGGCCAGTGAGGATTCCCGGTGGAGTGAACAGGATCCCCAACCGGCCGGTGTCTGTGCCGTACGTGGCTCGTGTCGCCCGGGTAGGCGCACGATCTTCTTCTCCGGAAGGCCGAGGAGAGAAGCGGAAGGGCGGGGACATTCCTCCCTCCGCGCTGGTGACGCTCACCGGCGGGTCGTCACGGGAGAACCTGGCCAAACGGTTCAGGATAACCAGCGGCGTGCAAACTAACTCCGCCGGGGAGAAGGCTGCTGTTGCTGCCCGGCAGAGTAGTCCTGCGCTTGCGGAGGCACCGAGGGGAAGCTCGGACAGTGCACTCGTCCGGCAAGTGGCGGCGGACTTGGCCGGCCTTGGTCTGGACAGACCCGGGGTTGCTGGAGCTCTGGCGGGCGGGAATCGCCCAAAATGCAAGGAATCCGTTCTCCGGGTAAGCACTAACTGGTGCCACTACACTGCTTGTAGCCTGTTTTCTTTTGCTGCTTGACTAACTGCCTTTGTTGTTGTGCAGTTGCTGTACAGTCTGTATCAACCGGACGCGAGCGAGGAACTGTCGGAGCTGAAGAGACAGATAACTGCTTTATCGGAGGCTCGACAGCGCCTGGAAGTGGAGAAGTCCCGCTCGGATCGGGAGAAAGCCAGATCGGAGGAGAGGGCCAAGAAGCTGGAGGAGCAGAACCGGAGCCTAGAGAAGGAGAGGGCCGAACTGGAAGCCAAGGTGGACGAGCTCCAAGTGGGAGCTGCCGCCCTGCGTGCCGCTACTGCTGCTGCGACCGGGGAAGTTGACCCGGAACTCTACGAGCGGGTTACTCTCAAATACCGCGAGAGCGATCAGTTCCTGGAGTTTCTGGAGAAGGCCAGGGAAGAGGGCATCCCGGATGCGTACACGGAATGGGCGGGGAAGGGATGGTTAGACACTTCCCTGATGTCGATTGCTGCTGAAGGAGATATCCATGAGTAGTCGGACATCCATCAGGAGGCGGTGGAGGGGCAGCCGGAAGAAGCGATTCGCTCGGACTTGGATTCTTTTATCAACGGTGCCGAGTCTCCCCGAGCCAGAGTCGACGCCGGAAATGAGGTCAACGACGAGGGTACCGCAGGAGAGACTGGCGGATTGCCTACTGAGGGCGGAGTCGTGGTTCCTTAGGATTTTCCTTGCTCTTCTCCTTGTAATCTTTCCGGAACGGTTACTGCTTGTATACTTTGCTTGATTATGAATATAATTGAACTGGCGGAGCCGGTGAAATTTTCTCAAAAGTAGCTTGAATACATTTTTCGTGGTGCAACAACGGTTGAACCGGAGACATGTCAAACTAACCGCTCGGAGTTAGCGGGTTTACCAGGCCTGGTCACGTTCCTGGTCGGGGTCTGTTCTTCTTTCCCCTACGTACCGCTGGAGCTGGCCGTTATCGATCAAACCCTGAACCGCTGTCTTGAGAGCGTAGCACTGATTTGTTCGATGAGTAGCCTCATCATGATAAGAGCAGTACTTGCCCGTCTGTGCCGTTGTAAGTTTCCCCTTCGGGTACTTTCTCTTGGGCGGTGGGGGAATGACGCTCCCGTTCTCAAGTAAAATATCCTCGTAGGAAGTGGTGAGAGCGGTGAAGACTTCTTGACCGGCCGGTGGTGCTGACATGATTGCCAGGAGGTGCTCTTGGCGGTACGGCGCCGACTTGTGCTCGCCCTGGGGTTTATCAGAATAGGGCCTCTGCTGCCGCTGTGGCCAGTTTCTGTTGTTGGCGTTCCGGCTGGGTCGAGCGGTGCGGTTCTCGGTCCGCTGACTGGGCTTGGCTTCCTGGCTGGGCGGAGGGTTCTCTTCCCGGGGATGGTCTTCCTGCTGCTCATCCCGCTTCCTCTTCAGTAGGTGGTGCCCATAGGTCTCATGATCGGCCTGAGCATGCCGGATGGCCATAGCCATCAACTCGTCATACCCCTGCGGGAGCTCTACTCGGACGGCGTAGGAAAACTTACCCGCTCGGAGCCCCTGCTTGAACGCCATCTCGGCGATGCCTTTGTCCAGGTTTCGAACCCCGGCCGTAGCCGTCTGCCAGCGGTTGACAAAGGTTCTCAGCTCCTCTCCGGGGGCTTGTATGTAGTTGAAGAGGATGGTCGACGTCCGGGCTCCCTCGACTCAGAGAATGAAGCGGTCTACGAACCGGTCGGCTAACTGCTCGAACGCCTCGATCGAGTTCGCTGGAAGCTCGTAGAACCAGCTGAGAGCTTCTCCAGACAAAGTCTCCTGGAAGATGTTGCAGCAGACTGCATCGGAGTAGCCCTTGGCGCAGGTCTGGGACCGGAAACTGTCCAGGTGCTGATACGGGCAACCGGACCCTGAATAGGTGAGTTTGAGGGACTTCTGGTTGCCAGATCTCCCCGACTCTATGACCCGGTGCGAGAAAGGGCCCATGCGCTCATTAAACCGAGCGCCCTCCATCGGCTGCTCGGCTCTTCTCTCGTTGGCCTCTATTTGGGCCTTTAAGTCCGACACGGTGTTGGCTAACATCTGCAGCGCCCGTGCAGTCGGAGTCTCAACTTCATCCACAGACGAAGCGCGGAGCTGGCGGGAGGTTGGCGTGCTCTTCGGCGGGCCTGCGCCCGCGGGTGACTTTTCTCGCACGGGATCACCGGGCCGACCGCTCGAAGACTGCCCTGCCTCGGTGTGTTGAGGTTGGACCGGTGGGAGTGCTGCCTGCGCCTCGGCCATGGCGTCACTACGCTGCTGTCCCCTCTCCAGGGCGGCTACTAGGGCAGCATTCACCGCTTCCATCTCTTCGTACCGGGCGTTGGACTTAGCTCTGTCCCTGTCGCTCTCCTCTCTTAGACGATTGACCTCTGCGGCCATTACCCGTATCTCTCCCGCCATACTGCTATGGCCGGGGCTGTTCGTAGGGTCCCGGTCCGGGCTCTCAGATCAATCGCTCGGATCATCTGAGAACGTCAAGGAGAAGCCCCGGTGTTCTGGACTGTCTTCATCCCCTGCCGGGTCTTTCCCGCGTGAGCTGTCGTGGTGGGGCCCCGGCATGCCGGACGTTCCCCCACAGCTCCCTCCTTCCTGACCGTTGCCCCGGTCGCTGCACGGCTCCCGCGTGACGGCCGGGGTGGAGGTGAGCGTCTGCACTAATGCAACACGTCCCTCCTCGGTGGTACCTTTCTCTTGACTCATTTCCAAATTCTCTTCCAACGGTGTTGCTTACATGGCTTTTCGTTCAAGCTTCCCACAGACGGCGCCAATTGTTTCTGCCTAAACCCGGGGGCCTGGTAGATACAGATGAATCCAACTTGATCTCCTGCAAACCTGCTCACTAAGGGGAATACCGGGCGGGCCGGCCTTCTCCTCTCCGATGCCTAAGTTAGTATAGTTGGAGTATATATAACTTGAGCACGTATGTAAGCGGTGAGAGAGATAAGTTACCTATTAAAGAGGGTAGTTGGGGCCCTTATATAGGTGGTTGGGGGTGAGGGCTGGCCTCACCCTTCGATGTGGGATTGGTTCCCTCCAAAGGGCGGTTCTGGTGTCCTCTTTGGCAGGCTGGCGCCCCCGGTCCCAGGGCTCCTAGCAGCCGGATAGACTGCTGGACCCCGAGGCTGGGTGCTGGTGGCTCGGTCCTGGGCCTCGGGCCGGGCCCTGGTGCACTTGCTGCGGGTCTGTGGGCCTGCTGTAGCCTCTCTGCGGCTACTGTCAACAGAAAATAATAATTAAGTTTGCTGAAATTCATTAGAATAAGAATCCTGATTCCATTCAGATTTCCTGGTTCAATAAGGAGTTCTACTTTGATTGAAACTCTTAAAACCTTCGACGTTTTGAGAAACATCGAGACATGTAGACTCCTAAACCGATTAGGATTCCTAATGTAATAAGAAATCCTACTTTGAATCAAACTGTTCATAAGTTCAGCGTATTTCGACATTTAAGCTTTTTTCACCAATAAGTTCGCCAAAGACTCAAAACTAAAATCGATGACTCTATAATACAACAATAAGAGTTAAACAATTGCATAAATGAGAATAAAACATATTAAGAATGTCGCATATTATGCTCCTATCAACTACCTCACACTTAGCTTTTGCTAGTCTCTTAGCAAAACAAAATATCGAGTTAACTCAATCCTCCTCACTAGGCATACTCTCTTCTTTTCACTCATGATATGACAATATTCACTCAAAGTATATGCAAGAGAATAAATTGTAAGGCAACAAATAGCTTGCATATTTCATCAAATCAAAGCACTTTGTGAATAAAGTTGTCGAGATAAACTTCATATAATAACTATGTGCTCAAATGAACCAAAACCATAAGCTCAACTCTTGAGATAATCTCCATATACAAAGTTCACCCATTTTAAGAATCATGAGAAAGATCTTTAAAGGGAAAGTATGGGGCTCAGCATAAGATATTCGAATTTTAGGAATGTGGTGATAAAATGTCACCAAGACTTAGCAAACCTCAATTCGTATCGACGCGATCTTTTTATCCATGGTAGTTGGAGTTAGATCCAACGGTGATTTTTAGAAAGCTCGTTCTACGTTGCTCGATTTACGATCTGGGTGTCGATTCGATTCGTCGAGGTGAGTGGTTTATGTAATGTGTTTCAAATATTCTTATATGCTTTTAAAATAGTCAAAAAACATGTTTTTGATCTATTTATGAAATATCTCTCTATTTTCAAATGAAACATGTCGATATGTGAAATATGTGGAAATTATATATATTATGAATGTTTGATGGGAGCCGAAGCTCGCATGCAATAATAACCCTACAAAAATATCGTTAGTAGTATGAGCAAGTAGGGATCGTTCTAGGCCGGGGATTAAGGGTACCTGAAATATGAAATTGTTAGACACAAACATATTCACATATATACAAGAAACGTCACACACATGGGGGTATAAAGTGATTCGGCAGCAAGCTGCCTCTATTGCTAGGTTCGGCAACAATAAAAACAGAAAATAAAATCCTAGATCTAATATTTACAAGTTTGATCATCATCTCTCACGCATCACATAACACAAAACACTCTTTAAAACATAGATTCATATGCAAGAAGGTAAGAGACAAGTATTTAGCATGTTCATAATTCAAATTCGTTTCGACCGCAACTAGAGCTCTCGCTCTGTACCTAGTTACTAGACTTCCTCAAGTTCTTTTAGGACAAACTTTCGCTCTAGCCCTAAAGATTTTTATGCTAATCCGGTTAAGACTTAACATATATCGCACAAGAGTCTTAAATCGAAAACATGCAAATAAGCAAGGTTGTCAATCATCTTATTTAACATGCAAGTTTTAGCTAAGGTTTTATACCCTAGGTGAGCACAACAAATCAAAACAACCGCTAGGCCTATAGTTTTATTCATTCTACTCAGGTTAGATGAAACCTAACACCTAGATTTACATGCAAACAACAAATGCTTAAACACAACTAATGTTTCGGTTTATAAGGAACATCCTTAACCCACTAACCAATTTAAATCCTAAACATGCTTTTAATACTATCGCCCTGGTTATCTAAACATACAAAATCCATGAATTAAAGATTGCAAAGTCATCACATAAATTCCAACAAGAATCGCAATCTATGTTCATCATACAAAACCAAACGAAAACAAAGTATTTTTATAACAATACATGTGACTAAACCGAAATTAAAAATACAAGGCATAGGGATGGATCACACTTTAGAAACCTTGGAGAGCTTCGTCTTGGTGTGGTGGAAGAGATTCGGCAGCAGCTATGGCAGGGAATGGTTCGGTGGTGTGTGGTGGTGAGATCGGGTGACTTTGTATTTAGGGTTTCGGGTTAGAACTTTGGGTAGAAAATTTGGTAGAGTTTTGGCTAGTGCTTTGCAAGAGATGAGATGATTTTATTCTGAAATTCGTTGGCCTTTATATAGGAGAGGGGTGCCGGCTGCCCTAGATGCTCAAGGAAGTCAGAAAACCAAGTGGATTAAGGAATTGAAACCTTCCTTTTCAAAGTCTAATTAGGTTTTCTTTTTCTGATTTTTCTTCAAGGCTTGGGCTTCACATCTTCATGGACTTCTTGTATGATCTTGGACTTCAATTGATAGGTCTTGATCCATTGAAAATGCCCCACAATGCCGGCAGCACACAGAGGCAGCAATCTGCCAGAATCGGCAGCTTCTCCTAGTGTGACTAGGAGAACTTGTTTCTTCATGCTTTTCTTCAATGCCATGGCCTAGTGTCTTCCTCTTCCCTTCATAAAGCTTGGACCATCTTCACATATGCATTTGTGCACCATTTGGTCCATTAAAAACAGAAAACACAAAAAGGGGGCAGTAGGTTCCTGGAATCGGCAGATTTGACCTTGTTGTAGTAATTCCGGCTTATCTTCCTCCGTGGAGCTCCGATTGATGCGATTCCAAGTCTCACGTAAACTAGACACATAGGGCCATCTCCCCATAAAATATCTCAGCCAAATTCCAAGTAAGTCGTCGGGAATGATTTTTCGAAGTTGGGACACAGTCCCAGGAAAATCCTGGAAGCCCCTGGATTGGAATGTTCGGACTGCCGTTTTGCAGCCAAGTTTTGGGTGACTTCCCGAACTCCGAATGATCTGAAATTTTAACACAACATTCCTCAACATATGAATATGAAGCACACAAGATTTCATGGAATTCGGACAAGGATAGGTCATACTTTTACACATCTCAAAATCACGAAAAAGACACCTTTTGCAATATTTTCCAGATTTCTCAAACTTAGTCATTTTTCGGATTCTTAACCATTTTTCACAAAACTCTACCAAAATTGACACTAACTATATTATGACTCGATCTTAGACAAATAAGGGTTAAACAAAGCATAAACGAGGGCATAAGCATGTAATATCGTCACACATTGTGCTCCTATCAACTACCCCACACTTATCCTTTGCTAGTCCCTTAGCAAACTAAATTAAACTAAGACTCTAAACAAACTATTGCCCCTAACAATTTGTCTCAGGCTCGTATGTACACATAGCTTTCAGGTTGAATGCATGAGAATGCTAAGCACGAAAATTCCAAGTTTCATGAACATGCGACATCAATATGAACATATAAGAGCAAAAGGTAAGCATGTAAACATGTCAAAGCTAATCCAATCCTCCTCACTAGGCATACTCTCTTCTTTTCTCTCGAAGCATGGTAATTCACTCATAAGTATATGCAAGCGAAAGATAATGAATTACAAAGAGTGACTTGCATATATCAAAGAAACGAAAGCACTTTGTGAATTTTGATGGAAAAAACTCATATGATAACTATATGCACCAATGAACCAAAACCATATGCTTACTCTTGAGATAATCTCCACAATCAAATTTAACCATCTTAAGAATCATGAAAAAGATCAATAATAAGGTTGTAATGGGGCTAGGCTAAGAGGTATTCGCTATTTGGATAAGGAGGCTCAAAACGTCACTAAGGCCTTAGCAAAGCTCGAATCTCCTTATGTCTTCTCGCCGAAAGGGTCAAATTTCTTCTTGTTGGACCCATACTTCATTCTTTTTTTCTTTCCATAAAACATTACAACAAAAATCTAGACAATAGCCATACACAAAATTTTTCTTTTCATGCCTATGCCGTACCCTTCTTTTTCTTCTTTTTCTCTCGGCTTCTTTTATTTTCTTTTTAATCCGAGCCAAATTTTTCTTTTTCTTTTTCTAGGTACGGCATGCATACATTTCACATACAAATTCATGGCTAAGTCTACCCCACACTTATTCTTCTTCATCACACACGCGAAAACGCCTTCAAAAATTCAAGCTTTGCCGACACACAATGGTCAAGACATCACTATACTAAGTTCATGGAAAGTGTTTAAGGGTGATGAAAGAAAAGGCTAATCGTAGGCTCAAAGGGGGTTTACTAAGGTGTCCCACGACGGGCTCCAATAGGGCACATGCTTTATTTGGTTTTGGTGGTAAACCTAAAAGATCTTTATTCAATCACATTCAAAATCAAGGTATTTTATGATTAAAAACGTTTTGAAAATCAACAAGAGTAAGTTCTAGCATACTAGAGTTCATTAAAAAGCTATAGCACATAGTCATCGAATAATCAAAGAATTATGAGGTTTCATGCTTCCTACGAATCTATCGAATTTTATCTTTTTATTGCTCAAGAAGAAAGCAATTTGGCTCAAAAGCTCACATAGGTTATAATCGAAATAAATTAGCTCAAACATGCATGCTTCATAATCAACAAGTCCTACATGCTCCTACCAATGCACAAAATCCATGAAACTCACAATTTTAAAAGTATGCACAACCATCATCTATGTATGCAAAGAGGAGAAAAACATCATTGACATATTAGGGGCATCCTAAGACTCAAAAACACACAAATTTAAACACTCTATTTTTATGGAACAATTTTCTGAATTTTTCTCTTCTAAACTAAGCACACAAAAAGCAAAAATAAAAACGGAATACGTTATCCCACCCCACACTTAGAAAATTACATTGTCCCCAATGTAAGCACAAAACAATATCAATGAATTTCCTAAGCATGCAATCGACTAACATATACCAACAAATCATCACAAATCAAAGAAAAATAGAAGGGTTAAGAAAATTCAAACTCTCGGTGATGGCTCCTTCACTTTTCTTTGATCGACATGGGTTGCCTCCCAAGTAGCGCTTTGTGTTTATAGTCCATAGCCTAGACTTTTCACCGTGGTTGCATGTGTTCATCGTGCTCCAAAACATCCCAAATCGGCAAGAAGAAGTTCAAGAAGAAGTGTATTGCAACTTGTATCCGAATCTGTCCAAGTTCCTGTATCCGGTTTGGGTGGCGTGTCCGACCCTTGTCCTTTCGTTTCTAGCGTATCCGAGGGCGTGTCGCCCTTGTGTCCGGCCTTGTATGGCCGTATGTCAACCCTGCCGGCAATGGCAGGTCCGGCAGGTGGTGGTGGTGAGGCCTGGATCGGCTGCTGCTTCTCGGCATCTTTGTGTGAGACCGGTTCTTCCATGTGGGGGCTGCCGGCATTGTCCTCTTGATGGCTCGAAAGTGGTGCGTCGTCAACAAGGCACTCCTCAATGATGTGTTTGGAGGAAGACTCATAATATGGCTTGAGACGATGACCATTCACTTTGAAAATATTGCTCGAGGTGAGGCTTGAAATTTCTATTGCACCATGAGGAAAAACTTGAGTGATGATGTAGGGACCAACCCAACGTGAGCGTAGCTTACCCGGAAAGAGTCGAAGTCTTGAGTTGAATAAAAGAACTTTTTGCCCCACTTCGAATGTCTTTCCTCGTAACATCTTGTCATGGTAAGCCTTTGTTTTCTCCTTGTATATCCAAGCGGCATCATAAGCTTCATTGCGAATTTCTTCAAGTTCATTGAGTTGAAGCTTTCTATGAAGACCGGCATCATCAATGCTCATGTTGAAGGCCTTAATTGCCCACCATGCCTTGTGCTCAAGCTCAACCGGTAAGTGACATGCTTTGCCATAAACTAACCGAAAAGGAGACATACCTATCGGTGTCTTGTACGCGGTCCTATAAGCCCACAAAGCATCATCGAGACGATCACTCCAATCCTTCCTTGAAGGTCCAACCGATTTCTCCAATATATGCTTGATCTCTCGATTACTTACCTCGGCCATACCACTTGTTTGGGGGTGATAAGGTGTAGACACCTTATGTGTGACGCCATACTTCCTCAATAAGGCTTCAATGGTGCGGTTACAAAAATGGGATCCTCCATCGCTAATCAAGACTCTTGGAACTCCAAAACGGGAAAATATGTTGGTCTTGAGAAACTCGGCTACCACTTTGGCATCATTGGTGCGTGTAGCCCTTGCTTCGATCCACTTTGACACATAATCAACCGCAAGCAATATGTAGAGAAAGCCCTTACTTGAAGGAAACGGTCCCATGAAATCAATACCCCATAAATCAAAAATTTCCACCTCCATGATAGGCGTGAGCGGCATTTGGTCTCTAGCTCCAATGTTCCCCATTCTTTGGCATCTATCACATGCTTTACAAAACATGAATGCATCTTTAAAAATCGTAGGCCAAAAGAATCCACATGAAAGCACCTTCAAAGCCGTTTTCTTCGGTCCAAAATGACCACCACAAGCTTCACTATGACAAAAAGCAAGGATGGATCGATGCTCATTCTCCGGCACACATCTTCTAATAACTTGATCACCACATTGCCTCCATAAGTACGGATCATCCCACAAGAAGTGTCGAGCTTGCTTCCTTATTCTCTTTTGGTGGTGGCTCGGCATTTCTTTGGGAAATCGGTTTGTGGCAAGAAAATTTGCAATGTCGGCATACCAAGGCTCATGTACTTCAAGTCGAAAAAGTTGCTCATCCGGAAAGGTATCACATAGGGGCAGCCGATCCTCCTTGTGCACAAGTCTACTCAAATGATCGGCTACGACATTCTCTACTCCTTTCTTGTCTTTGATCTCAATATCGAACTCTTGAAGCAAAAGAATCCATCGAATAAGCCTTGGCTTAGCATCCTTCTTTGTCATAAGATATCTCAAAGCGGCATGATCACTATAAACAATAACCTTGGAATTCAAAAGATATGATCGGAACTTTTCCAAAGCAAATATTACCGCTAAGAGTTCCTTCTCCGTTGTTGTGTAGTTGAGTTGTGCATCGTTGAGAGTCCTTGAAGCATAGTAAATGGCGCATGGCTTCTTATCAATTCGTTGTCCAAGTACCGCTCCAAGTGCATAATCACTAGCATCACACATCAACTCAAATGGCTCGTCCCAATTAGGGGAAACCAAAATCGGTGCCGAGCAAAGTAGCATCTTTAATCGGCAAAAGGCTTCCTCACAAGCTTCCGACCATTCAAACGTCACCTCCTTTTGTAACAAGTTGCTCAATGGCTTGGCAATTGAAGAGAAGTCCTTGATGAATCGTCGATAAAACCCCGCATGGCCAAGAAAACTTCTCACATCTTTCACACACCTAGGGCTCGGCAATGCTTGAATTAGCTCCACCTTGGCTTTGTCAACCTCTAAGCCTCTTGCCGAAATTATATGCCCTAGAACAATGTCTTGCGTAACCATGAAGTGACACTTCTCCCAATTGAGCACAAGATTTGTCTCTACACACCTCTCAAGTATCTTCTCCAAGTTCCCCAAACATGCATCGAAGGTGCCTCCATACACACTAAAATCATCCATAAACACTTCGATAATGTCTTCAATAAAATCCGAGAAGATAGCATACATACATCTTTGAAAAGTGCCGGGTGCGTTGCAAAGTCCGAATGGCATCCGCCGATATGCAAAAGTGCCAAATGGACAAGTAAAAGTGGTCTTCTCTTGATCATCCGGGTGTATCATGATTTGATTGTATCCACTATATCCATCAAGAAAGCAATAGTAAGAATGACCGGCTAACCTCTCTAGCATTTGATCCATAAACGGCAACGGCATGTGATCCTTCCTTGTTGTAGCGTTAAGCTTCCTATAATCGATGCACATCCGATGACCGGTTACAAGTCTTTGTGGCACAAGCTCATTCTTCTCATTCTTGACAACCGTTACACCACTCTTCTTTGGCACTACTTGCACGGGAGATATCCACTTACTATCCGAAATTGGGTAAATCACCCCACAATCGAGCAACTTGATAATCTCTTCTTTCACAACTTTCATCATGGGAGGGTGAAGTCGACGTTGAGCTTCTTTTGTCGGCTTAGCTCCTTCTTCTAACAAGATACGATGAACACAAGTAGTAGGGCTTATTCCCTTGATATCCGCTAAGGTCCAACCTATGGCGGTTTTGTACTTCTTAAGCACACAAATCAAATCTTTCTCTTGCTTCTCACTAAGCATTGAAGACACAATCACCGGTAGTGTATCTCCTTCTCCAAGATAAGCATACTTTAAATGACTAGGGAGTTCTTTTAGTTCTAACTTTGGGGCCTCTTCCACACTTGGTCGAAATTTTGTTGTGGCACTTGGAATTGACAAGAACGAATCAAACTTTGCATAAGGCCGAGCTTCCAACTCGGCACACACTTCCTCTATGCTCGGCACCATCATGTACGGCTCCACTTTGGCTTGCTCGGCAATGATGCTTGGCTCGGCCTTGACATGCTCGGCACGGCTTGGCTTGGTTTCTTTCATAACTCGTTCTCCCCTCTTGTCAAATCCGACCCCTTGCTCAATCGCTAATTGCTATGCGTCGAGCGAGGTCGACATAACTTGCTCGACCTCCTCCAAAACATCAATGGCACAACCCTCCTTTAAATCAACATTAGGGAACTTCATGGCGTCAAACACATTGAACTTTATCATCTCACCATCAAATTCCATAGTTAGGTTGCCCTCGGCCACATCTATCTTTGTGTGCGCGGTCCTCATGAATGGTCGCCCTAAAAGCAATTGAGTGTTGTTGACCGGCGAATCCTCCATCTCAACCACATAAAAATCGGCGGGGAATATCAATTGGTTGACTTGCACCAACACATCCTCTACATAGCCCTCCGGATATTTGCTTGAGCGATCCGCAAGTTGTATGATAACATTATCCTTCTTGAGAGGCCCTATACTCAACGTTTGATACACATTGAGTGGCATGACATTGATCGATGCTCCCAAATCCAACATAACATCATCAAACCGTGTATTGCCTATGACACAAGGCACATTGAAGCTCCCCGGATCCTTCATCTTTGGTGGCAACTTCCTTTGAATAACGGCCGACACCGTTTCGCTCATTGTTACCACACGAGTCTCTCTAGTATGTCTTCTCGCCGTGCAAAGCTCCTTCAAAAACTTAGCATATTTTGGCACTTGCTTAATGCACTCTAACAAAGGGATGTTGACTTGCACTTTCCGGAATATCTCCAATACCTCTTCATCGGACTTGTCCTTCTTCGTTCTAGCAAAGCGTGAAGGGAATGGGGCACTAGATGATGACACCCCTCCCTTGCTTGCTTGGCTTGGCAACAACTCATTCTTTGATGTGGCGGGATCGTACTCGAGCTTGTTGCGCAGCCCCTTATCTTGCATATCATGTCCGGCACCATGCCCTTGCTCGGCAATTCTCCCTTTCTCGGCAGCAACAACCCTGCCGGCAATGCTATGCTCGGCTTCTTCATGCTCGGCTGCTGCCCTGCCGGTTGTTCCCCTTTCGGCCTCATGCATGTGGCTGCCGGCAATTACAGGTCCGGCAGCCTTCTCATCCTCCTCAATACCCTTGAAAGTCACTCGCTTCTTCTTTGGACTTGTTGGAGGAAACAACTCTCTTCCACTACGAGTTTGAATCACTTTGGCTTGCTCGTTCCTCGGATTGGGAATAGTATTGCTTGGCAACTTCCCTTGCTCATTGAACCTTCCCATAAAATCCACAACCTGCCCCATTTGAGTTTTGAGCTCACCAATGTCCTTTTGATGATTTTGTTGCCCCGCGAGTAATGCTTGAGTAGCACTTGATAATGATTGAAGCAAAGCATCGTAATTCGGATTGCTCGGCGCGGCTTGGCCTTGGCCTTGGCTCGGCCCTGTTTGTGGCTGGTTCGGCACTGCCCCATAATTTCCTTGGTTCGGCACATAAGGTTGCCGAGGCACAAATGGTGGCCTCGGTATAAATGGCGCTCCTCCCTCTCTTGGTTGCACAGGTGCCCTAAGCACGTTGTCATTATTCGCCCATCGAAAGTTCGGATGATCATTGAACCTTGGATTGAAATTGCCAAAACGTTGGCCTCCTTGAAAACCAATGGCATTGCACTCCTCTACTCCCTCATTAACTCCAAATTGAGGGCATTGTTCGGTCTCATGGCCCTCGGTGCAAATTCCACAAACACTTGCACGCTTCTTCATCAAATTACTCACCAAGTCGGTAAGCTTGTCCACTTTCTCCTCTAACTTTGAGCTCGAAGAAGTTTCATGCACTTTCTCATTCCTTTGCACATTGCTTCGTGCCATGCCAAATTGTTGGTTGTTCATAGCACGAACTTCCAACAAACTTCTAGCCGCTCCGGCGTTCAACTCCAAAAAGCTACCTCCCGCGGCCGAGTCAAGAAACTCTCTCTCCATGACGCGCAATCCCTCATAGAAATATTGCAGCAAGAGTCCATCGCTAATGCCATGCGATGGACACAAAGATACTAGGGATTTGAACCTCTTGTAATAGTCGAAGAAAGTCTCATCTCCGGCTTGCTTCACACTTGTTATTTGCTTCCTCAGATCAGTGATACGTGAAGCAGGAAAGTACTTGAGTAGAAACTCATCCATCATAGAACTCCACGAAACAATGCGACCACTAGGCACCTCAAACAACCACTCCTTCGCTTGATCTTCTAGAGAAAACGGAAATGCCTTCATTTTGAAGTGTTGCAAATCGGTCCCTCTTGGACACATAGACTCCGTGGTGAAGTTAAACCACTGTAGATGCTTGTTAGGGTCCTCACTCGGCATTCCATAAAATGATTTCAGCTTATGGAGGAATCCACTCCTCAATTCAATCTCTCCAGTCTTGTCAGTTTCCAAAGGAGGATAAGTGATATTCGAAGGAGCAACTCCAGCTCCAGCAACATGACCATTCTGTGATCTGATTGATGCCATGATCTCTTCTTCTTCTTCTAATTCGGCAAAGGCCTCAAACTTTGGATTCTGAAGATCACACGATGATGACACAACTGATGGTGAACTCGGCACTGATGATGAAATGGACGGCACAATAGGTGAACTCGGCAAGGATGATGGTACTGATGAACTGGTTGGTGACGATGGAGGTAATGGCACAAAACGAGCAATAGCGAGTTCTTGCTCTAAACGTTGCAAACGGCCTTGAAGATCTCTTGCCCAAATACTAGATTCGGACATGCACTATTTCTGAAATTTGCAACATTTAAACAAGTTAGAACCTTATAAAGAAATAGAAGACAAGAATATACATCATTACAAGCCACGGCATTGGCGATACAGCAAATTTCAACAATGATTACACACATATAGACAATCGGCAAAGCACAAAATTCACACACGGCAACAATACATTTCGGCAAAGTACAAATATGGTTCGGCAACAAGATATCAAAAAGTCCATGATCATGTAATCGCTAAGTCTAATTTCTTTTAAATTTGTTCTAACTCTCGAAGTACGTGGAGCAGAGGAGATAACGGTGCAATGGACTGATACAGCCCCCGGTAGTATCATGCTTAATCCGATATACCTCAAGAGTTTGAACCACACAACATGTTTTATCTTTGAAGAAAATAGGCCACATATGTCAAGTTATGTTCTAGCGTCTAAAGTGAGGTGATGCTTCGGCACAAGCTGTCGACTAGGTCGTGCGGATTTTACGTTTCAAAGGTCATTACAATCACGGAGGGCGAACCCCCTACAGGAACCAGGCAGGACTCGTTGTTGGACACCACGGAGGGCGAACCCCCTATCGACTCACTCACCGAGAATGAACATCAGTCTATGGGCCTTGAGATCCAGTTAAACAAACCTGAGAACCATATCTATGATCATAACTTCCCCATACTTTGTAAAACAAACACGGATCCCTAGCGGTCTCAAGTGTTGATTAAAACCGCCCTCAACCTCATAGAAGTAATACTATTACCGAAGAAACGCTTATATGCGTGGGGGGGAAGTATCCCGCGTTTCCCAATCTACATAGAAACGCCCTCCGACATAGCACCATTCACATGAAGGGTTTTGGTTATGATCAACAAAAGAGGCTTCACCTACATGTTACACTTTAGAAACTACAATAAACTCAAACATACACAACATATCAACTTCCTAGAAATTAAACTAAGTGATTACCAACATACATCATTATACATCATGCAACTTTCGAAATTTAAACTCTACATGCCGAAGCATATTTCTACTTTACAAAATCCCAAAATAAAATTAAAAGTTACAACTTTACAACTTCACAACAAAAATTTCCAGCAATCATATATACACAACAATAACATAAAACAAGTTTTTATAATCCCCGGCAACGGCGCCAAAAATTGATGGGAGCCGAAGCTCGCATGCAATAATAACCCTACAAAAATATCGTTAGTAGTATGAGCAAGTAGGGATCGTTCTAGGCCGGGGATTAAGGGTACCTGAAATATGAAATTGTTAGACACAAACATATTCACATATATACAAGAAACGTCACACACATGGGGGTATAAAGTGATTCGGCAGCAAGCTGCCTCTATTGCTAGGTTCGGCAACAATAAAAACAGAAAATAAAATCCTAGATCTAATATTTACAAGTTTGATCATCATCTCTCACGCATCACATAACACAAAACACTCTTTAAAACATAGATTCATATGCAAGAAGGTAAGAGACAAGTATTTAGCATGTTCATAATTCAAATTCGTTTCGACCGCAACTAGAGCTCTCGCTCTGTACCTAGTTACTAGACTTCCTCAAGTTCTTTTAGGACAAACTTTCGCTCTAGCCCTAAAGATTTTTATGCTAATCCGGTTAAGACTTAACATATATCGCACAAGAGTCTTAAATCGAAAACATGCAAATAAGCAAGGTTGTCAATCATCTTATTTAACATGCAAGTTTTAGCTAAGGTTTTATACCCTAGGTGAGCACAACAAATCAAAACAACCGCTAGGCCTATAGTTTTATTCATTCTACTCAGGTTAGATGAAACCTAACACCTAGATTTACATGCAAACAACAAATGCTTAAACACAACTAATGTTTCGGTTTATAAGGAACATCCTTAACCCACTAACCAATTTAAATCCTAAACATACTTTTAATACTATCGCCCTGGTTATCTAAACATACAAAATCCATGAATTAAAGATTGCAAAGTCATCACATAAATTCCAACAAGAATCGCAATCTATGTTCATCATACAAAACCAAACGAAAACAAAGTATTTTTATAACAATACATGTGACTAAACCGAAATTAAAAATACAAGGCATAGGGATGGATCACACTTTAGAAACCTTGGAGAGCTTCGTCTTGGTGTGGTGGAAGAGATTCGGCAGCAGCTATGGCAGGGAATGGTTCGGTGGTGTGTGGTGGTGAGATCGGGTGACTTTGTATTTAGGGTTTCGGGTTAGAACTTTGGGTAGAAAATTTGGTAGAGTTTTGGCTAGTGCTTTGCAAGAGATGAGATGATTTTATTCTGAAATTCGTTGGCCTTTATATAGGAGAGGGGTGCCGGCTGCCCTAGATGCTCAAGGAAGTCAGAAAACCAAGTGGATTAAGGAATTGAAACCTTCCTTTTCAAAGTCTAATTAGGTTTTCTTTTTCTGATTTTTCTTCAAGGCTTGGGCTTCACATCTTCATGGACTTCTTGTATGATCTTGGACTTCAATTGATAGGTCTTGATCCATTGAAAATGCCCCACAATGCCGGCAGCACACAGAGGCAGCAATCTGCCAGAATCGGCAGCTTCTCCTAGTGTGACTAGGAGAACTTGTTTCTTCATGCTTTTCTTCAATGCCATGGCCTAGTGTCTTCCTCTTCCCTTCATAAAGCTTGGACCATCTTCACATATGCATTTGTGCACCATTTGGTCCATTAAAAACAGAAAACACAAAAAGGGGGCAGTAGGTTCCTGGAATCGGCAGATTTGACCTTGTTGTAGTAATTCCGGCTTATCTTCCTCCGTGGAGCTCCGATTGATGCGATTCCAAGTCTCACGTAAACTAGACACATAGGGCCATCTCCCCATAAAATATCTCAGCCAAATTCCAAGTAAGTCGTCGGGAATGATTTTTCGAAGTTGGGACACAGTCCCAGGAAAATCCTGGAAGCCCCTGGATTGGAATGTTCGGACTGCCGTTTTGCAGCCAAGTTTTGGGTGACTTCCCGAACTCCGAATGATCTGAAATTTTAACACAACATTCCTCAACATATGAATATGAAGCACACAAGATTTCATGGAATTCGGACAAGGATAGGTCATACTTTTACACATCTCAAAATCACGAAAAAGACACCTTTTGCAATATTTTCCAGATTTCTCAAACTTAGTCATTTTTCGGATTCTTAACCATTTTTCACAAAACTCTACCAAAATTGACACTAACTATATTATGACTCGATCTTAGACAAATAAGGGTTAAACAAAGCATAAACGAGGGCATAAGCATGTAATATCGTCACACATTGTGCTCCTATCAATGTTGGTGATATATGTTTGGTGATATTTAGATTCTTGATTGGTTGTTGCGTATCTACAATGTTGGAAAACATGTGTTTTGGCTTTGAATTATATTACCTGATCATGGATTTCATGATGGGAAAATAGTGAGATTGGAAGTTGAAGGGAACATGAGCGTTTGGGAACTATTACTGGAAACAAAACCTTTCGTGTAGTTGAGCTAAGTCATGGGGACATCTAGTAGTTATGATCAGCCCACATGTGCACGAGTTTGAGGAAAGTATGCCCCTTCGACGCCAGAAGTCGACAAAATGATCTATTTCGGGTTTCGGGACTGGGGACTGGGGACCATGAGTATAACAAGAAGACTAACAAAGGAAGAAAAAATATATATTTGGAGAAAGTGTGAGGAGGAACATTACATGCATGCATTGTTATTATGTTATCTGCTTTGATTCGCTTGTGTTATATGATATACGTATTTTGTAGCGGGCGTAAAATGACATGGCTTTGCTGGCATATTACATAGGGCACTCACTGAGCGCGTGGTCTTGCTCACCCACCCATTTACTTGCTGTTTTGCAGAAAAGTGTTTAGTGTTTTTCGAGTCGAAGTGTCGGACGAGCCTAGAGTGAAGAGTCTAGAAATAAGTGTTTTTACTTTTTATTTACATTCTGCTTTGTAACATTTAACTCACACCACGGAATCGGCGCAGGGTGCCTAAACCCCACCGACGCCGAGACCGGGGCGTGACAACCGCCTACGAGAAGAAAGCAATCGAGACCGAGCAATGACAGAGACCCAGTTCCGGGATATGGAAGCAATAAACACTGCGCTGCTAGCCGCCTTGGAAAAAGGGCAACAACTAAATGCCTCTCTGACACAGGCATTAGCAGCGGCCCCCCGAACCACGCAACAAGGGAAATCGTCCGACGTTTTCCTGCACATGGAGGTAGGACATGCAATAGGAAGGAGAAAAACCATGCATATGCCTGCCGAATTATTTCCGAAAGTGATGATGAGAGCCGGGGCACCAACACAGTCGCTGTCTCCTCACTCTCCCTTCCCCTCGCGCGTGAAGCATCATCCCACAGCTTTGTCCGCTAGCGCGTCTTGCCTGCACGCTCCTTTCCTCCCGCGTCGCTCAGCTGCAGTCTCTCTCTCCTCTGTCTGTTGGGCCCCAGTCCTTCAGTTTAGGACGCGTCCTAAACTTCGCCTCAAAATGAGACTCCATATGAGACTGAGTGCTAAAAGAAATAGGGAATAGGACCCCAAATTGTACCATTGGAGAGGCTGAAATGATAGGACCCCTATAATATAGGGTTTAAAACCCATGGTTGGAGATGCCCTAACAGTCTGAAATGACAGCAATACATCTTTTTCCTAATCCTTAGCAGTAATAAGTAATTATCCTAACAATTCCGCCCTCTTGAAAATAAATTTGTCCTCAAGTTTAATGCCCATTTGTATCTATACCTCTTCTCCCTTGTCAAAGTCTGGAAACCTTCTCTGCATTTCTTCCGCATCCTCTTAGGTGGCTTCATCCTGGCCGGTTCCTTGCCATTGCACCAACCATTGTGTCCCTGCTGCCCCACGTTTCTTGTAAATTCTTCTCTCTAATACTTTGGCTGCCTGCCATTGAGGATTATTCGGGTCAATTAGAGGAGGTAGCTGAGGGGAAGTAGGAGTCAAGCTTCCTAATGTCTTCTTCAAGAGTGAAACATGGAAGACATTATGAATTCTTACTGTAGCAGGTAGTTGCAGCTTGTATGCTACTGTCCCTATTTTCTCGATGATTTTGAAGGGGCCAAAGTACCTTGGTGAAAATTTATGCCACCCTTGTTGTTGCATAGATTGCTGCTTATAATGTTGTAGCTTCAGATACACCAAATCTTCAACTTCAAACGTCCTCTCCGAGTGCTTTCTATCATAGTACTTTTTCATTCTACTTTGTGCCAATTGCAAATTTCTCTTGAGTACAGCTAGCAATTCATCTCGACTTCTTAGTTGTTGATCTACCTGTTCAACAACAGTTGACTCGGGCAAGTATGAAGCTATTGAAGGTGGCTGATAGCCATAGAGCGCCTGAAAAGGACTCATCTGAATTGCTGAATTGTACCACCATTCTGCCCAAGGGATGGCTTGAACCCAACTGTGTGGCTTTTCCCCTATAACACATCTCAAGTATTGTTCCAGAGTTCTGTTCAAGTTCTCAGTTTGGCCATCACTCTGTGGATGATACGATGAAGACTTGTTCAGTTTGGTTCCCTGCAGTTTAAAGAAAGACTCCCAGAACAAACTCAAAAATATAGGGTCCCTATTAGAAATTATGTGTTCAGGCATCCCATGGAGTCGAAAGATTTCTTTGATAAACAGTTGAGCTACTGTTGTAGCATTGTAAGGATGGGACATAGGTATAAAATGAGCATATTTGGTTAACCTATCTATTACCACCCAAATCACTGTTTTTCCTTCAGAAACTGGTAATCCATCAATGAAATCCATTGAGATGTTAGTCCATGCTTTTTCAGGAATTAAGTTAGGTTGTAACAAACCTGGTGGGGATACTGCCTCATAATGGTGAATTTGGCAAGTGTGGAAATTGGCGATGAACCCTTTGATGTCCTTGAGCATTCCAGGCCATGCGAAACTTCTTTTTATTCTCTGATATGTCCTAGTCCTGCCAACATGTCCTCCCAGTACTCCATCATGAAGTTCTCTCATGATCTTTTCTCTCTACTCTCCATACTTAGGAACAAACATGCGTTTTCTGTAATACAACCTGCTATCTTGTAAGGAATAGTGCATTTTGGTTGTGTTTCCTTGCTGCAGTTGTTGAACAATGGCAATGGCTTCCCCATCCTGCAGACAAGCTTGTTGAACTTCATAGACAAAATTGGAAACTGGTGAAGAGACTCCTGAAATTGTAGCTAGTTCCAAATGTCTTGATAAGGCATCTGGTGCTGCATTATTCTTCCCTGTCTTGTAATGTATAGAATAGTCATACCCCATCAGCTTGATCAACCATTTTTGTTGAGATGGAGTAGTGATTCTCTGTTTCAAAAAATGTTCAATTGATTTGTGATCAGTATAAATTTGGAAATGATTACCTAGAAAATATGGCATCCAATGTTGCACTGCATAGACCACAACCATCATCTCTTTGTCATAGACTGATAAGATAGTGTGCTTAGGTGCTAGTGCCTTGCTGAGAAAAGCAATGGGATGTCCTTCTTGAGATAACACAGCCCCTATCCCTTTGTCTGAAGCATCACATTCAACTACGAAATGTTTGTTGAAATTTGGAATGGCAAGAACAGGTGTGGACATCAGAGCCTCTTTTAACTCTTCAAAAGCTAGCTCAGACTCTTTACTCCATTTGAAATTATCCTTCTTAAGCATATCAGTCAATGGTTGTGACTTCGATCAGTAATGCTGCACAAATTTCCTGTAAAAACCAATTAGACCAAGGAAACCTCTCAGTTCTTTCAAAGTTTTTGGTTTCTTCCAGTTCTTTATGCAGTTGATCTTCATGGGATCCATAGCTACTCCCTCTGCACTGATTATATGCCCCAAGTATTCCACATGTCCTAAAACTGCATTTGCTCTCCTTAACCTTCAGGGAATGTTGTTGTAGTTTCTCCAGTACCAATTTCAAGTGCACTAAATGATCTGCCAGTGACTTACTGTATATCAATATGTCATCAAAGAATACTAGTACTCCCTTCCTCAATAATTCTCTTAGTAAATCATTCATTTCAGATTGAAATGTGGAAGGTGCATTGGTCAGTCCAAATGGCATAACCAGAAACTCATAGTGTCCAGAGTGTGTTCTAAATGCTGTTTTATTAATGTCCTTGTCTGCCATCCTAATCCGGTGATAACCTGATCGTAGGTCGAGCTTAGTGAATATTACTGCTCCATGAACTTCATCAATTAGCTCATCTATAACAAGAATAGGATGTTTGTCCTTTACTGTAGCGGCATTCAAAGCTCTGTAGTTGATACACATTCTCCAAGTCCCATCTTTCTTCTTAACTAAGATCACTGGAGAAGAGAATGGAGATATGCTTGGTCTTATAACACCATTATCCAACATCTCTTTCACTATCTTTTCTATTTCTGCTTTCTGAAAATGAGGGTAACGGTATGGTCTTACATTGATGGGGCTAGTATTAGGCTTGAGTTCAATCCTGTGATCATGCTTCCTCAATGGTGGGAGAGTGGTTGGAAGTTGAAAAACGTCAGCATATTGTTGCATCAATTCCAATATCTGTGGTCGAACCACCTGGTGTGTCACTGGTTGTTCTTGTCCTGTCATGGGGCTTAATTGTACCATCATTGCTTCATGTTCTCTTCTCAAGAGTCTAGTCATGGATTTACAACTGATCATGGTGGCTTGTGGTTTTGTCTCACCTTGCAGCACATATTGCACATTTTTATGAAGGAATTTCATTCTCATTTCTCCAAAGTTCCATGTAATATCTCCTAGGGTCTTTAACCAACTTAGTCCCAGAATTACTTCACATCCAGAGATAGGTAAGATATAAAATTCTCCACTAAACACATAATCTTGTAGTTGTAATTCAATGGTGGCTTGCCCTGTAGTCTGCATTAAAGCTCCACTCGCCAACCTGACTTTCAAGGGTTTAATATTAATCACCTTTGCTCTCCATTTCTTCAAAAGAGTTGGGTGAATAAAATTGTGAGATGCTCCAGTATCTATCAGAACGTGGATTATCTTTTTGTCAAACTTTCCCTTGATTTGCATGGAGTCTGAATTTTCCTCTCCCATAACCTGTAACTGTAATTCATGTTCTAGTTCTTCTTCATCCATGTAGATCTCCTCCTTTGGTTCAACCCTTGGTTCTTCAACCTTGTCTATTTCCTCTTGGACAATTTCAATTACCATCAACTGACCCTGTCCTTTCCTGCAATTATGCCCAGGTTTGAAAGTCTCCTCACAAAAAAAACATTGGTTTCGTGCCCTTCTTTCCTCAAATTCAGCTTGTGATAACCGTTTATTAGGACCATTATAGTTTGTGGACACAGTGTTTGGTTTGTAGGCCGGGTTCTTTGAAGAGTTTCCTTGGAATCTACCTGCTGATAATGTTCCACCTGCATTAGACTTCTGAGAGAGAATAGAATTAGTATTGGATGTGAACACTAGTATTATTAGGCCTATGCATTGTCCTTATCCTAGTTTCTCGTTCTTCAAATATCCTAGCTAACTCACAAGCTGCATACAGTGATTTAGGCTTCAAAGCTTTCACATCAGACCTAATTTCTGCTTTAAGACCTCCCAGGAAAAAAGATAACAATGCTTGCTGAGAGAAACCTGGTGCTCTCTGAGACAACATAGTGAATTGCTCCATATATGCTTCAACATTGCCAAATTGATTCATTCTACCTAAAGCAGCTTGGTAATCAATGGCATTATAACTACTGAATTCTCTCATCAATAGGTCTGCTAGCCCACACCAAATAGGTGGAAACTCATGCTTAAACAAGTACCATCTGTCATAAGCCTTTTCTGTTAGGTGCATGCTTGCAATTGCCAATTTTCTCTCCTCAGGTACTTAATAAAAATCAAAAAATTGTTCTGCTTTGTGTAGTCATTCCACAGGATCTCCTCCACTATAGTTAGCAAATTCCAATTTCATTTGTCTCATTGTAGGGAGAGAGGGATCAAAGTAGTTGTTTTGGTTCCACCATTGTCCTGAAGAAGGATTAGGGTATATTGGCCTCGGAAATGTCACTCCCACATTGTGCATTTGCGTGGGTGAATAAGGTTGGTGTTGGTAGGGGTTAGAAGCACTGCCCTGCTGACTCACTGGTTGAAAACTCGAATGAATTCTGCACTGATCTGAGCCATTAATCATGCTTTCGCTTCCTATAGCTGGTGTTTCTGCACAAACCCGTAGGCCTAGTGGAGACTGATGAATCAAGATGTGATCTCCTCCTGCGAACCTGTTAACTAAGGGGAATACCGGGCGGGCCGGTCTTCTCCTCTCCGATGCCTAAGTTAGCACAGTTGGGATGAATAGATAACTTAAGCAAGAGTGATAAGCAGTTGGAGAGATCAGTTACCTATTAAAGAGGGTAGTTGAGGCCCTTATATAGGTGGTCGGGCGTGAGGTCTGGTCTCACTCTTCGATGTGGGATTGGTTTCCTTCTATTTGTACACAAAAGGGCAGCTCTGGTGGCCTGTTCGGCAGACTGGCGTCCCCGGTACCCGGGCCCCTGGTCACAAGGTAGACTGCTGGGCCTCGGGTCCGGGTGCTGGTGATGCTGCTCCGGGCCTCAGTCCGGCCCCGGACGTGCTGGCTGCGGGTCTGTGGGCCTATGTAGCCCCTTTGTGGCTACTGTCAACAAGTCTCCCAAGTTCCCGGTCAAGTGCAATCTTGAATGGGGACTTAATGTGTCTCGCTCCTGTCCCGCAGACCCGCAGGGTTACCAACCCAACGATGCCCAGTCCCCCAAGTCCACATTGAAGATTGGGCGTGACCGGGTGTTCGGGCAGAGAAGGCGTGGTGATGTGAGTACCTATTAATGATGACGTGTGACAGTTATGAGTATACTTGCAATACTAATGGTATTGTGCTCAAGTGTCGTCATGCCATGAATATGGAACGGGGTGAAACCCGGACGAGTGCATGGGATGATGATGTGGCGTTGAAATCTGCCATGCAATGAGTATGGAGCAGGGTGAAACCCGGACGAGTGCATGAGATGACGATGTGGCGTTGAAATCCGCCATACAATGAGTATGGAGCGGGGTGAAACCCGGAGGAGTGCATGAGATGACGATGTGGCGTTGAAATCTGCCATGCAATGAGTATGGAGCGGGGTGAAACCCGGACGAGTGCATGGGATGACGATGTAAGGATTCGACCGGTGGACTGCCATGTCGGAACGAGTCCCCCAAGTTCCCAAGGTAAAATTGCTGCCAACGGTGGGGCAGGCCGGGGAGTAGCCCAGTGGGGTGGCGTAGAGATAACAAGTCTCGCCATGGAACCCCATATTTATCACAGTTCAGTGTGATGCAGGGTTTTTAGCCTGCTGGAAGAGTTTGCACGTGTTAGAGGTAAACTCTCCCCGGTTTATAAAGCCCATGTGTTTGAAGCCTTAAGTTGTTGCTGGCTTGTCCTTGCCCGCAGGGGCGAAGGAAAGTGGCAAAACCGTAACCGGTGGAATGCCTTGGGGCCGGTGGAATACTACGTAACCGGTGAGATGCCATGGAGCCGGTTGAATGTTACCTAACCGGTGGGATGTCATGGAGCCGGTTGAATGCTACCTAACCGGTGAGATGCCATGGAGCCGGTTGAATGCTACCTAACCGGTAGGATGCCATGGCTCTTGGGGAAGTGGGGGGGCTTGACGCCTCGGTTCCCGGTCCTGTTTCCTTTAACTGCCGCTTGTAGGCGGGATAAGTGGCTGACATGCATTTAAGGAGGAAGCCCATCGGTCCAATCAGTTATGATAGCGTGGGAAGGTTATCGATGCTGGGACACGTGTCAGTAGGGAGCGATCTGAGATGGAGGGCCTGGATTCGCAGGCGTTTGACTTGCCCTGATTGAGTATTTTGGGGGGATTACAGGGGTGCCTAGGGCATCAGACCCGTCTATAAAAAGGCCTCATTTGTCTTCATTATTTCTGTTTTTGCTCTTGGCCCAGAGAGAAGAAGAGAAGGTGGGAGAGGAATCCGGTGAAAGTTCTGTGGAGGTACCTCGCGCTATCCGTGCTTCACGCGTTCTGGTTCTTGCCTAACATTGCTCGGTGTTTTCGTAAGACTGACTTTCCTCGGTTGTGCATAGTAATCGGTAAGTCTCGCCTTCTTTGCTTCGTGTTTTTTCTTTTTGGTTGGTGTTTTGCGGCTGGGAGGGGGGCTCTGTCGCCGACTGTGAGTTGTTTTGAGCGGGGCGTCTGCGGCAAACTTGGAGAGCGGCCGCAGAGGGCGCTGTTCTAGCTTGTTGCTAACCAGCGGTGGGGTTTTGTTTTCTTCCCCCTAGGTTAAATGGCTTCTGCGAGCTCTTATGGGACTTCCGAGCCGGCCGACAGGCGTCCTGTGGTGGACGATGAGGAAAGGTTGGAGGATTGGCTTGGTTCGGATTCCCCGGAGTCCGAAGCCGCTGCCCGCTCCCGGGGCGGGGTCTCGTCTTCCGGGTCTCTGGGGTCTAAGGGCATCCCGCACGGGGTGCGCTTTCCTGGGACTCCGCCCGTGAGTTACACTATCGTGAGTGGGAAAGAGGTTGTAGCGTGTGATGAACCAGAGGGTACTATGAGCCCTGCAGAGATTTCCGCCTTCCGGGAGACGTGGAATATCCCTGATGAGGTGGAGTTACGGCTGCTGAATCCCGGAGAATCGGCTTGTAACCCGGAGGCGGGTTGGGTTGCTGTTCACTGAGACCAATTTCGTCACGGGTTCTCCCTCCCGCTGCCAGACTTCGTGCAGTACATGCTTAGCGCTCTGCAAGTGTCTCCCGCACAGCTTCCCAGGAACCAGTGGAGGCAGCTGCTGAGCCTTGGTTGTCTGTACGAGCTGTCCGGGATGAGCATGCCAAAGGTGAACTAGTTCTGGACATTGTACAGAATGTCCTTCTTGAAGAAGAAAGGGTGTCGGGGTTGTCTGACCTTTAGCGCCCGACATTTTCAGCCTATCATCACCCACCTGCCTTCTTGGGTGGACAATAACTGGAGGAAGAAGGTGGTGATGGCGGGTGGGAGGTGGCAGAAAAGGAGGAGGATGTACCGGGTTCTTGGTGCCTTCCAGCCCCTTGGTGACCAATCGTTCGTACTATCCGAGTTGGAGCGGGATAGGATTATGACGATACTCGGGTGCTGGGACGATCTTGAGCGAAGCTCCTACAACTTCATACGGTGGGAGGTGTTGGAGTACTGCTGTCTCGGGCGGGATCCCGGTGCGTAGCAGGGTTTTAGTAGTGACGTTCCTGCTGATCGAGTTGATACTAACCCTTTGTTTGTTCTGCAGGTGCATCTTCCCGGACGGTCGTCAAGCCCGGTAACACACTATCCATGGATGGTGAAGACCTTGTCTCGAGGTTGAAGGAGAAAGGGGAGGCCGTTTCACGGACCTCGGTGGATAAGGAGTCTGGCCGGCTTACCGTTCATGCCGAGCCGATGGCCTTAGACGTTGCGGACGACGCCTACACCCTAAGGCATGTGAAGACTCACCCCGCTGCGTCCAAGGCGGGACTCGAAAATGGCAAGACCACTGGGGGACCACCAAAGGTTCCTGGGGGGACAAACAGGATTCCGTACCGACCACCAGGGTCTCTCGGACAGGCGCACAATCTTCTTCACCGGCCGACCTGGGTGAGAAGAGGCGGAGGATCATGTACGTTCCTCCCTCCGCGCTGGTGACGCTGACTGGCCGGTCGTCTGGTGAGAACTTGGCGAAACGGCTCAAGTTGGCCAGCGGTGCGACGAGTTCCGCTGGGGACAAGGCCGCTGCTGCCTCAAATTCTGCCGGTCAGCAGAGTAGCTCCGCTCCTGCGGAGGAACAGAGGGGAGGTCCGGAGAGTCCCTTCGTCCGGAGTCTGGCGGCAGATGTGGCTGGCCTTGGTCTGGTTAGGCCTGGGGTCGCTGGAGCCTTGTCGGGGGAGAACCGCCATAAGAGCAAGGAGTCGGTCCTCCGGGTAAGAATTACTTGGTGCCACGACACCGCTCATAACTTCTGTCGGGTTTCGTTATTTTGTTGCTTGTTTAATCGGCTCCCTGTTGTTCTGTAGCTATTGTACAATATGTACCAGCCGGACCCGAGTGAGGAGCTGTCGGAGTTGAAGAGGCAGGTGGCCGCTCTGACAGGAGCCCGTGAGCGCCTGGAAGTTGAGAAGTCCAGGCTGGAGCAGGAGAAGGTCAGGCTGGAGGAGAGGGCCAAGAAACAGGTGGCCAAGCTAGAAGACCAGGTCCGGATCCTCGAGGAGGAGAAGGAGCGGGCTGAGGAGGAGAAGGCCGAGCTGGAGGCCAGAATGGATGAGCTCCAGGTGGGAGCTTCCGCTGTGCGTGCCGCCGCTGCCGCTGCGGCTGGAGAAGAGGACCCAGAGCTTTTCCACCGGGTTATCCAGAAATATCACGATAGTGATCAGTTTCTTGAACTCCTGGAAAAGGCTAGGGACTCGGGTATCGCCGATGCCTACGTGGAGTGGGAAGAGAAGGGGTACCTGGATACCTCGCGAATGCCTAAGGCGGGGGCCGACGACGATGCTGATGGGCAGCTGGCAGAAGAGGAGCAACCGGAAGTGGAAGGCGGGCTTCGACCATCTGAACCCGTTAGAGAGGATGCGGTGGCTCCATCTGGGGAAGCTGGTGGGATGCCCGCTGTGGAGGGAGACACGGCTCCTTAACATTTTTGTTTTGCTCTCTCTTTTTTTTTTTTTGTAAATCTGCTGGAATGGTTTTTATTGTATTATACCCTTTGGATATACATTTTTCACCGGTAGAGTTCCTTGGATTTCTCTCAAAATAGTTGGCATACATATCCTATGATGTTACGTTGGTTGAACCGTTGATATGCCAAACTAACTGCTTTTAATTTCTAGCACCTAACCCTTCACTGGGTCCGGGCGTGCTTACCAGCCCTGGCCCTGCTCCCGGTCGGGATCTGCTCTCCTTTCCCCTATATACCGCTGAAGCTGACCGCTATTAATCAAGCCCTCCACCGCTGTCTTGAGGGCGAAGCAATTGTTCGTCCGATGGGTAGCTTCGTCGTGGTAGGAGCTGTACTTGCCTGTTCGCGCCTGGGTGAGTTTCCCCTTTGGGTACTTGCTCCTCGGCGGTGGGGGAATGATGTTCCCGTTCTCGTGCAAGATGTCCTCGTATGAAGAGGTTAAAGTGGTGAAGACCTATTGACGTTCTGCTGGCATGATCGCCAGGGGGCGTTCTTGCCGGTACTGCGCCGACTTGTGCTCGCCCTGGGGTTTGTCATGATAGGGCTTCTACTGCTGTTGGTTCCCCCAATTTCTGCCGGGCCTGCTTGGTTGGGCGCCTCGGTTCTCGGGGTGACGACTTCATCCTCGAATGAAGCATGCGACTGCGGGGGTACTGGCGTGCTCATTGGCAAAACTGCGCCGCCCGGGGACTCCGCCCTCATGCGGTCGCTAGACCTTCCTCCCGATGACTGTCCCGCCTCAAGGCGCTGAGGTTGGCCTGGCGCGGGTGTACGTGCCCTTGCCATAGCGGCGTTGCGCTGTTGTCCTCTTTCCAGGGCAGCGTTTACCGTCTCCATTTCCTCATACCGAGCATTG
Source organism: Potentilla sterilis (assembly GCA_963682095.1). Taxonomy (NCBI): domain Eukaryota; kingdom Viridiplantae; phylum Streptophyta; class Magnoliopsida; order Rosales; family Rosaceae; genus Potentilla; species Potentilla sterilis. Next base: position 15,672,573 of record OY821757.1, read on the forward strand.
AATTTTGCTCTATCCCGGTCACTCTCCGCGCGCAGGCGACCGACTTCTGCCCTCATCGCCCGTATCTCTCCCGCCATATCGTGCCGGTCGGGGCTGTACGTGGTGTCCCGGTCGCTGTCGCCGAGTAGACTCTCCTCTTTGTTGCTCGGATCGTCCGAGAATGTCAGCAAAAAGCCCCGGTGCATTGGTTGGTCGCCTTCCACCGGGCCTTTCCCGCGCGCACTATCGTTGTATGCCCCCGGCGTGCTGCTCGGCCTCCCATAGCTGCCGTCGTCCTGGTTGCCCTGGTCGCTGCACTGCTCCAGTACAGCGACCGGGGTGGAGATGAGCACTTGCTCTGGTGCGACCCGCTGGCCCTTCGTTGTATCTCTTTCCAGCCCCACTTCTGAGCTTTCTGCCATTTGGTGATGCCTACGTGACTTTTATACAAGTTTCCCACAGACGGCGCCAATTGTTTCTGCACAAACCCGTAGGCCTAGTGGAGACTGATGAATAAAGATGTGATCTCCTCCTGCGAACCTGCTAACTAAGGGGAATACCGGGCGGGCCGGTCATCTCCTCTCCGATGCCTAAGTTAGTACAGTTTGGATGAATAGATAACTTAAGCAAGAGTGATAAGCAGTTGGAGAGATCAGTTACCTATTAAAGAGGGTAGTTGAGGCCCTTATATAGGTGGTCGGGCGTGAGGTCTGGTCTCCCTCTTCGATGTGGGACTGGTTTCCTTCTGTTTGTACACAAAAGGGCAGCTCTGGTGGCCTGTTCGGCAGGCTGGCGTCCCCGGTACCCGGGCCCCTGGTCACAAGGTAGACTGCTAGGCCTCGGGTCCGGGTGCTGGTGATGCTGCTCCGAGCCTCAGTCCGGCCCCGGACGTGCTGGCTGCGGGTCTGTGGCCCTATGTAGCCCCTTTGTGGCTACTGTCAACAGCTGGACTAGTAGTGCTATAATGGGTAGTAGGAGCCATGCCCAAAAAACAAGTTTGCATTAGAGTTATTACTCCTTGAGGTGTCTATCTTGGGATTGACTGGTTGAGTACCAATATTTGAAATTTGAGGACTTTTTATTTTCTGGTTTAAAATCGTTGTATTTTTGTTAGATCGTTTAGATCTGTAGTTTCTATAGTCTGTGACTGATGTTTGATTTTCATTGATCGTTTGAGATGAGTCTTGATTGATTAGTTCTCTAGCTGCATTTATTAGTTCTCGTCTATGTTGCACGGACACGGACACGGACACGGCGACTCGACACGGCGCGACACGGCAAATCCAAAAAATCGATCATTCCGACACGGCTTGGACAAAGCAAATAAATAATAATTTATATATTTTTAATACAAAAATAAATTGATAATATTACTATAAGTTGTAAATTCAATCCCTAATTTATAAGAAATAACATCAAATAGTCAAATGCAAGTGAGAAAAGTGCATAGTCTACAACTTAACATCAAAATCTAGTAGAATTAAACTTCTCATAATAAGTCACCAAAAGCTTAGTTAATCTCACTCTCGACTTACAGTACTGAAATCAAACCAAGAACTGACTACCTTCTCGATCTTCTCCAATCCAATCGATGGCGAGTCAAAGAAAGGAACAAGCAATTTCAAGTTGCGAGCATACAACTCCCTACCTAAACAGCCAAACCCCATTGTCATACAAAACAATGCAAACTACAACCAACAACAAATAAGTACTTAAAACAGGCTAACCTTGAAAGCTAATAGTTGGATCCTCAAAGACACAGGCTTCAGCATAGATTGCCGACGTAAAAACACCTATTCAACTCGAAACCATCACTTCATATCGACTAGCAGAACAAACGACACATAACAAAAAAATCAACTTTAAACACATTCATGAGTTTCCAAAAATGTACCTGTCACAAAATACGCATTCTTGTAATCACTTTCTAGAATCATCACAACATCATCTATTCCCGAAACCAGAAGATCTTCCCTTTGTTTATCAACCTGTTTTTTCTCCAATCTGCAAAATGCGCGCAGAAACTAATTCATGTGGAAAGACGCGATCTGACTTCTGAGGAGGAGGGCGGAGCGGCGGAGGAAGACGCGATCTGACTTCTGAGGAGGAGGGCGAAGCGGCAGAGGAAGACGCGATCTGACTTCTGAGGAGGAGGGCCGAGCAGCGGAGGAAGACGCGGGGCTTCTTGCGGTGGCGGAGGAGGAGGAGGGCAGGGTTGGGTCTGACGTTTAGGGAGGAGAAGATGAAGAATAAGCATTGAGCGGCTGAGGAGGAGAAAGGTTAGGGTTTATTTTATTTTTTTCCTGACGTGTCGTGTCCAAAATGAGGTGGCGTATCGGTCAAAGTGTCTAAAAAGTCAATATTTTCCGATACGCCAGATGGCGTGTCCGACACCTTATTTTCCCGTGTCGTGTCGTGTCGCCGTGTCCGGCCGTGTCGGACACTCGGATTCGCCGGGTTTTGCCATGTCCATGCAACATAGGTTCTCGTCTATATTTTTTTTTTTTACTTTGCACGATATATTTTAACTTATCCATCTAGTTTTTCAAGTTTGAGATAATTTACTGTTGTATTAGCTTGCTAGATTTCTGCTTTAGTCTAGATTTTTTTTTTTATGGTTATAATTTGTTTTTAATTCTTGATTATGTACGATACTTGTTGACGTGTCTATCTAGCTTTTCAAGTTTGTAATAATTTAAAGTTTTTTTAGCTTGTTAAACTCCACAGTCCAAATAATAATTTTATTTATATTTTTTTTGTCTTGCTGGAATCGTCTTTCTGCTGCTCAATCAATTAATATTTTTTTTTCTTCTTAGCTTACTAAAAGCCTGTGTAGTTTTTCTGCATGGAAGTTATGGGACATGTACCAGTGATGAACCGTTGTTTAATTTCTATTATATTGTGATCTATCGTTGCTTATTACTTGTTGATGAATCTGTTTAATCATCATGAATTTTGTTGAAACGTATGGCGCTTTGGGTTTTTACCAGGTTAAAGGGTAAGCGAAACTGTGCTTTCCAATTGGTCTCCAAGGGAGATCCTGATACTGTGCTTAAGTGTGCGTTTGGGGGGGGGGGCTTTTTAGCTCCCCTGCTTATAAGTAATGGCCAGAAATGTGTTTGGTAAATAATCCTTCAGCCAGTTTTTAAAAAAAGCTCTGGCTTTTTTCCTTGAAAAGCAGAAGTAAGGGAACCCCAGCTTCCGAAAGCCAGCTTCTGCTTCGGTACTGTAGCGGACACTGTAGTTAAATGAATTTTTCCGAAATACCATCTATTACCCCTGGGCTGCTGCTTCGCCATCGCCTCCTCTGAGTCCTCTCTCACTATCGTCATCGCCTCCTCTCTCTCGCCTTCTGCTTCTCTCCGCCTTCATCTCCAAACTCTCATCCCTCTCCCCATGATGATCGACGCTCACCGGCGAAGACCTCGACGCTCTCATCTCCGACTCGCCTCTTTCTTTTTCCGGTCAATTCGCCCGCTCCGACGAGCTGCGGCTCCAACGAGTCCAAGTCCGAGAGGCAGTGGTTCGTCGACGCCCTGAACTCCGTCGATACTGCTGGGATCGCTGGCTTTAGGGCGGCGTCGATCAGAGATCGGCAGAAGGGTGTCCAGAGTAAATTTATGGGTGCATTCTCTGCCGACAAATTTTCGTCGGCAGAATTCTTGGCCTTTCTTTTACCAGCGAGGAGGTTGTCGGGAAAAAGAGTTTCTGGATAAGGCCTCTTTACCGACAAAATTTTGTCGGCAGAAGAGAATTTCTGTTTTTTTTTTTTTTTTTTTTTTGCGACGTTAGTATTGTAACGAATGTAAGAAAAAACACAGATTTACGTCGGCAGTGAGTGCCCGTAATGCTGGTTAATGTTTAATGATGTTAATGTATCATTTTGTAACCTCAGAATTTATGAATTTTTCATGACTATGACTATTAGACGAATGCTAGATCCACGTACTAAGAATGCGAGATCCCCGCCTCAGTCAGTACTACCGGATGGCTAATTCAATGCATATATTAACAGCCATAAAATTTCAAATTAATCGGTATTACCAATTAATTAAAATTAAAATTTCTTTCATGTCTAAATTGGTCATTTACATACAAAAAGCACAAGCCAGTTTTCAGTTTACCAAACACTTTACCAATGTCTTTTCCACTAAAAGCTCTAAAAAAAAGCCAGTTTACCAAACACTTGGCCAATTTGCTTTTCAGCCGCTTATTTTAAAAAATAAGCAGAAGCCAGCTTTTCTGAAAAACCCAGCAGCACCAAACATACCCTAAGAAGGTTGTACAAACTAGAGGGACTTCACTCACTTCAAAAGGTCTTGATGTGATTGAGGACCTTGCCTACTCTGAAAGAAACTACTTGGGCATTGTCAAGGACCCATTCGGCATGGTCTGGACCATCGCTGGAAACCAGATCGTCAAAGTTACGGAGTCTGGGGCAGACAACACCACCGCTGCTGAGACTGAGGCAAACAACCCCACAGCTGCTTAGCTTCAGGCCATGATGATTGATTTTTAATCCAATGTCTAATCTAGTAGTAGTAGTAGTATGAATTAGCTAGGCTGATTCTGGGTTTGTGTAGTGGCCTTGTCTTGCCATTGGGCTTAATCGGTGGGTTTGTTTTGAAGAGGTGAACTTCTTTTTGCTATGGTATGGTGGTTTTTGAACACAGTTTCTATGATCTGGCTGACATTAGTGTGTTCTATTTTCCTGCTCTATCTTGTCTGCTTTTTCCGTTCATTTTCCGGTTTATAAGGTCTGGTAATCTGAGAATGTAGGGTTATTTCGACATTTTGCAATGCGATGGATAAAAGTTCATTTCATGATTTAGGTGTCGGATTTGGTGGTACTAATATCAGGATTGGGAATACGTGGATGGACTTGACTGACCTGACCTTGACAGTAGTCGGACGGGCACCATGTGTGGTTGGATACGTGTCCGGTACTGTGAGTTTAACGCTCTTACTGTTGGTGGTCCTTGTTAGAAGTCTGGAAAATTGTCCCTGCAGTTAGGTCCGTGAATTTTATTTTTACTTTTGTGTATTGTGATCGTAGACATCGGTAAAATTTAATTGGAGAAATGAGTGTTCATCTCAAATATGATGTTACTTCTCCTTGCTCAATCATACTATTGCACAACTAAGCATCATTCAAAACTCCCTCGAAGTTTTTATTAACCACATCACAAATCCAAAGCATGGTGCTTAAACATAACACACCTATCACGCAACAGAAGTAGACAAACAAGATTTACAACATTGCATAGCTTTTTGCTTAGCAATTGGCAGGAGGAGTGAGGCCGCACTTAGCCGGAAGTCCCATCGCGAGCATGGGATCGATTCCTAGAGTAGGCAATATTGGCGAGGTCTTGTAACCGCAAAGGCAATCCAAGTCAGCCTTAGAAAGATACTTGCAACACTCGGCAGTTGGATCAGATGGATTCGGCTTCACCACTGATGGCTTGCAAGCAGTTAGAGCATCCCCATCCATATTGCAGAAGCTGAAAGCTCTTGACCCTCCCAAAGACACGAGCATTGCCACCACCAGGATTGCCATTAGCTTACTGAGACTACCCATCTTCAACATTTTGATGGTCAGATAAATGCAAGACTAGTAGTGAGTGTGTGTGTGTGTATTGTTGAATGTGAGAGGCTGTTTATATAGGGAAGGAGAGGGAGTTTTGGAGCCACAAGTCGGAAACCCGTGAATGAAGAGAATTGGCTGTATTCTCGTAGTCACGGGGTGCTTTCTCTTCCACAATGATATTTTAGGTTTTTTTTTTTTTTTTTTTTTTTTTTTTTTCCGGAGGAGCACACCGAAAGCTTAATACGTTAAGTGAGTGAGTGATCAAAGTGGATTTAATAATTTTGATTCGAAGGAATAACTTGGCTTGCATGTCCTTTTTCGTGTTTGTACGTGATTATACCCATTTTCATGTGTCAAGGGCCAAGGCAAACAAGACAACTATGGCTGCCACAAACCAAAAGCCGTGGATGATTTAGAATTTTTGATAGGCAAACTTAAGCCTCATCATTAAGCCCGCGGATCAAGTGGGCCGCTGGAGGCCCGCAAACTCGATGGTTTTCAAACCCGGCCCGGCCCGTCTAAAAACCCGCTTAAGTCCGACCCGATGGGTAGAGGGCCGGGTTTAGTTTAGGGGTTAGAAACTCGACCCGGCCCGTTAAGAGCTCGTCAAACCTGCTCCATCAAAAGCCCGTAAAGCCCGGCCCGTAAATCTCGTTAAAATTCATACCCTGGGTCTCTACGGGTTATCACACGAAAACGTTATTACGTACCCTTAGATGACTTTGTTTCGTCGACTCTTTCAAATATTAAACTCTCAAATAGATGAGACATAATCAACTATGTAAAAATTAAGCACACTGTTTTAAAATTTGGAGTAATATATGTTTGTGATATGGCGATAAACTGATCGATAGTCATGTAAAGAAATTAAGATGCATGGTGTAAAGATGATTATTCTGATAGTTTTAATTCAGATCACAACAAAGCAAATACAAACCATTGGAAAGCAAAACATACATGGGCCGGAATGGAACACCCCTAGTCTAAATTCTCGACATGATCACAAAACAAGACGTACAAAATCATCACACAAAAGTTAATCAACACGATCGAATCGAAGAACATTTCTTGGAGCACCCCATGCATATAATGTACGTGATGCTCCACCCCATATATGTTTGAGGACAACTTAATTAGGCGCAATTGGCAGGAGGGGCGATGCCACACTTAGCCGGTAGTCCCATGGCAAGATCAGAAGCGATTCCGAGACTAGGCAACACCGGTGAGTTCTTGTAAGAGCAAAGACACCCCAAGTCAGCTCCAGAAAGAGCCTTGCAACACTTTGGGGACGGATCCACAGGGTTCGGCTTTGTCACCGATGGCTTGCAAGCAGTTAGACCATCGTCACTCATCTTGCAGAAGGTAAAAGCTGTTGAACCTTCGAAAAACACTAGCATTGCCACGACCAGAATCACAACCAACTTGTTACCCATCTTCACCATTTTGATCACTTCTATGGATAAGGAGCACAGTTTTTCTTTAGCTAGTTAGTAGTAGAATTTTTGAGTATGCAGTATAGCTCAGCCTACTGCCTCTTATATAGGAACAAGAGGAAGTTTAGGAGCCACAAATCTGGAATCCGTGAATGAGAATTGGCATTATTTCCAGTCACGGGGAGCATCCCCTTCCACAAGCTCGATTCTTTTGTTTTGGTAGTCATGGCTACTTGGCTAGTGGCCAGGTTGGGAGAGAAGGCTGAGGAGCACATGCACATAATAGTTATCAAAGAAATGACTGGTTTTCATCCGTGACTTGATTTTCAGATTCAAAGTTGCTTCTGTGGGTTGAAGATTCGAACGTTTTGGGTAGTAACTCATTCCTCATTTAAATTGGCCAGTGGCACATTCCAAGAGATCAAGAATGGGCAAGTATTTCATACAGACTATCCTAAACTCTGAAAGAACGTACTCACACAAAAACATCCCTCAAGAAAAGCAAATTCCAGACTCCCGGCCGAGCTATTCCATAACCAAGACGCTAGCCTCTTGATCCGCATTTCAGGATCTAAAATGTTTTCCTTAATTATGTATTTCCTTCTTTCGTAGTTTTAGCTTAATTTCTTTATATGAGTTTTTCATATAATTGTCCTTTTACATAATCAGTCTCTTCAGCTTGAAATTAAAAGACATCGACTTCGACTACGTTGAGTTTAGATCCGTCATTGGGTAGTAAGAACAGAAAGGAAGAGGAGTGTAAATAAAGGTCAATAATTGACTTGTTCGACTTAAAATCGATCATCAACAACATTATTTAGTCTGACATGCATTCATGCTGTGAGCATGAAAGGATTTGTAAGAAGGAAGGTAATTACAATGAAGTACAGTACGTCTGGTCGGTGTTGGCATGAGTCACCCTTGATTCACTCCAGATTACATTCCTAATTGTATTCTTTTATTATAGTAATTCTATGTAATTAGGATTGTAGAATATTGCGGTGTAAATTGTGATCTCTTTCCTAATAGGTTACTAGTATACTTTGTATATATATCCCACTATTGGGAGAAGATAAGATATCAAAAAATTCCCCAAACTTGTCTCTGTGATTTGTTTATGTTTGACTGTCGGTATCGATTGCGTCGACATACAACATGAACAGCGCGAACAACACGTATTATATATAGGGTTTGATATTCAGGCATGAAAAATTCTGTAATAAAAAGGTAAATAATGAATTAGTTACACTTGTTTCGCTGTGGAAGAAGAGTAAACTGGCTTGACGTTGTCCGTGTGAATAACAACATCTCTTTCCAGATAATGCTCCCATCGTTTGAATCTCCATCAAAAACGTATACGTATAATTAAGAATCTTGATCATTCTCCCATGGCCTTCCCAAAAGGATTAGGAAACGAAAGGGTCACATTATTCCAAATCACCCCAAATTAAAAGCCAACATATATGTGAAATTTGATAAAGCTTGAAGTTTGGATAGTCGCTCTTAACCGGCGGGGTATTTATCACATATATACACAGAATTGTTGTGTTTATGTTGATAGAATATTTATCACATATACACACTGCAGCTGATATGTTCATTCTCTAACTTGGTTCTTGTTACTTTGCTTGCTTGAGGTGCCACAAATTCCGCTTCACCACCCATAATTCATGGATACAATCCATCGATTATTTCTTGATTGACCACATTTTGATATTTGTCCTCCAGAATATCTTCTTCATGTTGTGCAGTTCAATACACAAATCAACTTCTTTTGTCTTTCTTAATTTTTTTTAATTATTTTTTTTTCATGACTTGAATTTTGAAAGTTGCACACTAGCTCGAGGAGTAAGTATGAGCTACAACATTATTAGTCCATCCCATACGAATGTAAGAACAAAACTAATATATGAGAGAAAAATTATGTTAATCTTATTGCAAGTGATGTCACTTTCAAATGCCAATAGTTGCGGGTCTGTTTCAGACACTTTAATCTACAATCTTAACATGATAAACACAATTATGCTGACTCTTAGGAGCAATATGCTTTTGATCAAGGTATTAAATATCGATGGTTTGAAAAAAAAGAAATTTCGATGGAAATTTCGAGAAAATATCGAATATCGATGGAAATTTTACAAAAAATTTATATAAAAATTGTATATTTAGATAAAAATAGACTAAAAGTAAAATATCGGAAAGATATGAGTATTAATATCGATGTTTGAAAAAAACAAAAATTTCGAGGAAATATCGAGGTTATCGAGGATATTTTAGTCCTTGCTTTTGATGATGATTGATTATTATTATTATTACTCTTTAATTCAAATTGAAAGGTCGTAGGTCCTAGATGATCAGATGCCTTTGTGATCTTCCAATAATATGCACAAGTAGTATGCAATATTTTGGTTCTTCTTGTGCTGCTTTGAGTTTTCTGAATTTGAGGCCAACCCTTAGCATTCTAGGTTCCACTTCCTTTCCCATGCATCAGAATTCCAGTATGCCATTTTCTTTTTCTTACTTGATGATGTTCAAAGAATATGTAAGGATGTTCAAAGCTAAGATTCAGGTGTGGGATATATGACCATTTCCATTTGTGTAGGACCTCATAATTCTTTTTCTTTTCATGCAAAACAAAATTTCATTATGCATACAACAAACTTAAGAAGGTGAAAAAGAATCAGTGTGACCCAATGGGCAAGCAAAGAGGAATTCTTTTCCTCAATTCCAATACATACAGTGACTATACATGGAGTCTCCTAAAACCTAATTCTGAGCCATGTTGAACTGGTCAGATTGGTTATAGACATATTCAATGGAGTACCAAACTCCCTCTAATGCAATCAATGATAAAGATCAATACAGAATTTGAATATATAAATGCATCTGGGTTCTGGTAGCTGATGGTTTAAATGGAATTTGAAAACACAGAATAGAGAAGGGGAACAAGAAAGCATTTTGCTTTAATTTCTTAGACCAGTATAACGTACTGCCAAAGCTTATTTCTTTTAAGATAGAGGATTCAGGTATCGAAGAGAAGGGCCCTCCCTGCATATCTCCTTTTGCTCTGTATTCTCTGGTGATTCTTGTAGGGTATGTTAACAGGTTGGCCAGAATCTCCATGAATGAAGAAAGTGTAGTTAGCTGGTTTCTTCACTCTGCTTTGAATAATGAACAAAACCCATCAGCCAGATCAAAAGAAAAAACTGATTAGAAATTTACAAACAGTCAAAATCAAATACAACTAAAACCATGAAAGTCCAAATTTTTTCTTATGGACCAGAGCTTGAAAAGCCTGGTATAAGCCACACCCTCTAACCTATACAACCTGCTTCCCAATGCTGTTTGATTCATTTCCTCTTATTATATGCGAATAAACTTCATTATCCTGAGCAAACTTGTCTTCCTCTGCAAGTTTGAAACTTTAACCCAACTGCAATTTCAACATGCTGCTCTGCTAGCTGAAGCTCACTGCCTAATGTGTTTGACCTCATAGAAAAAAATAACTGACAACCTACTATGACTTGTCTTATATCAACTGTTTAATATTGATTAGATTACTCATGCTTTTAACTTTGCACAGAGCACCATGCCCTCTCTGCTCTGGGTACGCGTGTGGGGTTGAAAAAGAAAGCAAAATGCAAATGTGCCAAAGGCCCAAGCTCACATGCTCTGCTGCCTTGAGATAATGAACGCAACCACACAGTCACCCTAGTATGCAAAAATTTAAAGACGGGAGCCAAGGCATGAAGGCAAAGACCCTTTTCCAGGCTTTGGAATATGCAATATCTTATGTTAGGTCATAGCAGAAAGACAAGCTAGGCAAAGGAGAATTTAAGGCCCTGAAAAAAGCTAAAGAGACCAGTATTTCGAAAAGAAACCAAAAGGGTATTAAAGCTCACTCCTACTCTTGCAATTATCTTCCTTCCTTACCTCTCTGTCTGTCTCCCTGAGACTTCGTTTTCTATAGGGTATTCACTTTTCTTTCTTTTCACCAATACCATACCTAATTTTAATTGCATTGCTTTGGATCCCCACACCCCTCCATTGCTTTTACTACGTACCCTCACTCCTCCACCCATCTCTTCTTTAAATAGGCTATATAAACCCACGCTCACATTCACCAACAGAAAAGGAAAAGAGTGAAGAAAGAAAGAGAGAAAGAAGACACTTTGAGGTTTTGAGGTCAATTCTCTGCAAGTTCAAGCTCAATGGATCAAGTAAGTTTGTTCTTTCAAACAAACACTTTGATGGGTTTGTGTTTATCTCAGATGTTTATGGGATGTGAGTTTTAACTTGGTGTCTTGTGATTATAGGACTACTTTAGGAGGAGTCATCAAGTTCCTGCCTTTGGAAGCTGGGATTGGAATCAAGACCTTCCCTTCACTCAGTGCTTTGAGTCTGCAAGACAAGCTGGGTTTCTGCGCTACACTACTTACTCTGATGAACATGATCAGGATCGTGATTTGTACGTCACCGGCGATTTGTACCAGAACGACATCGTCACTCCCGCCATGATCGTTGTTCCTCGCCGAAGGGTAAACCAAATTTCAATCCTTTTTCCTATGAAGCATTTCCATTTTCCAAAGTATGCAACAATAGCTCAAAATTTTGGTTATTTATAGAAATATAACCACCCAGGTTAATATTGAGGTCCAAATTTGGGTTGTTTTTGGAAATCAAATCATATTTAGGATGAGAATTTAGTGTTTGATGAGAGCTTTCGGTGACTAATGCAGAACAAGATGCGTCACCAGCAGGTGAAAGGAGCAAAAGAGGAGAGTTGGGTCATTGCTGAGGTGAAGGAGCCACCAAGCCCACCCCCAAGATCCAGGCCCAATCCCAAGCCAGTGGACGAAGATTTGTACAAAATCTCACCAGAGCTACTCTATGCTAAAGCTAAAAAGGTAATGTGATGTGATAATTTACAGTACCTCCAATAACCAAATTGCTTTTTACCCATTTGTTTACTGCTGCTACCTGTTCTTTTTTACCTTTGGCCTACATAGAAAGTTAAAGTTTCTCCTTTTGATACGTTTTCTTCTTCCACATTTGCAGAAGAGAGGGTTGGGTTTCTTTTCAAGCTGCTTACTGCCAACATGTGTTGCATGAATCAATGGGGAAGCTTATGTGAGATTTCTAGTGAATATATATGACTTAGTATGAGGAAAAAGCAAACTTAATATGTGTTCCACTTTGAGATTGTGAGCATATGTAATATATTTTGGTCCCAAAATCCTTCATGTGGGTTCTGAGGAGAGTCTACTAGTTCATATTATTAGGCTTATTAATTAGCTTCTCCTATGGCAGATTGGAAATGTATAACACTATATATCTATGGATGGATGGATCTTTATATTTTTCAATGTGATTGGAATTTGGAAAGGAGATGCTAGCTTGCTAAGTTTTGTAAAAGGAAAAAGGCTACTTGAATGTGGGATATAACTTGAATATTCAATTTCAAGAATGTCTTCAAGAGAAAAGATATACAAAATTATGTGGGGTATGTGGATATTTCCTTGTCATGATAAAAGGAAAAGGAAAAGAAAAGAGGGAAAAGAGTTGGTTTGGTTACTTTTTATTTGGGAAATTGAACAATGACCTAGCATAATTTGATAGTGAGGTTTTTTTATTTGATGGAGTGATGGACAGTGTTTTTGTAATTATGGATGCTTTACAATCCTATCCCTTTTCTTCCTTTTGGTAAAGTAGAATGAATGTAGGGTTAGAGATATACAGGAAGTGATAGAAATTGATGTGCACACATTCTAAAAGCACATATGCATATATCTAAATTTGTGAAAGGAAAGAAAAAGCAGGAAAAAATTTACATTGCATGTTTCCTTTCATAGGCAACAAAGAAGAAACCATTTGATTCTGTAGGACTTGACAACACTAGCATAGAATAGGAAGAAGACCCGTATATAGGATCAAGTAATGTGACATATGAGAGCTAACCCTAAGAGTCAGTCAAGTGAGTGGTTAAAATGATAACAAATTCATTTTTAGGATTATTTGTTAGTTAATTAACCACCATAGAGGATGAAGGATTGTATCTAGCTACTTAGGGTTCGGGTTTTGCTGATTTGCTAGGTCATTGCTAGCTCGTCCTCTCTAGGTGGTGGTGGTGGCTCCTTGAAGTGGGACGGCGAGTTTCGTGGCAAATCATGGCGTTGGCTTGTGGCGAGGTGTGGTGGCTGCGGCCGACTTTGTTACACATTTTGAAACAAACTGGGCAGCTTATGTTCTTCAAGTAGCTTTCAGGCCGAATGAGACTATGAAACATATACGTTCACATATTATTATGGGTAGCAGACTGCTCAATTTATAAAATTTCTCAACTAAATTTCTCAGCTAAGCTACTGCAAACAAATATATGATTGGGAGGTCGAACCCTTTTGAGGAACCGAGTGTTACGTCTCTGTGCTTTGCATGCATGAACGTTCTGCTCTCTCATATATTGGATTTTCTCGATCATTCTCGGCGCAGTTCCTCTCATCGAATGTGATTGATATTGTAGCACATCTATCTTCCTCGAATCCAATTCGATTATCCTCATACACCACGACTAAATAATTAAGCCTATCTCTACCAGGAGTCGGAGCTACGTACGGTCCTAGAAGCTCTCTGTGTTTATACACACAGAAAGTGGGAGCTAGAGAGAGAGAGAGAGCATACTCTATGGCGAGCAACATCAGATTTTACTGATTAGTTAGTTTAATCCGTAGTTACAATTTTTCAGTTCACGGAAGATCTCAAAGTTAATTTTTCTGCCAGTGTAGTTGCGTTAAAATGTTTTGAACAGTGTCTTTCGGTCTTTATGTATTTTTAGTTTCTTTCTGCCCTTCTCCCATGAAAATTGTTTTATTTTCTTCTGTTGGAAAATGGTGAAAATCACCATTTATTTTAACCAATTTAATTTGAAGAATTTAAGTGAACACACTTAATATTCGTTAATGATAAAATATGAATTTGTATTATCCGGTTTGAGGGTTACAAATCATGTAATCATCTGCATAAATTGGTTATGGTGTGAATACGAAATTGTCACCCAAAACGTGCTTACTACTTGAATTCTGGAATGTGTAACAATAGAACGGCTTTGAATTTTGTAACAGTAGATTCAATGAGATTAAATATTGTAACGACATGTTTAATGAGATTGAATTCTGTAACTATCGAATTTATTGTGTAATTGTTGTAACGTATGAAATGGAATTCATTAAGGAAATAGTTATGACATATAAATTAGAATTCATTTCTGAATTCATTATGTAACGGTTATAACTTATGATATGATATTCATTTCTGAATTCAAAGTAGTAGCTTGATTTCCCCCTATATAAAGAGCGACCTATTCTTTTGTTCATACACACCAAAAAGCATTCAGCTCTTTTCTCCTTGAAAAGTCATTATCTCCTATGTTCCTCTATTTTGTTATACTCTGGTGATGGATAGAAGGTACTAGCAGTTCGTAGGTGTTCTTGTAGCAGTGCAGCCACAAGAGCTCGAAAGGTCGTTGTATCCTTGGAGACGAACGCTAAGAAGTCCTTTTGCACCGATAGAGGCGGCATAATTGTCTTAAGGAAAGTGTGTGATACAGACGACTCGACTTCAACAAATTTTACTTTTCCTTATCTTTTTAACATCCGTCGGTAGTCATTGGTATTCTTTGTTTATAATTATTATTTTAATTATAAATTAATTTTTGGTTAATCATACTTGCAAAGTCAAAAACCCCTTATTGTTTACAGCTTAAGACAATTATTGACCATTTGATTTTGCTTGTATGATTCGAAACTTATTGTTGCCTTATGGAACGGTTGCCTAAACGGATTTAAGGTTCTTTCGAACTTTGTTGTTGCCTTATGGAACGGTTGCCTAAACGGATTTAAGGTTCTTTCGAAGCTTGGTGTTGCCTTATGGAACGGTTGCCTAAACGTATTTAAGGTTCTTTCGAAGCTTGGTGTTGCCTTATGGAATGGTTGCCTAAACGGATTTAAGGTTCTATCGAAACTTGTTGTTGCCTTATGGAATAACTGCCTAAACGGAATTGGTCGCCTACACGGATATTGTTGCCTTACGAAATTTGTAGCTTACGTATACATTGAATTGAGAAATAAGTGGTTATATTAATTAACACTTATGGGCGTGTGTTTTCAAAATTGAAAAATTACTGAAACAACCAAGAGTCAATCAAGGTGCCAACCGGATGTGATTGCCTGTATACCTGTCCTACGGAATGGTTGCATAAACGGAATTGGTTGCCTATATACCTGTCTTACGGAATGGTTGCCTATACGGATATTATTGTCTTACGGAATTTGTAGGTTACATTTACATTGAATTAAGAAATAAGTGATTATATCAATTAACACTTATGATATGAGTGTGTTTTCGGAATTGGCAAATTGTTGAAACAACCAAGAGTTGATCAAGGTGCCGACCATGGATGTGATTGCCTGAATACATGTCTCAGTCTCACAAAGAGAAAAAATTGAGAAGTTGAATGGGCTTCACTTGATGCACTTGATGAGAGTATGTCCAACAAACAGGGCATGGATGAAGTCAATGATTATGACTGTGGAATAAAAGACTTGGAGCTGTGGTATGGCCAAGCCAAGTTTATAAAATAAAATAGGACCATGAGCGGTGGATTTTTTAAGTCTTGTAATGACATTTGTCAAAGAATGAATAAAGTTTCTTTTCACCAATTTGGTTGAGCCACCCAAATGTATGACATGGTAGATCAAGATATATGTTAATTATGGTGCTTTATGAAGACTAATTGACATTGACAATGGTCAAAGTATGTTTTATGATGCTTTAAATCATTTTGAAAGCAAGTGGATACGTAATGACATGCTTATTGTTTGAAAGCAATAATAAGATGATCAAATCCACTAGAGATATGTTAAAATTCATATTTGACATGAAAAATATGGGTATTGCGTATGTGAGCAAGCCAAAGAGACACACGTGTAATATTGGAGTTGTGCTGTCCTAGAAGGATACAGTGATGAAAACTGGATATCTAACATGATAGACTTAAAGTGTACTAGTAGTTATGTGTTCACACTAAAAGGTGGAACAGTGATATGGAAATCCTTCAAACAAACCATTATAACTAGATCCACAATGAAGTCTGAGTTTGTGGGACCAGACAAGGATCCGGCTTCTCTGCTTGGATTTTTTGTGTTTGGATTTGCTTGGATCCTTACAACCATTAGATTGAGTAAGGATGACATATGTGATAAGTTGATTACATCATCTTTACTCAATCTAATGGATGTAAGGAATCCAAGCAAATCCAAGTACAAAAAATCCAAGTAGAGAAACCAATTCCACCAGACAAATGTGGGGAAGAAGCACAATGGTTACACCAATTTCTGGAGGATATTCCAAAATAGACAAAAACTTGTGTCTGCAATTTGCATGCATTGTGACAATCAATCTGCAATCAGCAGGGCACAAAGTAATGGTAAGTCTAGACACATCCTTCAAGAACATAATACTAATTGACTACTCTCTATTGGAGTTATCTTGATTGACTATGTGAAGTCAAAAAATAATATTGCGGATCCGCTAACCAAAAAGGTTAACTAGAGAGTTAGTTGATAAATCATCAAGAGAAATGTGACTAAAACCCATGAAATAATTTTTTTTTTACAGTGGATACCCAACCTAGCTAACTGGAGATCTCAAGATTTAGGTTCAAAGGGACAACTAAATTGTAGAGATAATGTCGGATCACTGTGGGGAGTTTTCCCAGGTCCATTCCTATGATGAAAAATAGTGATGCCCGTAAAGAATGAGGTTAAGCTAAAGCTTTTAATGATTCTTATGCGTCGGGAAATCTGAGCGGAGTAATCACCTATGTAAGAGAGAAGTGGGGCCGCTTCTAAGAGAATTGTTGGGGCACAATTCTTATCAAACTCTTACAGAACCAGGCACGTGTCCAGGGCCAAAATGGACACAATAGTGAGAACTGTAAGAGTACCAGGAAGATTCCTGTGTGACGTATGTCATCATTTACACAAATGACGAATAGTTCAAATACATCACGTCTACTATTTAGTTAGTAAAGTAAACATACTCTCACAAGAGAAGGTTCAAAGGGTCAAACCTACCTATCCTAAGCAGGTTTTCAACCGTAGAAACCTATCACCATGTCTATCGAGTCTTTGGTCACCAATTTCATTCATGTGGGGAATTGTTGGAAAATGGTGAAAATCACCATTTATTTTAACCAATTTAATTTGAAGAATTTAAGTGGACGCACTTAATATTCGTTAATGATAAAATATGAATTTGTATTCGCCGGTTTGAGGGTTACAAATCATGTAATCATCTGCTTAAATTGGTTATGGTGTGTATAAGAAATTGTCACCCAAAACGTACTTACTACTTGAATTCTGGAATGTGTAACAATAGAACCGCTTTGAATATTGTAACAGTAGATTCAATGAGATTAAATACTGTAACGACATGTTTAATGAGATTGAATTCTGTAACTATCGAATTCATTGTATAATTGTTGTAACGTATGAAATGGAATTCATTAAGGAAATAGTTATGACATATGAATTAGAATTCATTTATGAATTCATTATGTAACGGTTATAACTTATGATATGATATTCATTTCTGAATTCAAAGTAGTAGCTTGATTTCCCCCTATATAAAGAGCGACATATTCTTTTGTTCATACACACCAAAAAGCATTCAGCTCTTTTCTCCTTGAAAAGTCATTATCTCCTATGTTCCTCTGTTTTGTTATACTCTGGTGATAGATAGAAGGTACTAGCAGTTCGTAGGTGTTCTTGTAGCAGTACAGCCACAAGAGCTCGAAAGGTCGTTGTATCCTGGGAGACGAACGCTAAGAAGTCATTTTGCACCGATAGAGACGGGGTAATTGTCTTAAGGAAAGTGTGATACAGACGACTCGACTTCAACAAATTTACTTTTCCTTATCCTTTTAACAGCCGTCGGTAGTCATTGGTATTCTTTATTTATAATTATTATTTTAATTATAAATTAATTTTTAGTTAATCATACTTGCAAAGTCAAAAACCCCTTACTTCTTAATTACATCTTCTTCCTATTTAAACTATTCTGATGTTCTTAATTGTTCTGTACTGGTGAATTATGGTTTTACTTTCTGTTTTTGACAAGGCGCTAAATTTTTTTAATTGTATGATTGATTCATGTTGTTTCAGTCTTTGAAGTTCCAGTCATACACTGAGGTACTGTTATATGATTGAGGATACTGTAATATTGATGCAATTTGGGACTTTGGTTTTACAGGCAACATTTTCTGCAATGTCCACAAGGACTGTTGAACAAGCATTTTGAAAAGCTTATCCAGTGTGACACCCGTCTTTGCTTCTTAAGTCAGCAGCCAGAGATCGTTTTGGATTCACCTTATTTTGAACTGCGGCCTTCTGTATTTGAAGACCAAGGTGAAGCCAAGGGCCATGGTTTTGATCAACTGGCAAGTCGTAAAGGATCGCCCATTTCTGGTTTCCAGGATATAGCATCACCATCTGCAAGTCAGTCATCATCTTTGAAGACAGATGAGTATTCACCAGGATATGTTCAATTTTGGCTTCTTTTGGTTTTGCTGGACTTCAATTAGGTTCTTGTTTACTCTGTTTACTTTCATTTGTTTTCGGTTCGATTCTTCAGATTTTGATGAGTATTCATTTTTGCCACCGTTTGTTTACACTAGCTATTGCCATTTAGCTGAGTTCAGTTATGAATGTTTTGATTTCGCATCGGTGATTTTACTGTTTGCCTTTTAGCTTAGTGTGGATTCGATTGGGTTCGAAATGCTCTGTTATTCTATTTCTCCTCTTTTGTTATTGTTGATTTTCCTCAACGATTGATGCATTTTGCTCCTAGCATTGGTGTTCTTTTGTTTTGTTTAAAATCCAAATTTAAAAGCTTTTTTCATTTAATTAGGTTTGGCAGGGGAGAAATTGAATGAGAATATTCCTTGCGAGGAAGATAAGACCGTAGTATCTACTAATGGCAATGGAGAAGCCGCTCAACAATCTCCAACAGTTCAGAAAGATGAGGATGAAGACAAAGGTGATATTTTTATATTAAATGCAACTGATATGCTACTCTTATTTCTCTTTAACTTAGTATTGATCGATCACTTAATTAGGAGAGTGGAGATGGAACTTTGTGCAATCACAGAACCTAAAGTATGGACCAAATGATACTAGGATATATGTTAAGATTGAAACCTGGCTAGGTAATCAAGTAACTTGGTACATTACAATCAAGTGTCCGTTTGGGTACAGGTCTGACTTTGCTTATTCTCCACACTAGTGAAGACACATTAACGCTTAGTTTGATATTGTGTTTTGAAGTAAATAATCACTTATAATTATCATTATGAGTTAATTATGTGTTTGGTAAGTTTTTTATAAAGTGTTTATTTATAAAATTTAGTTGAAAAAACCACGATTTTAAAAAGCAGGTGACATGTTGCTTATTTAAAACACAGTTTTTCCATATTTGAGTTTTTTCACCTCAATACCAAATTAAGTCTAAGTATGGAGACCTCTCCTACATTTTATGCCAACTTGTTCAAATTTATTAGGTAACAGTTTGCCATAGTTTCATAAGATAAGAAAAACTACTCGTGAACGGAACTTTATCAATGTAGTTTAAGCCATATCTTCTAATTATATGGCCAATTAACTAAATCTCCTTTTTGTTTTGGGTATTTTTCTTTCAGAAAATTCATTCTAAAGGTACTTCACGTTTTCCTCCTTATAAGGATTGGTACCTGACGTTTGTCAAACCTCAAATCAGTACCTCATGTTTGGATTTTGACTAACCTTTGGTACTTTGACCGTTAGTTCCGTTAAATACTTAACTGAATTTTTTTTTATTTTTTTTTTTAACTATTTTCTACTTTTTGCTAAAACTTAACTATCCACTACCTATTTGTTTACTGGATCCTAATCACCTAGCAATTCTAAGAACTAACCTTCATCATGCCAAATTCACCTAACGACTCTCTAGTCTTAACGGCTATTATTCTGACGGAATCACTGTTGTCTTAGTTTTAAAAGGTTTCTTAAGTTCTAGTAAAACCAATAAATAAGAATTCTTAAGTTCTAGTTAAGCAGAAAGCTGGAAAATAATGGACAATTTTATCTTAAATACCACTCCTAGGAGGTAATCCTCCACCTGGGGTTTGAGAAATTTAAATAAACACAGAAATTAAAATGAAGACGGATATGGGGGACACATTAGTTTATTTATCCAAACATCCTTACATATACATAACCCAGAGCCTCACTCTTGGGTAAACAGCTAAAAGTTATTTAGCTACTCATGCTGAAATTAAAATACAAACTTACTTGTAAATAAAGCACTCCACACCAGATGACTAGCAAGAAATCACACTCTCACTATTCACTCTTATTTCACTATGTTAACTCACAAACTTCACACAAGCTCTCAAGCTCTCAAACTTTCAGACTTCTCCTTTTCTTCCTTGTTTTTCCGAATGCCTTCTCTTGAGCCTCCAGACTCCTTATATAGCCTTCGGATTTCAAAACGAAATTGAATTCCATTAAGAAAAGCAGACAGGAGGAATCTTGATCTTAACAGCTGGCTTCAACTTTTCCTAAAGGAGCTTGTCCTTAAGCGTCGGCAGCACCTTTATATTAACATACTTATCTTACATATGAGCTGGCTTCCACTAGCTGGAATCCACTCATCTAAAGTTTCTTGTCTTGATGCGTCGGCAGCTAATACTCCATCATATTATTGATGTTGTGTAGCTCTTTGTCATCAAAAGAGGCTCCTGAGTCATTTTCTTCGACTTTGGATTCTATATCTGAATCATATGGATCTTTGAATTCTGTCTCTTTCTCTAATTTTTCTATCCACGTGGTAGTTGCTAGCGTACCATCGATTTCTCGCCTTTCTAGGGCTTTATACGAATCACAGTGCTCTGGATGAGGATGATTATAGCTGGCCACTATAATCTTTTCTCCTTTGGCTAGAAGGGTAGCGTCATCATCTTTCTGGATTAGGTTCTGAATACGAATTATAGCCATTGCCTTCATCCAAGGGATGCTCTGATTAGGTCTTCCATTGTTTGATGACCATTTATGCGCTTGAGAGGCACAACTCTGGATAATTCTGACATAGTGATAAGGAGAAATATAACTCTTTCTCCCTTCTTCTCTAGTCCATTCTGGAGGAGTTGAAATGAATTTTAATCTCAGAATACAACCATCTGGTCTAATATTCTTGACTGCTTGGTAAATTGTTTCAAGGAGACCTTCTAGGTCTTCGTTGGTTTTTGTCCAAAGGTTATGAACAAAGCCATTCTCGATTAACCACAACTTGTTCTTCTGAGGATGTTCTGCTTGAACATCAACCAAATATCTTCCATAGTAAGGACCTGCCACTACTAGCAAGGTTGATGGAAGAGCCTTTCTGTTCTTGGAATCTCCTAAGAGATTATGAAAACTGAACTATTCAGATTCCGATAGGGCTAACAGTGGGACTTTAGCACTTTCAGGGTTCTCAAGGTATTGAATATCCAGCTTCTCCTTGAGCTGCTGTTCCTTTTCTAGCTCGTAGCTGCAAAATTCCTTAGCTAGAGTTTCCAGGGCTTGTAGAACAAGTGCTTCATTATTTTCTCGAGATGCTGCTAAAATATTATCCATGATGATTCTCTGATTGAACTGCAAATTTCTGCTAGTTCTGAACACTGGCCTTTCATAAATTCTCATAGGATGATTAAAGATTTTTCTCAGACCTTTTACTGCTGGTAACTTGAAGGATGCTATCCTGTCAGTGGTTCTTGCCTTATAAGGCTGTCTTTTTTGAAACCAGTCTGTTGTGACTGTAGCTCTGGGACGCTGTAAATATTCATTTACAGTTTCTTCTTCTGTGTTGGAAGATTGCTTATCTTCCGGATCATTTTCTTTTATTGGGTCAGGCTGAATTTTTTCAGGGGCACTACTGGATCCAGCAGGAGAGTAGGATACCAGATATTGGTAACCTGGTCCATCATGTAATGGTCCAACAGTCTTGTCTCCATCTCTGTATCTCTGTTGTAGTTCTTTGTCCTTTGATCCTTTGTTTTCAGGCCTAGCTCTTGTTCCGAAATTGGGTCTTCTTCTTTCTTCGATATCTGGTTCTGGTTCGGGCCTTCTGCTTCTTGGGTTACGGCCTTCATCTCTTTCGAACATTGCCATTTCTCTTGTGAGAGCGTCAGGCAGATAATGCTTGTTTCCTGCAATCATTTCAACATCATATTCATATTGAGATAAAAACATCTGTCACCTAAGAACTCTTCCTCTATCAGCTGCATCTGTAAGCTTATAGTTTTTAAAGTTTTTCACTCTCTTATTATCTGTTCTGACCAGAAACTTGTTTCCTAAAAAGACTTCGGCTCCTTTAATGGATTTAATTAAGGCTAAAACTTCTTTATCTCCTGTAGAATAATTTAATTCTGTTGGATTAAATTTTCCTGACAAGAATTTACAGATCTTTTCTTGATTTGTATTGGGTGCTATCGCTAGAACTACTCCTGCCCAATAATAATCATTTGCATCTGTTTGCAAAATGATCAGGTCACCTTCTTCAGGTAACTGTAAAGGGAGGAGGTCTTTTGTGAGTTCTTTAATTTTTTTAACGGTGTTGCTATCATCCGTTGTAAATGACCATTTCTTTTTCGTGCTTGTCTTTGGAGAGAGAAGAGCAGTGAGACCACTCACTTGAGGAATACAATCTCTCGCAAAGTGGACAACTCCCAAAAATCTCTGTAGAGACTTTGCATCTGGGATACTGTCGGGGAATTGGCTTATTTTCTTTACTATATGTTCTTGAAGACGAATCTCTCCGTCCTTGACCTGTATGCCAAGGAAGTCAATTTCTCCTTTTATAAGATGAATTTTCTTTTGTCCAAGGATGATTCCTTTCTGAACTATGAGTTTGCAAATTTGCTCCAGATGTTTCAGATGTTCATTCATAGTTTTAGAGAAGACAAGAATGTCATCAATGTAAACTATACAGAAATCTGAGTATGGCTTAAATATGTTATCCATCTTTCTTTGGAATATAGATGGAGCTTGCTTAAGTCCAAACGACATTACAAACCATTCGTAATGTCCTTGAGGAGTTCCAAAGGCTGTTAAGGCTATGAAATCCTAGTGCATTCTTACTTGCCAAAAGCCTGATTTAGCATCAAACTTTGAGAATATCTTTGCTCATTTTAGTCTATTTATAAAGACTCTTACTTGAGCAATCTGATAGCCATCTTTAACAGTTTTCTTATTGACGTCTCTATAATCTATGACCATCCTTGCTTTTCCTCTTAGTTGTTCTGCATGGTTTCTCACAAAAAATGCTGGAGCATGATGAAGACTATCTGAGGGTCTAATTAATTTCTTTTCAAGCAATTCTTGAATTTGGCTTTCCATTTCTTTCCGATCTTCATCTCTATAATGGGGTATAGTTTTGACATGACATATTGTATTGGCATCATGCATCTTTAGCTGACAATACACCGGGTCTCTTTCCCAGTATAGCTGGGGGTCTTCACTGATTATGGGCTTCAGTAGGCTTTCTATCTCAGCAAGTTTTGGGATTTTCTTTTGTTCTATCTTATTAATGTATACTTTTAGATTGTGTTCTCGGATGAATTCTTCTTCACCATCCGAGCTATCTGAATCTTGAGGTTCTACCTCTGATTCTGAGTCTTCTGAAGTTGTTGCTTCATTTTGCACAATTTCTTGGTGTTCTTGAAATGTTAATACCGGTTGTATGACCGGTTCAAAAGGTGGTTTATGATCACCACACTTGGCTCGCGACTTCTGATATTCCTCTGTGAATCCTTTACTTGCAATGCTGACTGCACCCAGTAATCTGGATTCCCAGTAGAGCTTGTTGTTCTTTTCAAACCCTATCATCTCGAGGGTTTGTATTATTTTCTGCTAAAGTAGGAAATTATTTCCTATTAGCATATCGGGCCCTTGGGCTTCACTCTGCCAAATTCTTTGGAACGTAAATGTTCCTCCGCCTATCGAGATCTTGTCGTTTCTGGCTGCATAGCTCATTGTAAACGCATTATCTCCCATTCCAATTCCAGTAACTGCTCTATCAGACTTTTCCCAATATTCTTCAGGAATAGCATATTTCGTTGCTAGGCTATAGCCTGAACCAGTATCTACAAAAGCATGTAGATGGTATTTCTTATAGTTGGGAAATTTCAGACCTACAGTAATATAATTGCTATATATACTTGTCTGAACCTGTTTTACTAGTTGAAATGTATCCTCGATGGTATCTTTTTCTCTAGTGAGCTCTATGAAAGGGTTTATAATCCTTTCCTGTTGACAGTAGCCACAGAGGGGCTACATAGGCCCACAGACCCGCAGCCAGCACGTCCGGGGCCGGACTGAGGCCCGGAGCAGGACCACCAGCACTCGGACCCGAGGCCTAGCAGTCTACCTTGCCACCAGGGGCCCGAGAACCGAGGACGCCAGCCTGCCGAACAGGCCACTAGAGCTGTCCTTTTATGTACGAACATAAGGAAACCAGTCCCAAATCGAAGAGTAAGACCAGACCTCACGCCCGACCACCTATATAAGGGCCTCAACTACCCTCTTTAATAGGTAACTGATCTCTCCAACTGCTTATCATACGTGCTTAAGTTATCTATTCATCCCAACTGTACTAACTTAGGCATCAGAGAGGAGAAGACCGGCCCGCCCGGTATTTCCCTTAGTTAGCAGGTTCGCAGGAGTAGATCACATCTAGATTCATCAGTTTCTACTAGGCCTACGGGTTTGTGCAGAAACATTTCCTCTTCTTGACGGGGTTCAGGTTTTACCTCCGTTTGGCTACGTTCTTGTACTACTATTGAGGGACGACTTGGTTCTTCTTTTATAATTCTTGAAGTTTCTAACTTCATTTTCTCGAGGTTTTTCTTAAGATCCTGCTTTTGGATTTGATCAAGGAATATATCATATTCTTGATTTACTAGTGTATGTGTGTCAGGTTCTTTTGTTTTTCTTCTTACTTCTGCTATGAAACATTCTTTATGATAGGTTTCTCCTGTTTCTTTACAGTACATGGGTACTGTATTATTATCTTCACACTTTCAAAAGTCACAAGTGAAAGCTCCAGGCCTTGGAGTAAACTGACTGATTTTATCAGTGGTTTTTTCTTTCCAATTTTGGATCAACATGAATATAGGTCTATAACTGTATTCATTTTCTTCTCCGGAGCTGTTAGAGGTACTTTCCGTATCGCTGCCTGATGTATCTTCAAGAGAATATACAGATTCATTCACTTCATCAAAATAGGCTACTTCAAACCCTTTTATGTTTGCGTATTCTACGACTTCATCGTATTCTGCTAGAAGGGCTTTAGAAGATCTTTTATCCCTTTTAGGACACTCGTTTGCATAATGACCTTCAGCCTTGCAAAGCCAACATCTACAGGGCTTTGTGTCTCTAGAAATATTTTTCTTCGGGGTTTTTTTCTTAAAAAATCTCTTTCTAGGAGACCTTTTTTCCTTTTCTTGTTCAGAGCTTTTTCTGAACTTGTACTTATTTTTGGAAGTAAATTTATTGTATTTCTTGTTTCTAAACGTGCTCTTATTTTTTCTATCAGTGTAGAGATGACATCCCCATTGTGTTGGTGTGTCTAAGATTTTTGGGCACATGTTCTCAACTCCTCTGAGTTGTTTCTTAGCAGTTTTTTACTTTTGATTTTCTGTGCACTGTTTTCTTTACAGGTCTCTTACTCTTTCTGTTATTCCTCCTATAGAAAAGTATTCTAAAGGATTTTCTTCAAGGGTTCTGGTAATTTTCTGTAATATGTTCTAATAAGATCTATGTTTTCCAAATCTCCTATCGTACAATATATAGTAGTTTTGGAACTCATTTGTGTATTCTTCAAAATACATCATATTGCATATGCTTAATTTTTGGATGTTAGCTTTAGCTCTTTCCTTGGTTTGTTCACTATGTCCCGTTATATCTCCACAAAATTGTGCGTATATAGGGATAACGAAGTCCATTGGGTCATTAGTCTTGGCTAATTTTGCTTCCCAATCTGCCAAACTATTACTTCTCTTAAAAGAATTATACCATTTCTGAACTATTCCCGTTAGGGTTGCTTCATAGTAAGCGTGGGCTTCTTTATAGTGGAATTTGGATAAAACCAGGGCTTGGGTTAGCTTTAAACTGGCTACCCAGTTATCTATGGTTTTTCTTTATCTCCTACTTTATCGAGGTCTAGATAAACCCCTCTTTCAGAGATTGCTTGTCCCCATTGTGGTTCTGTAGGAATGTATTTTTGGGAGCTTCTTTCTCCTATCTTTCTTGTAGGCGGCTGTCCTTTAGGAAGTTTGATTTTTTCTTCTCTAATGATCTTAGTAGGGTTATTTGTGATGTTGTTGATGATAGTGTTTCCTGCCAATGGTGGCTGGCTAGTGCTTGCTTCTGCATCCATGGTACTTGCTTCAGCATCCATGGTGCTTGCTTCTGCCTCTGCCGCTTGGTAAGGTAGAATTTTTCTTTTAGTTTGTACTAAAGAAATTTTCTTAACTATCTCTTCTAACCTTTCTAAGGTTTCACAAGTTTCTGCTTGCTTATGGAGTTCCTTCAACCCTTCTACCCTAAGCATCCTTATAGGTCTTTTTGAGTCTTCTTCTTCCTCAAAAGACTCTTCAGGAATTGATCCTGAAGTACTTGCTTGCTCATAGTTAGCAAAAGAATGCCTATGGAACTGGAGACTTATTTTTCCTCCAGTGTCTTCATAGATGGAAGCATTAGAGCTTTGTATCTGCCTCTCAGGAGGTACTAAATTCCATTCTCTAGGGAATGATACTTCATCCCATTTTGTGATGTGCTTTTGGTGGGAATTATTTCTAGGACTGGTAAGGACAGATGTTGTAAGACCAGGACTGTTGACGAATCTAGTATTTGGTGTCACATTGGAGCTCATTAGCTTGTAATAGATCTTATAGTCAACGGCAAGTTCCATCATGCCTTGTCTCATGGTAATCCTATCCGTTTTGATTCTCAGTCTCAGGCAGTGTGTTGCGTCTTTCAGATGAGTGGTGAAGTTTGGGAAGACATTGAAATATGCAACCTGGTTACATAGTGAAGCTTCCACTGTTCCTAACAAGCTCTTCTTGAAGTCTGTTATTCTGTCGTCTTGCAGAATACACAAGATCGAACAGTCTAGACCGTCTCTTGCTAAGAGTTTTATGGATATTTGGACTGCACCAATGTGCATGTAAGAATATTTTATTTGAAAGGCTTCACTCACTTCTCTAGAAGTGATTAGTCTGATGTTTGTTTCACCACCAGTTGCTGGTACTGTTAGTTCTAACATCTTGAATATGTGAGAATCCATAGTAAAATATCATTTCTTATAAATCTCATTGAATCTAAATTTCGGTGCTGAGGCTTCCCTTACGCTAGATTCAATTTCGTTATACTCAAATTCTTGAGCATTTATAAGCTGTACTGCTGGTACAATATGTCTTTTGCTGAAGACTCTACTTAACATCTTTGTATCTCTTTTGGATTCTTTCAATTTTAATAGCTTAGGTTCACTGAATTTGAACCCACTTTCTATCTTTGGTTGTGGTATAATGATTTTACTAGCTACTGTTTGTACTAGTGATTCTTCGTTGATTCTTTCAACGATTGAATTTTCTTTCATTTTTTCTATACCCTTTTGTAGACTAGAGATTTTCGTGCTTAGTTCTTGGAACTGTTCTTCCATATTTTTCCCTATTTCTTGAAGATAGGTATTGCTGTAATTCTGCTGATGTATTATTGCGTCAACATTTTCAGCAAGTTTTTCTGTGGGAAGATAAAGACTTAAAGCTTTTACGTCTTCTTGTCTTAATCTTAGCTCAACTTTTTGTTTCATCCTATACGGGATATAAGGGTTTCTAAAAGTCGTTTTAGATTTTCTTGCGTACCCTTTAAATCAACTGCTTGTTGATGAATATTATTTGCAAGATTTTCGGTTCTTACTAATTTCTTTTCAATATCTGAAAGATATTGTTTTTCTTTAAGATAATCAAGCTTGATTTCAAGCCTTGATATCTTTGTTTGAATTTCTTCTAGCTGATTTACTCTGAGATTAAATCTCTCGAGTTGTTCTTTTACTTTCTCAGTAGTCTTATATCTAGATATGTGATCTAGAAATTCAACTATGCTCGGCCTAGAGAGGTCAAGTTCTTTCTACTCCTATTTCTTTCTGGAGATGAATATGCTCGTCGTATAGAGTGTTTAGGACTCTACAAGCGTATTCAATGGAGTATTGGTTTTCTTGGATATGTCTTGTGTGAAAACACAAGTTCCACGTTTCTTTTTCTTTTTCTATGCAATAAGATTGATAATTTTTTAGCTTTGGCTCTCTTTTATTTGTTGAGAGAAGCCAACTTTGTGGCATAAGCCTTTTCTTTACCTGTTTTTGAGCTAAACAGGCTCTGATACCAACTATGTCGGATCTAACCAGCGGCACTAACCGCGGCTCAAAATTTCAAGGGGTTCTTGTTCTTGTTCCCAAGTTTGTTCAAGATCTGTAATTTGTCTTTCTAAAATATGGATGCCTTGTGTAAATCTAAAAATTATCTCCCAATATCCTTGTCTATGTCTAGGAAGCCTTTCTCTGAAGCTTTGTAATTTTCTCAATTTTTCTTTTTTGTCTTTTAATTCTTTTTCCTTTAATCTGATATTTTCTAAATAAATTAACCTTTGAGACGAAATACTTTATGATTAAAATTAACTGTTTACCTTTGAGTATAGAGGATAAATTATATACCTGCAATATGCTAAATAAACAAACTCATGGGCCCACCACGCTCCGTCAAAATGTAAAATAAAGCTAAATTTAAAAAGAAATAGAGAATATGGGCAAACTGGTCTTTTTAACTCTATTAACAGAATATTCTAACGGAATATTTTATGTTTTTAACAGTATGTACTAATCCTAGGTCAAAATCTAAACGTGAAGTACCAATGTGAAATTTAGTAAACGTGGGGTACCAATGTTTATAAGAAGGCAAACGTGAAGTACCCTTGAAAAGAAAATCCCGACAAAATAAATAGGCTTTGTTATTGCAGGAAACTTGCACGTGGGCTGTTGCTTGTTGGGTGGGGTCCTCCGACTGGGCTGGTCTGTGGCTGGTGCAGGAGAAGAGTGGGTTGCTGGAGCAGTGAACGCAGAGAGAGAATTGGCGGGAAGGGGACAAGGAGCAGCAAGCTCTGTTTTGGAGCAGGAAACGCAAAGCTTCGGCGGCTTGGCTGGGTCGTCGGCTCGGCTCGGCTGGCTTCCTTGCACGTGGTGCAACAATTCCTTGTTTTGATTTTGTGTTTGCTTTGTTTTGTGGGTTTGTGTATGTTGTGTGAATATGTTATTTGGGTTTTGCTGTGTTTTGTGTGTGTGGGATTTGTTGTAGTGAGATTTGCAGCGGAAAAACAAAATGTGATGGTAGGGTTTATGGTTTTTGTTTTGTGCTGGCTCTGATACCAACTAGAAAATAAGAATATGATTTTGGGTATAATGGTTTGATGATTTATTCTTCTCCATAGATGAGGTATATATAGTGATACAAATTTATATGTACAAGGAAATATATCTTAAAGATTACATAGAATAATCTACATATACATACAAAGAAAGTAAATATCTTAGAATATTCTATAAATTAGAATGAAACCGACAGTTGGAGACTTGTACTAGGTGGACAAGAAAATCGACCTATGAGTTGTTTCTATCTTGATAGGATAAGACGATCGAAGACCGTTTGGTCATCAATTGCTGTAGATGAAATCCACACACTCCATTTTCTGATCGATCCACACTTTGTTTATTGCTTTGTTAAAATTTTGATGTAATATACAACACGTTACTGAAAACAAAATATAAATTACAAAAAGATAGAGAGAAAAAAAAAAAAAAAAAACTTGAATTTCAATTCCTGTTGTTTTACATATATATCGTCTCTCGAATAAAACTGAAATGGTGATCATGGTAATCAAATGTTAAATAAGCTCTAATTTGAATGATATTCGAAAGGCCTAAAACACAAGTGATTTTGATCGTTAGCAACTAACAGCTAAACAAGCCATGAGGGCATCCTTACTTCTGGATAAGATGACTCTCTATATATGAATGTACTGCAGTGCATGCTTACTTGCTTATAAACATGCATGTTATGATTCAATCACTTGTAAATTTATGAATTAGTACTACGGAGCAAGTTTTGATGAGTATTAGTAGTTGTTTTGAGTAGACATGCTATAGAGGAATACGTTGCAGAAGCAAGATACATCTTCAATGACCTACTTGAAGCCCTGGCTGAAGCCTTATCACTAGAAAGACATGTATTCCTCCAAAACTTTGACCCCCCATGAGACTGATGAAAATACAAAGATGGAGAAAAGATAATCAATATGCTCAAGAAAAGGAATATCTGAATGAACTTTGATTTCAACTAATCAGTAATTGAAATACAACGTTCAACTAGCTCTACACACAGCTAGATATACTTTCAATAGCTCTACAGTCTACACACAGCTATTACACAAGTTCAGACTAGTTCTTTATCACAACTAGGATTACAGAACACTTTTCCTATTCTTCACACAATAGGAAAAACACCAAGAACACTTTTCCTATTCTTCACACAATAGGAAAAACACCAAGATCCTTTAACACGATCTAAACCTCTACAAGAAAACTAAGACTCTTCAGCACAGTCTAGTAATCTTCACAGGCTCACACACGCTTCAACTGACTTTGACAGATCAGAACTTTAGAGATGTTCAACTTCACACAAGCAACACGAGGAGCAAGATGAATTGATTCTTGAAGACTGGAACAACTTATGCTCTGGTTTTCTGAGTACAAAATCAGCACCTGCAACCATGAACAAACATGTGTATATATAGGGGTACAGTCCAAGAGAGAATCACTTAGACTCCCCCATAATCCGAGACTCCCTCTCAATATAATTCTCATTTATTCTCATCAATGCATATCTGATGTCAGAATAAGATTCCTAAGCAAGATAGATCTTCCATAAATCAGATAAGCTTTAAGGAAGGAATACAGTAAGAGAATCAAGAGAATATCAGAACAAATCCAATTAGTAGATGGAAGGAAATCAACCTTTGAATGATAAGCAAGAGTTTCCTAGAATGACTAGGAAACGAGTAACTTGAATATGAAGGCTAATACCTTCAACTGAGATGTGAGAGTGAAGTCAGTGAAGTACTACCCACCATGCCCAAGGCCAGACCAAGCCCTTGGTCTAACTCCACATACTGATGCCAGTGCCCTCACTCTCCTTCTTCAATTCCAAGCCGGCGGAGGGCTCCAAGTGTTGAAGGACATGAAATGGGTCACTGTGCCTTGGCCAAAAGAGTCAATGCTAGTGAATGTGGGAGACCTACTAGAGATTATGAGCAATGTGATGTTTAGAAATCCATGGCATAGGGTTGTTACCCAAATGGATGTAGAGAGGTATTCGGTGGCTTTGTTCTATAATCCAAGTCCTCGAACTCAGATTGAACCGATTGGGAATTGTTCATTGGCAAATGATGATGATGTTGAGGGTATAAGAAGGTGGTTGTGGGTGACTATTTGCAACATTTTTATAGCATTAGTCC
The DNA here is from genome assembly GCA_963682095.1 of Potentilla sterilis. Classification (NCBI taxonomy): domain Eukaryota; kingdom Viridiplantae; phylum Streptophyta; class Magnoliopsida; order Rosales; family Rosaceae; genus Potentilla; species Potentilla sterilis. The sequence goes on from OY821757.1 coordinate 15,704,264, forward strand.
TACTGTGAAGAAACAAGCTATCAGCTTTGCCAAAAGAGTACCCAGATCATAAAATGGGTGTAGGGACTGTGGAAGCTAAAGACATTTCCTATAGCTTAGTCCTACTGTGGAGAAAGAATCTATCAGTTTTACTGCATGTACTTCATATATTGTGAATATGGAAGCTGATGAGAGACAAAACTTCTCAGCTGCAATCTACTTGTTAGCCAAGTAAGATAGGGTTTTTTTTTTTTTTTTTTTTAAATGATATCATATATTTCTTATTTAAATTCCCAGCGAAATCTAGATAGATTGACGAATACAACAACTGAGTTCATTTACTACAGACTTACAGAGTGATCATGTCTGGGAAAAATCAGTCATTCCCCTGGAAGTATTAGCGAAAGTTAGTCAGTCAAACTTAGGGTTATACTGCTATCTTCCATGTGAAGAGAACCAATCAAAGACAATAACCTAACTCGCAGTCCCAAATTCTGTCATCCAAGGATTCTTCGGCCTTTTTCAGATCATTTCTTGCTGCCACAAGCTTAGTCTCAAGCCTCTTTGAATCAATCTCCATAGCATTCACATTCTCTCTTAGTCTCTTTACCTCTGCTGCCCTTTCCACAAACTTGCTCATATCCAGAGCTGTTTTAACATGAGGCTCCAGCCAAGACAAGTCAAATTTGAAGGTCTTCAGCTCCTTGTATAGACGGTCTAGATCTCCAAAGTCAGATGCCGTCATATCCCCTACCTTTTTGGTCTTCAGAAAAAGAACTTTTCCCAAGGCAGTGAATGACCATTCCTTATACTGAGGACTACTCTCCTCTTGGCATTCAATCAAGGAGGGATGCGGGGAACACACATCCTCCAGCAGGGGAACAAATTCTTTTTTTATATGCACCAAGCCCCTGAACTTCATGAGTTTAGAAGCTGATGTGGATGACATAACCTCAAATTCCTCAAAGTCTGAAGGGTCTGTACTGCTATCAGAGAGCTCAGTGTAAACTTGTTCAAAACTTGCTGTGTCCTGGGGGGAAGCCGTGTGCCCAAAGCCAGTTGCCTCACGCGCTGCTGAAGAAACATATGGAACTTCCAGACTCCAATCTAGAGGAAGGGTAGATCCTACTATCAGGAATATCTGTGCAAGGTTGTTCAGAACTATCTGTGTTGTGGAAGGGAGTTGCATGTTCAAAGCCCGTGTTAGTGTGTGCTGCTGAAGCCTTGTCTGAAATTTTCAGAGAACTTGTAGCTAAAGGACGCCCCTGCTCCCTATGCCCCTGATTTAAGTACTCCACATGTCTCGATGTACCACCCCCAGTTTTTTGGTCTTGTGATTTCCTATTTTGAGCCGTGCAGATACATGTATCATTCACAAGAAACCCTTTACTATCGTCATGTAAATCATCAAGAGGAATTAGTGATGTGAAGCCACAGTTACTAACTTCATTACTGAACGCATGTTTAGTTTCTGCATATCGAAATATCAAAGATCAGAGAACAGTCCAAGATAAACAAATTATAAAGAGATAGAATAAAATAGTACTTGGTTTATTAAAAATAAGAAGTTAGGAGCCTGTTAGGTTCAAGATGAATACATGTCCAGGAAATGGTGAAGATCAAAAGCTTTAAAACTTAGCCTTAATTGTGAACATAAAACAGATATGGTCCGAGATAACTTACATATAGACCCAAACAAACATAATATGCTTCTCTTCATATTCTTTTTCTCACTTTCATTATCTTACAGTTGACAAAGAAACTATTCTCTTGCAGTTTGCAGAAAAACCGTATCTGAATCAAAGAAATAACCATATTGATACAACAATCACTAGTTCCTTTGAACAGAGATAACATTACCATAAACATCATGTAATGTCAAGACAACAGAAAAAGAATCCAAGCATATATGTGGAATACATAAAACAAAACGGAAATAGAGTACCCATTGTTATTGACCGACAGTGTTGAAGTTGATTGACCAAAGTCAACCTGAATTGTACACATCTAGACCACCCAAGTGGCAATTCTGAGGCAACTCGAACATCCAAGTACACTGACAAGCTGTCAACAGTGTTGCCCTTTGGATACATAAACATCCGCCTGAGTAAACAAACCAAGGGAAGTTCAGAACCATAAAATATCAAAAGTTACAAACTTTAAGTAGTTGGAGATGCTTACAATCTCAAATCACCAGTGAGGAAAGTCTCAGAGTATTCCATCCCACGGCTAGAAAAATTATAAATTTTCCATGTGAATGAGACTGTATCGACACTTGAACCATTGAAATCAATATCATCAAAATTTCCAGCCCCATCAAGCGATATTCCTGCAAAATAGCATATAAATTCACCTGTGGCATGGTAACATGATGGATGAACAAGTTGATCTTTCATCTTTCCATGAAAAAAGTTGATGAAGATACGAAAAACCTTTTGATGGGCGTGGCTCAACTAGAGATGTCCTCACTAAGCATTTCTGACACAAAATGGCATCCTCAAAATGCAAGAATCTATAATTTAGAAACCGTAGCCTATCAGAACTTTTGATATCTGAAAATCCAAATGAATTATTCCATTTTCCTACTGCTTTGGGGACAATGGGCAAAACCAATCTCTCCACACCTAACTCCATAAGCATCTGAAAGAAGAAAAGAAAAGGGAAGGGTACTAACTATTAAGAAATGAACAAAACAAGTTACCTGAAACAGATCCAAGATTGACAAACAAAGTGCAGAAACACTCGGTAATTACCTTTTCCAGTAAATTCATCACAACACGACACATTCCACTTTGACGATGCTGCAATCTGGTACCCATAAGAGGTACTTCAGCCACCTTCGCTCCATAGATCCTGAGAACATGAACTAGCAATTTACAAACAAAAAAATATCTGACACTGAGCTCACCATTTTAAAAAAGAATCTGCCTATATCTCACCTTATGGTAGCTACAGTTATTAACGCTTCATTTTTCTCCAAAAGCAGAGTGTAAAACCCTTGAAAATTTATGCCATCATGGTTTGACCTGAAAATATAAGAATTTGGTCCTATAAAGTTAATAAATAGGTGACGAATAACTTATAGGCAGAATCGACACATGCTACATGTGCCAAGCTCAAGTGATAGCAGTATTGGAAAAAAGTTATGGGAGCAACAAAGCAGAAAGAATGGCAGTAGGAAATTCTTACCCTCTGTTGAAGATGATATCTTCTGGAAGACTCCCAGTGTGAGGTTCCTTCAAATGTTTACAGCACTCCTGCATCACTTGAAGGGCAAGGCTGAGTTTGGTATAGCTCTCCACTGCAGCATCATCATCAGGTTCATAAGGAAAATCACCATCAGAATTCACGGACTTCCATTTCCATAGTGACCAAGTTAGATTGTCAACACCTGCTAAAAATTGTTTCCCTAAACGCTCGTCGAGGCTTAAAAATATCTGAAAGTGTGACACAGACATATCAATATCTTCAACAGGAAAAGAAAAGCAACTAGACATGAAACTTGTTTGTATTATCTAAGCAAAAATAAGATCCCAATAAATTACAGCTCAACATCTGACAAAACAACAGGACACTGAGCCTTTCTAAATATTTCAAATCTTAATTGAATATGAACATTGGAAGTTATATATACGCATGCATGTACAACGCCACTGTCATATATAACACCACTGATCCTCCTGAGAAGAAACTAAGTTGTAGGGTTCTAATTAGCAGATAGGTCAATGTAAAGTTACTATCTCTTTGTCCGCAAGAATTAACATGCACTAGAATCACCATCTAGATCAGTCACATAATTAGGGACTAAATTAATGAAGCATCGCAATACATACAGGTATGAAATTTTCTTTTAGAACAGGATTATGTATTTTTTTTTCCCACGGAACATTAAACAGAATCACCATCTATATCATTAATTAGGAACTAATTAAAGAGGCATCATATACAGCTATGAGTTTATATTATATATGTTGTTTGTGCGCCAGACGGAAGTTTTTCCCAATCAAGCTGAGGACGCAAGTATGTAAATTTTGAAAGGAAATTACAAACTATTGATGACATGTTTGAGATACCTTTTTACAGTTGTTGCTGCAGAACCGATATTCTTTTGGATCAGTCTCTACATTATCAATGCTTTCTTTCCCCAGGCAGCTGGTGTGATCTAAAACAAATTGTAAAAATTTTAGGTGCATGCATCTGATAAAACCTACAAAGTTTCTTTATGGCATGAATGGAAGTAAGTAGCGTACATCTACGTTCACATTGACCACAGGTATGATACTGTATTGTAGGTTCTATGGTGCAGCCACAAATTCCACAACAACAAGCTGGACAGAACCAGTCACCATCTGGAACATCCTGCAGAAGAAAAACTGTCAATAAATATGTGTTGTTCCACCTTCTAAGAAATGAAAAGTTTATAAAATGAAATATACGAATTGAAACAATAGATGTGCAGCAGCCATATGAAGAGACTCAAAAGAAAAAATAATCTACCTCCAGTCCTATGCAACTCTTGTGAAATACAGATGGGCATCCATTGCATAATATCAAATCACCACCATCCTGACAGACCGTGCAAAAGCTATCATTTTCAATTCGAGGAAAACTACCTTCCATCACATCATGTGGTTCTGGTCTGCAACTCATCTTCCCTCTTTTGGTCATAATTTGCATCTGGCAATCTAAGAGAGACTTTCCATCTTCCAGAAAGATATTGGCTGCAGGTCTATAGTTTCTGCAGCCAGCATGACTTTCAAAGGCACCAAGTGTAAAAACACGCTGGCAGCAGTTGCATTGAATTCCCTCTCTACATACCTTTCCTTCTTTCACAGGATGACTCCCCTTTGAGCTACAATAATGCACTGTCTCCATTGGCGAAACCACATTGTTGTCTATTAGCCAAGATAAGACTGTACAAGGATGATGGTGTGTGGAAGTAGGAGTAACCACTTCCTGCACTCGATTTCTTGATCTCAGCAAATGAGTCCGCTGAGTCCCACCACTGTCAGCTCTATATCCAGAGGAAGATGCAGATAGCTTTCGTCGTTTCACCTTCCAAGTGGAAGCACTGTGTTCCTTTTCACCATTCTTATTGCCAAACTCCACAGAATTGCTCATCGATGACAAGCTAACACAACTCCCAGTCCTCTCCTTGAATGCAAGATGCTTCACTCTGTGATTCTTACTCTAACCAACCCAAAATAAGGAACTCATTATAAGCACAAACAACAAATCACAAATCACAAATCACAAATGCAACAGATACTACATAATTCACAAAACCCAACAACAATTTCTATTAAAAAGAAGACCCAAACATGGGAGAGGTTTGTCTAAGTTTCCCAAACTAACCAAAACTACCATCTCCACTCCATTTCCTACCGTAGCCACAGATCCACTCCATGGCCAGATAAGTCCCTACATTTACCTGCCCCTAAATCAAACTAAACCAACTATCTCCCACTCCCAGAATTTCCCAAACTCCAAAAGTTCACTTCTTTTTTTGCAAATTCTACCAAAAATAAAAAATAAAAAATTCTTTAGTAAAGAAATTATATGTTACTAGCAGGACTTAACAAGAACAAAGGAAATTATAGTAGAAACACAGTAGAGGTGCTCAAAAACTTTAGTCCTAATTATAAGCTCAAACAACAAATCACCAAATACAAAATGCAACAGCTACCACGTAATCCACAAAACCCATCAACCATTTCTATTAAAAAACAAGACCCAAACATGGGAGAGGTTTGTCTAAGTTCCCCAAATTAACCAGAACCCAGAAAATTAGACCATCTCCACTCCATTTCCTATTGTACCCACAGCTCCACTCCATGACCAAATAACTGAATAAGTACCCACATTTACTTTCCCCTAAATCAAACTAAACCAATTGTCTCCCACTACTCCCAGAATTTCCCAATCTCCAAAAGCTCACATCTTTCTCACAAATTCTACCATTAAATATAACACTAGTAAACAATTATATGTTACTAGCAAAACTTAACAAGAACAAAGGAACAATATTGGGGAAACACAGCGGATGTGCTCAAAGTTTCAAACTTTAGTCCTCTTTTTACCAAAAATAACACTATAAATATTGAGACAGATCTAAGAATGAAACTAGAGAATCAACACATACCTTTCCATAGAAGAATGGCAGAGAGTAGAATGAAAAAATGAGTGGTTAAAGAGCAATAGAGAAACTGAGCTAGAAAAACTGAGTTTGGTAGAAAATATAAATGAGAAGAAAAGTTGATGAACAGGAGATGAATGCATGGGTAGTTGCGAAAAGCAGAACATTGCCTTGTCCGGCTAAACTATGAGATCATCACTACTGAAAGTCTGAAACGTTTAAAGAGAGGAGAGGAAAGCTGGCCCACTATATAAAATGCGAAACTAGTTGCATTTATAACGTCAGAGATTTTGAATCTAACCATGTTGTTGTTTTCAAGTTTGAACTCCATTGATAATGTGGTATGGACTACGGAGTTTCTTTTTGTTTCAAAACCTTTGAACAATCTCTTGTTGAGCTCACAAAGCTCGCGGTGTCTATGTAAATCTGTTAATATTGTTACAGTTTAAAGTGCTATGGGCTAGTCTTACCAAATGTACAGCAAACTAAATAAGTTTCCTCATATACTTGACATTCCAGAGAAATTAGAACTGGTTTCTTTTGCTACAAACTGTTAATGTCTTCATAAATTACTCGTCCCTAGAAGCAATAAGAAAAGTGAACTGAATGCATGAGCAGACACTCCAACAATTGGTTAACAGTTACTATAGTTGATAGCCTAATTCCTCCATGTTCATCGCTTTGAAGCCTTCACAAGCGTTTTTCAAATCATTTTTCGCTGCCGCAACCTGAGTCGTTAAAGCCTTCACATTCTCTGTTAGTATCTTTACCTGATCTGCTGCCTTCTCCACATCCTTACCCCTTACCCAGAGCTCTATTAACATGAGGCTCTAGCCAAGTCAAGTCGAATCCGAAGCTTTTCAGCTCATTCCATGAAATGTGTAGGTCTTTACAGACCTGTGTTGTTGTCATATCCTTAACCTTTTTAGTCTTCAAAAAATGCAGGACTCTTCCCAAGGCAATGAATGCCCATTCAGTATACTGGGGACTACTCTCCTTCTGGGATTCAATAAGAGAAAGATGCCGTAAACAAACTTCCTCGAGTAGGGGAACAAACTCTTTGTTCATATTAGTCCAGCCCCTGAAGTTCATGAGATCAGGAGGTGCTGTGGAGTACACATCAACATATTCCTTGTCCAGAGAATGGTCAGTACTGGAATCAGAAAGCTCGATAACTTGTGCAGAACTTGCTATGTCCTGGGAGGCAGTCACATTTTGAAAGTTAGTGGCCTTCCGTGTAGCTGAAGAAAGATCTGGAACTTCCATAGGCTCCATATTCAAAGTAGGCTCAAAATTGGTATCGGACAGCTCGATGAAAACTTGTCTAGCAGTTGTTGCATCCTGGCAGGCAGTCACATTTTTGAAGCGAGTTACCCTGCATGCTGCTGAAGAAGGATGTGGAACTTCCACGGACTCCATACCAGTTTTCTGTGCATGTGAAATCTGAACTCTAGCCTTGTAGACAGTAATATTTACTTCAATGATACATGTATCATTCACAAGATACCCTCGACTAGGGTCATTTAACTCATTTAGTGAAATTAAGGATGTGAAGCCACAGTCACTTTCCCTTCTATTGATAACCTGTTTAGTTTCTGCAAAATAAAAAAATTCAAAGATCAGAGTCTTCTAGAAAATATCAGCTCCTTACAAGGTAATAATGAAATATTAACAAGGGAAGGTGGAAGCCGCTTCTGGAGTTTAGTGGTTTTATATGAATTCAATTAAGGTTGTCATAGATTATCATAAGCAGCGAACATGTGGTTGAATAAGTAGTGGCCTGCGAGGTTGAAGATCAATTCCAGGACCAGGAGCGAAGACCAAAACGCTTCATTTTTTGTCGTTTCATTATCTTGTATGGTAATACAGAGGGCAAGTGGCATTAATTCAATCACAAAGAACATCATTCTTTTGCATATGCAGTTAAAGTTAAGTCAAATGAAATAGAAGCAGCGCCACAACCATCACTACTTCCACTTAAAAAATTAAGTTTGCCATAAAATGAGGGAATGGCAACCCGACAGAAAAGAGCACAAACATGAATGTGAAATAAATAATAGGAATCGCAAACAAAGTACCTTTTGTTTTTGACTTGCTGCGCTGAAGCTGATTAACCATTGTCACGCTGACCTGTGCATTTCTAGACCACCCAAGTGGCAATTCTGAAACACCTTCAACATCAAAAGACACTGACAAGTCATCTACAGTTTCCCTCCCCTTTGGATACAAAAGAATCCGCCTGAATAAACAAACGGCATGTTCAGAACCATAACACATCACAACATATACATATACTTTTTAAGCATTTATACGGTATGAGGTGCTCAAAAGTACCATCTCAATTGACCGATGAGGAAAGTGTCAGAGTATTTCTTGGTACACAGCAAAGTAGAGAAACTGTCAATTTTCCACGTCAATGAGACATTATCACCCATTAGATTCAATATTATCAACAACACGTCGAGAGATAACAAGTGGAGTCGTTCCTGCAAAATGGCATATATTAACATGTCTGCCACGCTAACCTGATGGATTACCTTCTATCACCATGAGAACAGTTCAAGAACATAAAAGATACCTTCCGATGGGTAGGGTTCAGCTAGAGGGATCTTTATCAAACTTTTCTGACATATAATGGTATCCTGAAACTCCATGAATCTATAATCCAGAAGCTGCAGCCTCTGAGAATCCGTCATCTTTTGAAATCCAACTGATGACCAATAGTCTAGTAAACTAGGGACAGCGGGCAGGACCAATCTCTCCACGCCTAAATCCATTAGCATCTGAAAATAGAAAAGATAAAGAGATTAATAAAAAAATCAACAAAAGTCTGTGTCAACAGTAAAAGGGCTGCTAACAAACTGCAGCAACACTAGACATATCACCTTTTGAAGCAGACGCATTAATATACGACACTTTCCTTGTCGACGATATTTGAATCTCGTACAAATAAGTGGTATTTCTGCCACCTGTTCTCCATAGATCCTATGAGCAAGAAAATAACAATTTTGGAAACCGAAACACTTATGATGCAATAGCTCAAAATTTTCAGAGAAGCTTTAAGCTCACCTTACAGTAGCTACAGTTATTTGTTCATCATTTCTCTCCAAAAGCATTGTATAAAACACTTGAAAGGTTTTGTGATTAAGATCTGACCTGGAAAAGTCCAAAAGTTGGTCTTAGAAAGTAAAGATTAGATTAAGGAAATTATCAAAACATGAATTGCTATCAAAGCACAGAAAATTTTAACTAGAAGATAGTTAATAGATGTTTGGGCCTAAATTACATTTATCCAGGGCTTTGGGCTGAGGCCCGTAAGGTTACCCATTGGCGGGTAATCTGATTTCATTTAAATCAGTTTCTGTCTGGGAAAAGCTTTGGAGTCCTTCTTCAAGTCTGACTTGGAGTTGATTTAACAAATACAATCCTATTCGATATCAGAATCCATATGTTTGTTACATACATATTTGGGGTTTTGAGATCACTATATAAAGAACTCTAGGACAACGTAAAAAGAGTTCAACACCATACAACTACAAGTTTTTGCCCTGCAAATCTTGCAAGCCTCTCCGGAGCACTCTCTCTTGCGAACAGACTTCCACCAACTGCAATCGACACTCTTCCAACCTAGCCGCAAACCTACGCCCACCACATCTAGTCGCCGTAAACCTGCCGTTGTTGTCGAAAGTGACTTGCGTTCGTGTCGGAGCGTCGCTGAGACAAATCGAGTCCAGTCGTCACGCCTTGTGACAAATCGAGTCGTTACCCCGGTAACAGTCTTTCCCAATCTGCTAAAAGGTTGGACGAACGTCATCCGCGGTCTTGATATATAGCTCTGCTTTGCATCCCAGGATCGAAGTAAGATATCTCAATCTACCAAAAGGTTGAGGAAAAATCCTAGTAATTGTTTACTTAGGTCATGTTCGAGCCCTTACGCCGGTTTGTCAACGCCCGCGTACAGTTGCTTGATCGAGAAGTCAGGTAGCAGGGAGCAGACGAACACATTCGCCAGAGTCATCCGCTCGCCAAGGTTGATTCATTCGCCAGACGTCGTCCGCCACCAAGGTTGTACCTAACCCAAAGGTACTGGCACGCTCGCAACAGGACTGAAACTTACGTCCGCCACCCCCACGTGTTAATAGTTCGACAGGTGTCAAAACCGACGCGAACATTTTCCCTGAGAAGAACATTCTGAAGATGCAAAACTTTGGTGTAATCAAACTATATTGGCTTAAACGACTATGCGAATGTTTACACAAAAGCCATGAATTCTTACTTCGCAGGGCAAACGCCAATTCAGACTTAATGTGCCAAAATGCAAAACTATAGTGTCTTAGGTTTGAAACATTCGGACAAAATGTTCGCGTCGGTTTTGACACCTGTCGAACTATCAACACGTGGGGGTGGCGGACGTAAGTTTCAGTCTTGTTGCGAGCGTGCCAGTACCTTTGGGTTAGGTACAACCTTGGTGGCGGACGACGTCTGGCGAATGAATCAACCTTGGCGAGCGGATGACTCTGGCGAACGTGTTCGTCTGCTCCCTGCTACCTGACTTCTCGATCAAGCAACTGTACGCGGGCGTTGACAAACCGGCGTAAGGGCTCGAACAAGACCTAAGTAAACAATTACTAGGATTTTTCCTCAACCTTTTGGTAGATTGAGATATCTTACTTCGATCCTGGGATGCAAAGCAGAGCTATATATCAAGACCGCGGATGGCGTTCGTCCAACCTTTTAGCAGATTGGGAAAGACTGTTACCGGGGTAACGACTCGATTTGTCACAAGGCGTGACGACTGGACTCGATTTGTCTCAGCGACGCTCCGACACGAACGCAAGTCACTTTCGACAACAACGACAGGTTTACGGCGACCAGATGTGGTGGGCGTAGGTTTGCGGCTAGGTTGGAAGAGTGTCGATTGCAGTTGGTGGAAGGCTGTTCGCAAGAGAGAGTGCTCCGGAGAGGCTTGCAAGATTTGCAGGGCAAAAGCTTGTAGTTGTATGGTGTTGAACCCTTTTTACGTTGTCCTAGAGTTCTTTATATAGTGATCTCAAAACCCCAAATACGTATGTAACAAGCATATGGATTCTGATATCGAATAGGATTGTATTTGTTAAATCAACTCCAAGTCAGACTTGAAGAAGGACTCCAAAGCTTTTCCCAGACAGAAACTGATTTAAATGAAATCAGATTACCCGCCAATGGGTAACCTTACGGGCCTCAGCCCAAAGCCCTGGATAAATGTAATTTAGGCCCAAACATTGCCCCCCGGCTTTCGAAATTGAAAGCCCATTGAGATTGAAGAAGGCTGAGAAAGCCCATTCGGACTTATTTAAAAATCTGACGAACACGTCGTTCTCTCTAACCGATGCAACTTTACCAAATTGAGCTCAAGCGATTGTTCAATAAACCCTAAATCGCTTCAAATCGTACCGATTCAGAAATCCAGAGACCCCCTTCCAAATTCTATAAAGCCACAATCTGAGAACGTGAAAACCACTCCAGAATCTCGAATCAATCATCATGGCTTTAGAAATCAAGCACTCAGAAGTGCTTCAAGGCAAAGAAAATTTATTTTGCCCAGCAAGCTTTGAAGCTCCTTCTTGTTCCGAGGCGCCGGGGCGTCTAACACAGCTTGTGCTTTGTCTCCCGCTACCTCAATACCTCTGTCATGTACCACGAAGCCAAGGAAATCACCAGCATGAACCCCAAAAATACACTTTGCTGGATTCATTTTAAGCTGATGCTTCCTCATCCGCGTAAAGACAGCTCGAAGATGACCAATATGGTCTACCCTGGATTTAGACTTAACCACCACGTCGTCAATGTATACTTCTAAAATGACGCCAAGGATGTCATGAAAGATTAAGTTCATAGCGCGCTGATACGTAGCCCCCGCATTGGTTAGACCAAACGGCATACTAAGATATTCAAAGGCTCTAGCAAAACCTGGACAACGAAACGCAGTCTTATGAATGTCCGGCTCGTAAATTGGTATTTGATGATAACCGGCTGTGCCATCCATGAAAGATAACATTTCGTGCCCCGCCACTGCATCCACCAAAAGATCCGCAATAGGCATAGGGTATATATCCTTTGGTGAAGCAGCATTTAGATCTCTGTAATCAACACAGACCCTGATTTTGCCGTCCTTTTTCTTAACAGGGACCACATTCGCCAACCACTGTGTATATTAGGCCGGACGAATGATTCCTGCATCCGCCATGCTCTGAACTTCCTTCTTGACCGCCATAGCGGTTTCGGCGTTCATTCGCCTTTGTTCTTGCCGAATAGGGCGAGCGCCGTCCCTAATAGGTAATCGATGGCGCACTAGATCTTTGGACAGTCCAGGCATATCTTGATACTTTTCCGCGAAGCAATCCTTGAACTCCTGCAACAAATTGATTAATTGCTACCTCAGGTCTGGTTCCAGCTGCTGACTAATCCCAACCTCTAAAGGTTCCTCAGGTGTACCGAGATTAATCTTCTCTACTGGGTCACGTACCTTAGGCGGAGTATCGTCTAAAGCAGCTGGTGCTGGTGGAATGGGTTCTACTTCTTCCGTAGTGATGACGTCGTCTTCATCGATACACTCAACTAGAGCGACCGTGTCCGAAGCTAGTTGCTCCGCTCTAAACATTGCCAGGCGCTGGAATAAAGAGAGTACAGCCTCTGTCTCCTCAACTGTAAAACTGTCAATCATGCTGACAATTGGTTGGAAATCGATGGAAACAGGCCGAGAACAGTCTGCCTGAGCCTGAGCTAATCCCCACCGTGTTAAGTCAGTGGAAGTCACCCCGAGCGGACGACCCTTACTATCAACCCCATCAATCACAAGAGGACGCATAGTGCTGTAGTAATAATCCGACTCCAAAGTATTAGTTGCTATAGAAAAGGGACGCTCGTCCGCCTTGATTAGAACTGGTTTATCAGAAACTGGATCCCACATGAGCATCTTCTGATGTAGTGAGGATGGGACTGAAGATGTTTTATGTATCCAATCACGTCCCAAAATCATGGAATATGGGACTGTAGTCTCCATCACGAAAAGACCCTGACAAGCATTGGAAGGCCCGAGCTTAACTCGGAGTACGAGGAAACCAGCCGTTTGAGCCACGGCGCCCGCAAACCCTCTAACCTTAATAGAGGAGTTTTGGATCTTGTCTGCGGGAATCTGAAGTCGTTCCACAGTACTAAGCGTAATGACACTCACCGCCGCACCATTATCGATGAGGATTCTGTTGACCTGGACACCCTCCACCTCTGCCGTAACGTAGAGAGGTTTGAGATGTTGAGTCATTGTAAACGTGGGCTTAGTGAAAGCCAAGTGCGAACTATTCAGATCAGCGACCCGCTCATGGTCAGCAAAAGTTGGTAAGGAATTCAAATCCTCGTTGGCGGGAAGATCTTCCTCGCCTGGCGCTGGAATGAGACAAACCGGCTTGTCCGCCGCCTCCTCTTGTATAAAATACGCCGTAGGAATTGGTTTAGACAAAGCGTAACTAGAGGATAATATGAAAACCATATTACAATCCAGAATCGGTTCATCTCCATCTGTAAATCCTTCTTCGTCGTCCAGCATCTCATCATCCGCGTCCGGCATGTCTCTATCAACCCCTGATGAGCTCGCAGGCGCTTTAGTCTGAGACGTTATAAGAACTGCCTCTGCTTGCTTCACAGCGAATTCAGTCTTCAATTGCTGAGCTACGAACTGAGGGAAGGGCTGATCACCTTGTTGACTGACAGACTTCTGACCCCTGAGAAGTTGAGTTGTCTTAGCCGATGATCTGCTGAGGCCTGGAGTAGATCCTTGAGTTTCTGGTTGTATGTCAAGGACCTTAGTAGTTATTGATGTAGAAACTGCCGTCATCCCCTTAGGCTGCCATTTCAGAATAACAGAATCTGTCTTCTTTATTTTATCAGAGGTTGGTTTGACAGACTTAGGTTGTGGTGGAACCTCGGCGGCTGAATGCAGAGGCAGCCTTTCTGGAGATAATGCTAGCTTCCTGCGAGGAGTTTTCTGAGGTGCACCATCTGCTGCTGTAGGATGCGCAATCCTTTCGTGAACATTCTTCCTTTGAGTTGGTGACCTCTCCTCCTTTCGTACCCGTCGAGTATCAATATAAGTCTTAGACTTATAACGCTTGTAGGCGTCACGTACGTGCTCCACAGGCATGGAGAGTTCGTTAGGAGTCACCTTCCCTTTGTTCAAAGCCTCTAAAGTCCTTCTCGCTTTACCATACCGCTTTTGAACATTCCTAGTTGGAGGGACTGGCTCCTCTATGATTAACTTAGTTCCTAAAGGTCCGGGATCTGGCCGGGACCTCACTGGAGTAGCGAACGCTGTCGTTTCCTGGTGATGATATTTTGTCCGCTTGGGGTCATCAAACCTAGAGCGAACTGGCCAAGGAGGATTCCTCTTGGCCGTTGCGAGAGCCTTTGCTGTTGCCTCCTCTAGCGCCTTCATCAGCTCTTCATGAGTAAGAGGTATTCGACAATTTATCTTACAATCGAGGCATAGCTGAGCCCTAGGTATGGTTATCAGTTCTTCCTTGACTGGCGGATTAACTGGCTTGTCCGCTCGCGAGGTATCATTGGGGTTGTCCTGATCGATGGCATTTATCCAAAAGTGCTGAAAGGGCACCACCGCGCGATTATCAAACTGGAGGAAACCCTTATTCAACAAGTCCTGGATTTGATCCTTCAAACCAATGCATGTAGATGTACTATGATCGTTTGAACGGTGAAAAGCGCAATGGGAGCCGCCTGACCTATCCTGCTGATGTTGCGCCAGCATGAAGTCAGGAACAACCATCCCCCTTTGGCTCAATTCTTGCCAAATTTCCAACGCCTTATTCGCGTTGTAGGAATAGGTCTGGAATTTAGAACCCTGTTGACCAGGTTCCAATTCTCCACCTTGATAAGGAATCAGAGAAACCATATTTACGTCTGGAAAGGGTTTAGTCTCTGTCCATGTAGGTTCCTTCGGAACGTCCATTACCATGAGTTTATCATTAATCCAAGTCTGGATTTGATCTTTGAGCTTAACACAATCCTTAGTATAATGATTAGTCATGTTGTGAAAACTGCAGTACTTCTTACCAGCCATGTAGTCGGGCTTGGGTATGAAGCCACCTTCATGTTGGAGCCGTCCTTGTTTAAACAACTCGTTGATGAGCGTTATAAGTATATTTCTCAAAAGCGGACCTCAAAGGCAAGGAAGCCATAATCTTAATAGGATCCTTAGCGAACCTTACGCTTTTCGGTTGTAGGGGTTGGCGACCCAACACTTCCACAACCGCTACGTCTTCTTCATCTTTGGTATCATCAACCCAAGTGACTATGGGTGCTGGTTCAGCATCTATAGTCGCCACCGTTTTAGTAACAGGAGGAACATGTGTCTTAGGTTTTAGAGTTCCTGGATAATACGACACTGGAATGCTCTGCCTCTTGCTGTTCTGAACCCTTGTTTGGTCGAGGAAGTGTTGATGTCTGGCTAACCTATTGGTTAAGTCTGCCATATTCGTCACATATACTTGCTGGAAGTGCGCCTGGATTTCCGGTTCGAGCCCCGCAATCGCCAGCTCGACCGTGGTCTCCTCCGTTAGCCTATCCTTGCATTTAGCTCGAAGGAGCTTGAAGCGCCTCAGATAATCGATGGCGGACTCGTCAGACTCCTGGTTAGTATCCGCCAGAAACTTAATGGTTACCTTAGCTTCTACTACCCCGAACATGGACCTAAAGAGACCCTCCATGGATTGCCAATCTGGAATAGAACCTGGCGCTAGGTCTCTGTACCAGGCTAAAGCTGACCCTGTGAGGGAAGTTCCGAACAACTTCAGCTTAAGAACGGGATCTTGGGCGTAAGGGCCACATTCGTTATGGAAACGAGTGATGTGGGTCTCGGCATCTTCAGAATGTTCGCCCGAAAAAGGGGTAAACCTTATATGCCTGAAATTCGCGGGCCATGGCGTCAGATTTATCGCCAGTGCAAGTGGATTGGTATAGGTCATACCGGGATCCGGCAAACCGTGCATGACCCTCAACTGTTCCTGAAACAGTTGTTGTACTTCGTTGCGAGTCATACCACCCTCAACGTCCTCTTCTTGAGCTTCGCCTTCATTGTCAGGTGGTGGGTTCACGTTCCGACCACCTCTCCTCTGCTGTCTATTCGGGTTGACAGCTTCAAATCCCCTGTTATTAGGCTTAGTATTTTTGTTTGGACCCTTCTCAGTTACCTTTGCGAACTTTAGTAGAGGGGTCTGTTCGTTCGGCTCAGAATGCAAGCCTTTGCCCTGCATTGTGTAATCAAACAGTTTGTAGTTTGTAGAGAGGTTTGAAACATTACCGATAACCTAGCAGAATCTGATAAAATAAAGAAGACAGATTCTGTTATTCTGAAATGGCAGCCTAAGGGGATGACGACAGTTTCTACATCAATAACTACTAAGGTCCTTGACATACAACCAGAAACTCAAGGATCTACTCTAGGCCTCAGCAGATCATCGGCTAAGACAACTCAACTTCTCACGGGTCAGAAGTCTGTCGGTCACACTACAAGAAAAAAGGGTTTTGCCGACGAAAAAAAAAAAAACGGCCGACGAAACACTTTTTTCGTCGGCTATTCCCAAGAATG